>CASCJZ010000061.1:0-444000 GCA_949152475.1 Terebella lapidaria
GAAATGCGGTAGCTGATGGTCTGGTACAATCAAAGTATATTCTTTTGATGATTGGTAGCAATTGTGTCGCAGTAGCAAAATCTAGCAGACATTATGTGTTAATCGACTCTCATGCAAGAGATTGTAATGGACGACTAGCTGAGTCTGGCAAGGCAGTAATGCTTAAATTTAGAAGCATGGAAATGTTGTGTTCACACCTTCTAGATGTGGCTTTTCAAACCACTAGAGATTTCCCATTTGAAATACAACCAGTGGCAATTCATTCAGAAGAGACTAACACTCTGAAAACTATTACTGATATATCAATACGAAATTACATGGAAGATCAAGCTGAAAAGGCCAAACTTTTAAAACACAGAAGGAAACCATAGGCCCAACCAAAGACAAAAAAAAGGAAGCTTTACTTCAAGAACTTGAGGAAGGAATATCGACAAAATGAAGAGTTGAGAGATAAGGAACGAACAAAAGAAAGACATCAAAAACGTAGATTGAGAACAAACGAAGACTTGAGAGATAAGGAACGAACCAAAGAAAGGTGTCAGAAGCGTAAATCTAGAATGGACGAACTGTTCAGAGAAAAAGAAAAGACACAGAAACGTACAGTGAGAACGAACGAAGACTTGAGAGATAAGGAACGAACCAAAGAAAGGTGTCAGAAGCGTAAATCTAGAATGGACGAAGCGTTCAGAGAAAAAGAAAAGACACAGAAACGTACAGTGAGAACGAACGAAGACTTGAGAGATAAGGAACGAACCAAAGAAAGGTGTCAGAAGCGTAAATCTAGAATGGACGAACTGTTCAGAGAAAAAGAAAAGACACAGAAACGTACAGTGAGAACGAACGAAGACTTGAGAGATAAGGAACGAACCAAAGAAAGGTGGCAAAAACAACAAAAAAGAAAAAGTGATTTTTTCAAAGAAACTGAACGTGTTGCCAAAAAACAAAAACGTCTCAATCAATCAAGCAAAAAAGTTGAACGGCAGAATGACAGAAAGAGAAAATCACAGAAACGAAAGTCCTCTGATTTCGCGTGTTGTGAAAAATTCTTCCAAAAGGCAAAAAATATTCGGGAATAGCCTAGACGATTGCATTGAAAACTTCCATGTCAAAATAGCAGAAGGTCCTGTTTATGTATGTTGTTGCTGTCGTCAAACTTGTTTTAGAGAAGCCGTTCAAAAATCGTTCAGAATTTTAACGTCTTCATCTGACAACATTCTTGTTGAAAAATGTATTTTAAATTTTTGTGATCAAAAGACTCTCCTGGAGAATGGATATGTAAAACCTGCTATGGATCTATAAAATCTGGTAAAATTCCCAAACTCTCTATGGCAAATAGCATGATGTTTCCCGAGAAACCAAAGGAATTACACCTTTTCCCCCTTGAAGAAAGGCTTGTTGCATTGCGTATTCCTTTTATGCAAATCAGAGAATTACCCAGAGGTGGTCAGCTGTCGATCCGTGGTAATATTGTCAATGTACCCTGTGATATTGAACCAACTATACATACCCTACCGAGAAATTTGTCTGAAAGTAGAACAATTTCTGTGCAACTTAAAAAGAAAATTTCTTTTGCCAGCTCAGTATTTACAGAAAATATTCGCCCACAAAAAGTGTTGAATGCTGTAAAGTACCTCCTGGATACTAGTCCCTTATACAAATCTGAAAACATTTCTATTGACGATGAATGGACTAACAAAATAACCAGTGACAATGACATTGAAACATTGGAGTTGACTGGTTTGGCAGGTGATCAAATGATGTCAATATGACCGAACAGGAAGATACTGAACAGCCTCCCCAAGATAGTTATAATAGTGATGACGATGACAATTTCAGTGAGTTGGATGAGCGAGAACAAGTCATGGGTAACATGGACACATTACTAGATGATGGGGACGCCTTTGATGATAACAGAGTCTACACATTTGCTCCTGGAGAAGACCAGACACCCATTGCCATGTTTCAAGATGAAAATTCTGAATATTTAGCTTTCCCATCAATTTTTTTGTGGCCAGAAACGTCCTGATAATTCTGAAAGAGAAAGGCCTGTGCATTACAGCGACATTTGTAAATGGGAGCTACGTTCTGAAGATCGTAGAGTAGCTATGTCTGTGCCCAATTTGTTTTACAAAATGAAAAAGAATCAGTTGAAGCAAGTTAAAGATAAAATAGGACTTGCAGTTCGTAGATGCAAAATGGGCTCTAAACAAATGACTGCTGGTGCTTTACTGAGACCAGATGCATTCAAAAATTTAGTGAATTTAGATGAGGGCTTCTACATTTTCAAGTCCATTAGGAATTCCCCAGCATACCTCGAAAAAAGAAAGAAGGATGTGTTTGCGATGATACGACAACTTGGTTTGCCAACATGGTTTGCATCGTTTTCTGCAGCAGACACAAAATGGCCAGATTTGCTTAGAATAATTGGAAAGTTGGTGGACAAGAAAGAATATACAAATGCTGAAATTGAGGAAATGGACTGGACAGAACGAACAAGGCTCTTACAATCAGACCCTGTTACATGCGCTAGATATTTTAACAATCGGATGTCACTTTTTATAAATTCAGTCCTGAAAAGTGACCATACTCCTATTGGGAAAATAACAGATTACTTTTATCGAGTAGAAATTCAACAGAGAGGCTCACCTCACATTCACATGCTTATGTGGGTAGAAAATGCACCTGTTTTGGGCGAAAGTGAAAACTCAGAAATAGTAAAGTTCATTGATCAATATGTATCGTGCTCCAGTAAAGTGGCTGATTCTGAACAAATATTCAAGGGTCAAATGCACAAGCACTCTAAAACATGTAGGAAATATGGTAAAGCTATATGTCGGTTTGGGTATCCGATACCACCAATGCCAAGAACTATGATATTGATGCCTGTGGATAACACAACAAACACTATCGATGGTACTGATTCAGAATCAGATGGTACCGATTCAAATGCTGAAAGGCTTAAAAGAATTCAAGCCATGTTGGTTGATAATAAAGATGGTATCAAATTATCATTTGAAGAATTCTTACGTGAGCTCCATATATGACAGAATCCCAGTATATAAAAGCTATACATAGTTCCATAACAGATGCTAAAATATACTTGAAACGTGATCCTTGTGACATAAGGGTAAATGCTTATTGTAAACAGTTACTATCAGCATGGAAGGCCAATCATGATCTGCAATTTATACTAGATCCCTATGCATGTGCGATGTATATTGTCAATTATATCAACAAGTCTCAGAAGGGAATGAGTGCATTATTAGATCGAGCATGCAAAGAAACCAGAGCAGGCAATATGGACATAAAAGAAAGTGTTCGGCACATTGGAAATATGTTTCTAAAAAGTGTAGAAGTTTGTGCTCAAGAAGCTGTGTATCTTGTTTTACAGTTACCACTATCAAAATGTACCAGAGATGTAATATTCATAAACACATCACCACACACAGACCGAATTTTTTTATTGAAAAGTAAAACTGATTTGGAAGAGTTGGATGAAGAATCAACAGACGTTGAAACCAAGAATATCATCGACAGATATAGTAAACGTCCTGGACAATTAGAGAATTGGTGTCTTGCAGATTATGCATCGAAATTGAATGTTCAGTATAATGCTACCAAACCTAAACAAAATGCCAAAGAGGATGAGGCTCCTGCAGTTGACAAAGAAGCAGATATATATGATGATAACAATGAACTTGATAACAAAGAAAATGATGAAAACAACAGAAAGGGGAATATCATTTTAGCATTGCCAAATGGTACACTATTCACAAAAAGAGCCAAACCAAAGGTCATACGATTTGTAAATTATAACCGCAAGTCAGACTATGAACATTTCTGTCGGGAAAAGCTGATGCTGTTCTTACCATGGAGAAATGAAGACAAAAATCTGTTGGGAACATTTGACATGTACGAGGCACATTTCAATGCAGTTGAACAAGCAATTGGTCAAAAGTACCGAGACTGCAAACTACACAGAAATACTAGATGAGGTTGCTGAAAAATCCCATAACTTTCATGACGAAGAAGTCTATGACAACCTTATACCTGGTGCCCAAGAAGAAAATGCCTCAGATGAAGAGATTGGTTCAACAGAAAGCCAAAAATACATCTATTTTGACCCGAAGCAATGCTCACAAATGCAATCTGATATTTTAGGTGATACTATTGGATCAACAAGTTCAGTGGCCAATGAGATATCCGTACCTAATAGACTTCCTCAAGCTGAATATTTGCAATTAGTCCGGTCTCTCAATCGAAAACAAAGAGAATTTTATTCACACGTTGTCCACTGGATAAAAACCAAAGAAGAGCCATTAAGGGTTATATTGACTGGCGGTGCCGGTGTTGGAAAATCTGTAGTTACCAATACATTATATCAAACACTACATCGTTACCTTTGTTCTTGTGAAGGTGAAAATCCACTTGATTGTCGAATACTCCTCTTGACTCCAACTGGTAAAGCTGCTTTCGGTATCCGTGGAACAACTATACATTCCGCATTGTTCCTACCAGTGAGTCAAGGTTATAAAGATTGTAAACCACTAGACACAGAAAAGCTGAACACTCTTCGAACAAAGTATCGAAATCTTTCTGTAGTCTTCATTGATGAAGTATCTATGGTCGGCCATGACATGCTTAATTTCATAAACCTAAGATTGCCGCAAATCAAAGGAAATACTAAGGTCTTCGGTGGAGTCCACATGATACTAATTGGCGACTTGTGTCAGTTACAGCCTGTAGGTGATGGTTGGATATTCAAAGACTTGACTTCTGGATATGGACCACTTGCAACAAATCTATGGAAGGAGTATTTCTTTGCTTTTGAAGACGAGTCCAAATTACTTGACTTACCTCATTTATTCACTAATGCAATGGTGAACAAATTCAACAGTTCTCTCTTTGACAAAAGTTTGAAACAAAAAGTGAATATACCTGCTTTAGATTCTATTTTAGGTGATTTTGCAAATGATGTCAAAGAAAAAATAATTCTGACAGTAACTACTGATCCAACTAGGACAGCAGGCTTACACAATCCTCTTAGAGTGTCACCCGGATTACGTTATGAGGTTGTTGCAAATATATCTGTTGATGACGGGCTAACAAATGGCTCTGGTTGTGTCCTAAAACATATCGAATATAAGATGAACACCACAACAAGACCAAGTATTTTGTGGGTCCACTTTGATAACGAGCAAATTGGCAAAGATCAGAGACGAAAATATCGAGCATTATATTCTCCCCAAATTTCACCAGAATGGACACCAATTTTCGACATTAAGCGAAAGTTCACTGTGCGGAAAAATGTACACGCTGTCCGAATACAGTTTCCTCTAAGGTCTGCAGCAGCAAAAACAGTTCACAAAGCTCAAGGAGAAACATTGCCAAAGGTTGTTGTTCACTTGGGGTCAACTCGAAGAGACCATATTCATTATGTGGCACTAAGCACTAAGAGCACAGAATATTGCAAATCTCCATATCTTAGAACTGAATGAAGACAAAATAGCAACGTGTGATGCTGTTACAAAAGTTGTTATCTTCTGATTTATCAGTTGGTATAATTAAGCTGTAGTGGACCCCTGGAGCAATGATTGAACTAATTTTTTTAAGTAAGGAGCTGTAAATACTTCTGAACTATGTACTATTTAACATACATGTATATTTCTCATTATTTCTAGCATCAAATAACTTGCTTGGTATAAATTATATGGATGTCTGGGATAATGTCACTGAAACTAATTGTGTTTCATTATTTGCATAACATGGTACATGTACATGTAAATTTGGTGGTGGCCAATGCAGTTGTAGTTATATTGACATATGGTAGTACACGTATATAAACTGTGGTTTACACAAAAGTGGTAAAAAAAACAGGGTCAAATATATACCATATCTACAGTTCAGACAATATTTCAAATACAATTTATTCTCATGAATGATATGTGCAATGTGAATGTAAAGTTCACTGCTATATTGAACATGTTCCATAGTATATTGAACACTGCTGTCTACATGTTCAATAATATAGTATGATTTATATGAGCTCATTTGTCTGGGTGTTATACTTCTTCACTGTGAAATGTTAATTTCACCTCTTGAATGGTCAGGCTGAATGGTTTCATGCACAATATCATTCATGTTGTCAGTGGCCAGGCTATAAACGCTTGCGTTCACAACATCATTATATCTCCTGTGGCCAGGCTATAAACGTTTGCGTCCACAATATTCATGTCATCATCTCCACAGTGCATGGCCATGCTATGAATGCCTGCGTCTCAATACGATTCTTGTACATGTACCGAACTGAAATACTGATAATGATGCTGAAACCTGACACCCAGATGAATGAGTTAATTAATATCAAACACAACTGTGATGTGCACATAGACTTGCTGCAGACTTTTTCACCAATTATCATTAACTTATTTTAGCATTGTTCTACCATTAACTGATTATCCGGCAGGCATGGCAATTTACACATACATGAAATATGCAAATTTTCACCAGTATATTGCATTATATGAATGTAGTAGCACACCTGGTACATGTTGTAAAATGAAGTTTTGCATCATCTTTTGCACCTGTGGGTTTTCTTGGTTACAATATGCAAACTCTACATGTACTTGCATAACTACATATGTGCATTTTGCAATTATTCAGGATTAGTTTAATGAATATTTATTCATGAGAAGTGTGCATCGACCAACAGGGCAAAGCCCTATATTAAGGTATCTGCTTATTCAGGATTATGACCAACATGTACATGTACCATACATATATATTTTATTCATGCACTTGTGGAATATTCTCTGCATGAAAGGTATATAACTGCATGTATGTACAATACCCTGTCAAAGTGTGCACATCCACTTTTACGTTAACACACTTATTGTATCCCCCGAACAAAGTTCGGCGGATACTATGGATTTGGCTTCGTCGTCCGCGTCCGTGTCCGCGTCCGCGTCCGCAGAGATTTTCTTGTGAACGCGCTACAGGCCGCAATTCTCACCCGATCACCATTATTTTTTGCAGGCACATATATAATGGTAAGATCCCGACACCAATCGATTTTGGTTGCCGTGGCAACTGAATTGGTCGTTTGGGGACACATTTTGCATTGAAAACAGCCTGTTTGAGACACATGGCTTGTGAATGCGCTACAGGCCGCAATTCTCACCCGATCACCATTATTTTTTGCAGGCACATATATTATGGTAAGATCCCGACACCAATCGATTTTGGTTGCTGTGGCAAGTGAATTGGTCGTTTGCGGACACATTTTGCAATGAAAACAGCCTGTTTGAGACACATGGCTTGTGAACGCTCTACAGATGGCAATTTTTGATGAATCTCGATAATATTTGGAAGTGTTGTTGGGAAGGGCTGTCACACGAAACCAATCTTTTTTTAGAATGATCATATAAATATTAATATGTTAACAGCCTAACTTATTACAGAATTTTGAAATATCCATTTTGACATGTACGATCATTCCAATAGCCTGTACAATAGAAGGTAATGACACTGCCCCTGTGAAAATTGTATAAGATATCCTCGGATTGTCCTGGGATTATCCAAGCTTATCCTAGGATTGAAGGGTTGTGGAATCCCAGGATTATCCCAGGATTGGAAACCAGGGACGACCAGGGACAACCAGGGATGGTATTGGAACAGGAAAACCTGGGAGAAACCTGGAGAATCCTGGGACATCCTGGGATAATCCTGGGTCCTACAATCTTTTCTGAGTCCTGTGAATCCATGGATGTCCTTGGATAATCCTAGGATAAAAGAAAAGCTGAGATTCTTCCCAAACATTGTATGACAACCTGGGTTTAAACCAGCTCCGGTAACCTTGGACAATGTCGTAAAAACCTTGGACAAGCTCGGACAACCTCAACATGACAGCCTCCAGGCTCAGCTCGGACTGACATGCTGACAGGCAACCTTGGACAGGCTCAGACTTTTGGGCAACCTTGGACAAACTCGGACTCCTTCGGGTAACCTTGGACAAACTCGGAGCTTCGGGAAACCTTGGACAAACTCGGACTCCTTGGGAAAACCCTGGACAAGCTTGGACACCATCAGGTAACCTTGGACAAGCTCGCACAACCTGGGGTATGCTCGGACAACCAAGGATTTCCTTGTAACCCTGCTGTGACGACACAGACAGTGTCCGCGATCTTCCAGGATGATCCATGGTCAGTGTGCTCCCTGGAATTGTCCATGTTTGAGGCTAGGTGTTGGGCAGGACTATTGTATGGTCAGTAGCCAGTTGTAGCCAGCCTGGGGTGACCATTTCATAAAAAGAAAAGTTAATTCAGTAATGTAGCAATCACTAGTATATGGTGACAATAAATTCAATAAATTCAATTTTTAAAAAAAAAATCATGTTGAACATGGATCATATCATCAAATTCATAACACAATTTAAATGTAATCGTTTTTTTTTATTACAAACTTTTTATTACGATCAAAACTTCCATTGTAGCAAACATGAATGTACATACCACTTGTGTTCACCGCTGCAAATCATTGTAGTGTTGAACATTTGTGTTCAATTCACTGGTGCGATACATTGAATATAACCATGAACAATAATATAACTTCATGTTAATGTTACATTGCACAAACATATATGTATAGTATAGTACCCATATGATATCATGTGTAACCATTGGTGATAGAATTTTAAAATCAATTCTATTTTAGATACTCTAACCTTCCACCATGTCTACTTTATATGTTTTCACTGCCCTTCTGTGACAGTCACATGTACTAACCAATTTAGACAAATTTATACATGTTATATACAGAGTGCTATGATTGTTGAAAGCAATTGAACAGAATGACATGATGTTAATGAAATCATGATAAAGATATTATGTAAGTATGTATTCCATAATCTTGCTAAATATGTTGAGAATACATGTACAATAATACATATATTAGTTCTTTCAAAATGACAATTCAAATGGCAGTAAGACATGTACATAGCATACAGTTCATATGTTTTAAGATATATGACCAGATCTTAGGGCCATATTATTTTATCTACCATATTCACAGTTTATCTTGTTTCTCGCCTTGCAGTGTTCAAAAATTAGCCCAAGGGCTAAGAAAGGTTACCGGACAATGTAGTTTAGATATTAGCCTTTTGTCCCATAACCTTGAAAATAAGGTCATTGGTCAATTCAAGGTCACGAGAACATTCAGCCCATATCATTTCTAGCATGTTCACAATTGATTCCTAAGCTGTAAAGTCGAGATACTAGCCATTTTGTGATCTGACCTTGAAAATGAGATCAAAAGTCAAGTTCAAGGTCATGAGAATATTCAGCATATATCATTTCCTGTATGTTAACAATTGACTGCTAAGCTGTAAAGTCAATAATAAGCAAGATATTAGCCATTTTGTGCTCTGACCTTGAAAATGAGGTCAAAGGTCGAATTCAAGGTCATGACAATATTCAGCATGTATTATTTCCTATAGGTCCACAATTGATTCCTAAGCTGTAAAGTCGATAATAAGCGAGATATTGACCATTTTGTGCTCTGACCTTGAAAATGAGGTCAGAGGTCAAAATCATGGTCACGAGAATATTCAGCATATATCATTTCCTATATGTTCACAATTGATTCCTGATCTCTAATCTAAATATTAAGTGAGATATTAGGCAAAATGTGTCCCATTATAAAGCATAGGGCAATTTAGCATGGGAAAGTGACCCATTTTGGCCGAGTTTGGGCCCAAAATGGCCCACTTCGAGCGATTCAAGGGCAACGAAACTTATACACCTCACAGGGGTATATATGAGGAGTGTTATGCATCAATAAGAAAAAAAGTTAATGAACAGATTTTGAGAAAATGACCGTCAAAGTCCAAAATTGCCCATTTTTCAACAAAAACGGCCGCCATTTTGAAAAAAATGCGAAAATCAAAAAACTAAAAAATACCTCCCTCTCGAAATATTTTTAGGCATTTTTGTGCAAAATTTCAGAAAGATTCGACCGTAAACTTTAAAGATAAAATTGTTTACGGACGGACGGACGGACGCAACGCCATGCCAATAGGTTACCGGACCAAAGGTCCGGTAACCTAAAAAAGAATACAAAAATAAAGAGAATGTAGATAAAAAAAGAAACAACAAATATTATACAATTAATGTCTCTCAGAACTGTAGATCTCCCCATCAGTATGTAGATGAGCCCTGCGCATCAATTTCAGCCTGTCCCTGATTTTCTGTCTTACACAAGACAATGGCACCACAAACTTCGTAGTCAACAGCCCTATCACATATAAAAATAGAAAAAAATAGAAAAATGAGTGCTGCCAAACATGGCACATATTAGTACATGTATAAACAATGAGTTGGAGATAATGGTAGGCAGATTTTATATGCAATTTTGCTTTACTTGGAACGACATTAAAGCAACAATCATGAATACAGAAGAATGCTCCTGTCCTGGTGCTTCAAAAACACTGCCGAATTTCCATGATAATTCACTGATTGTGATATGAGGCGCATTTTTTTTCAGAGCTCATTATAATTGGTCCGTAACATACACTTGCATGACTACCGGGTATTTTAAAGAAATATGTATTACTTATATCTTCAATATTCTCTTGACACTTATATGAGTTTATAAATTAGCACTACAATTTACCTTCCACCATCTCTCTCTTCTTGGCATTGAGGGCCGTTTTAGCAGTTGCTTTCTTGTTGGGTTTTTGCCCCAACAAGGAGCTGGTGACGAGCTCCTCTACTGTGAAGGCCTCCAACAGGGTCCGTTTGACTGCTTCAGAGAGGTTGGGGGAGGTATCAACAATCTCTTGAAGTGTGGTCTGCAAGACAATACATGTATATGATGATATAATGTCAACTTATTCTTTTAGCTCTCATGTGAACTGTGAGCAAGCAGGTGTTCAAAACAAAGTTTTTTTAAATAGGAAATGTGTCCAGGTCACACATAGCCGGTGGTGTACGTTGTTTCTCCGTGTCATTTTGGTTTTGTCACTGAAGCGGATTAGTGTCCTCTTACACTTCCTGTGACTACATCATATTTGACACAGGTTCACTTGAAAAGGATTCCTTTACTTGACTGTAGACATACATTAATGTTCACACATCATGTATCTACCATGCTCATCATACACCTGCACATGTACCTTAGTTGATTGAACATGGTCAGTCAACGGTTCACTCCTGTTCTCTCCCTCAGGTTGAAAATCATTGTTCGTATTGGGCCCAGTTTCTCTCTGAAAAGGTAAAAGTCATCATAATACATGCATGTACTGTACACAGTCCATAAATATAAAAGTCTAGGAAGCTCACCTGACAAAAAGTCCCTTTTTTCAGCTAAAAATATGTTAATCTTTCAAGGTCATTGAAGGTTAATTTGAAACTCATGATTTTAATCACAACATGATGCCTTTCCCATTGATTGTGCCAATTGCATGATTATTCAAGTTCTATCTTTAATTATTCTGTCCTAAACTGGTCGGCTTTAGTTTTCGAAATGGCTATTCTGAACTTTCAAGGTCATTGACGGTCAAATATATATATACACGTATACTGAAGATTATAGCACATTATTCAAGGTCATCAATGAAACCTCCAGGTATTTTTTCAGAAAATTGTCCAAAAAGGAATGATTCCCCTAATAATCAATATGCAGTTTTCACCCAATATAATGTCCACATGAAATATCAAAAAGATTCTCGCAAAATAAGGAGATGCAGTTCGACTATAAAAAGCTCTGAGCAAATAGATATGGTCGTAACATGCCCAGAACCATAGTATTTCTATCATGAATTATTTACTTTATATTACATGTGCATGTATGTTTTATGTATCTCATGAAATGACTTCTCATTTGAATGGGTGATTTCAGTCATTTTTGTTCTGAATTTCAGGAAGATTTGACTGCAAACTTTTAAGATCATGTAAATGAACAGTAGATGATGGCCAGATGCTAGAAGCAATGCCATGCCAATGTGTTCTCGAACCATCCTTAAAACAATAATGTGACTTAGGTTATTATCAGATATTTTGACAATATTTCAACATAGATTGTGCACTCAAGAACTGTGAATGAAGTTGATGAACCCTTACCTTGTACATCAAGGTCTTCAATTTATTAATCTCCCTGTGGAGGACTTGCACCTCTGCATGCAAGTGCTGGCAGCAAGAATGACACTGGGAACCCTCGACAGTTGGGACTTCCAGGTTGAATTCAGGAGAGGTGTTTTGGGTTGAGGCACTGGATGATCGAAAAGGGGTTGAGGTTCTGGGGGGCTCAAAGTACCCACTATGCTCAGCATCCAGCAAAGCACTGTAGGCTCCACCTACAGCCATGCTGGTGCTGTACATTTCGTGGTGGAAGGGGGGGCACAGGCTTGTAAATTGGTCTTCAGAAAATCTATGATTCCGAATAGGGGCGTTTGAGAGTTGTGCAGGAGGAGTGATAGCTGATGAGAGTTGTGCAGAAGGAGGAGCGATAGCTGATGAGAATTGTGCAGAAGGAGGAGCGATAGCTGATGAGAGTTGTGCAGAAGGAGGAGCGATAGCTGATGAGAGTTGTGCAGAAGGAGGAGCGATAGCTGATGAGAGTTGTGCAGAAGGAGGAGCGATAGCTGATGAGAGTTGTGCAGAAGGAGGAGCGATAGCTGATGAGAGTTGTGCAGAAGGAGGAGCGATAGCTGATGAGAGTTGTGCAGAAGGAGGAGCGATAGCTGATGAGAGTTGTGCAGAAGGAGGAGCGATAGCTGATGAGAGTTGTGCAGAAGGAGGAGCGATAGCTGATGAGAGTTGTGCAGAAGGAGGAGCGATAGCTGATGAGAGTTGTGCAGAAGGAGGAGCGATAGCTGATGAGAGTTGTGCAGAAGGAGGAGTGATAATGGGTGAAAGTTGTAAAGAAGGAGTAACGACACTAGTTCCTGATATGTCCTCCTGTCGAAGGCCCAAGATGCTTTCAGCAGCCTTCTGTGCGCAGGCATGCCGTAAATCTTCTAATGCTTCCTGATCAGTCGGTCCTGTAGTCTCCATTTCTGGCAGCGCTGGGAAAATAGTCATTGCATCATGATATCATGCTTAAAAGAATAAACTGCACCAGATCAGAAATGTGGATGACTATTATCTATCATCATTGAGACACTTCGAGAAGAATGCTTTCATGGCCTTTACAGGATTTTTTGTTTGTTTCACTGTTGGTTGTAGGCGTTCTGAGCCTACAGATGAATTATTGATATCAAGTGGTAAAACATGAATCCATGAACACATTTTGAAATTTTGGTGTTAAGCTCAGACCCAACATTTTTCCAAAATTAGGCAATAATTATCACCAATATGTTCAGATTGTGAGATAAATTGGGTTAAATTATAAGTGTATGTTTCAGATCTAAATTGACTGGTCACAGGAGACATAGAAAGTCATCCCTATGTGTCTTAGAGCCGTTTATTGGTAGGCAGATATGAGGATTAAGTTTAGTGATCAAGAGTAGAAATCACCTGTAGACTTGGCCCTCTTCTTTGGTGGCAAAGAAGGGTTTCCTCTATCTTTGGCAACTGCGAAATATAAAATGAAAAAAAAAACCTGTAACATTTTTGACAGCAGATCACATCTGCATTAAATAGATAGGTTACCAGAAAATATTATTGTATTGTTTTCTGATAAAATGACTGATTCAAACTTTCAAGGTATTTGAAGATCAGATTCATGGTCAACACTGAAATACTTCTAAAATTCCCATGGATAAAAAAACAAAAATTAAACACAAAAAATACCCAACCCACACTTGCGTTATATTTTGCAATTTATTTACAAAATTCAGAAAATTTGAAGTGTAAACTTAAAAGATAAAAATGTAGAAAACAACATCGACGGTGCACGCAACACCGTGACAATAGTGTATCGGGCCATTGGTCCGGTAACCTGAAAATCACCTGCAGACTTGCTTTTTTTGGCGGGGGGCAAAGAAGAATTTTCTCCATCTTCGGTGACTGCAAAAAATAAAAATAAAATAAAGTTGAAAAAATAAAAAGTTGTGTAATATTGCTGTATTGCATCAATTAGTTTATCAAAAACATGATGATGGAGCTCATTCTGAACACATTTACTTGGCCCTCACATGTATAACATGAATACATGTACATATTAGAAACCCAGAAGAGAAAAACATACAAGTTTAAACTTTAAAACATGATAATAAGCAGTTCTTACGACATTAAAACATTAAATTATACTCTGGTACATTGGAAAACATACTTTATGAATGAAAATATATCCCCAGTGCTATCCCCAGAACTGCCCCCTCTACAGGTATGCAGTGATTGCCTTTGTTCTATCAAATTTAATATATAACAGGCCACAATATTGTGGAGATCCTAAAATCAATAGAGGCAATTAAACATTATGTTCTACGCCACAGGCGTAACAGGCTTACGCAGGCTTCAGGGTTCAGGGTTATGGTAATGTCTAATCATGTTACCTGGAACCAAAAAGGTACTTGCCTGTTTTTGTGTTCTTCCTTCTGGAATTCTTGGATTTTGTCGTCTCCACATTAACTACATTTAATTCACTGCTTAATTTAGCTTTGCTCTCTGGAAACAGAAATTCATTCGATGAAACTAATCAAATCATGATGTTTGATTCATACCAGGTAAGTCTATATTGCATTTAATATAGGCAGGTATGAAAGAGCAGCTTCAGATTATCTTTATGTGATGTTTCAAAACCATGTATAGTCAGTATAAATTTAGAACAGTACGTGTAGCTTACAATTGTGATTGTAACTTACCGGATATCTTCTTGATCTTACACCTAAAAAGGCCTTTATATCCCTGGCATCTTGCTCTGACGACCTCCCCCTCTGTGTAGCTTTCAATGTCTTTCCTTGGCTCTTGTATGGTCCTTAGATTGATGATGCTGAACCATTCACCTTCATCATCAATCCAATCAACAAGAGCCCACTTGTTCTCCATTTTGGTGGAATTATTGGAACTATGAAAATTGCGCCAAAAAACAAAATGCTCAGCCAAACTGCCAATAGAATCTCTTTATCCAGAAAGTGAAACTGTCTGGCCAATCCCAGAGCTTGATCCATAAACACATGACACTGAACAGCTGAAGGCCGTTGTGTCCCAGTAAAGTTCTTCACTCTCACAGCATAAAATTTATTGTGTGCCTATATGTGGTCAAGGAATTGATGAAAAATCTGATTTATAGAAAGAAAACTATTGTTTTACACATTAAACTTTTCGAAGATGAATGGTTTGATGACCTATCTTGCAAGTGACTGATGTGGATGATGTTATGGAAGTTTGATTTTTGTCAAGGAAGTTGAAAAAGTGGACAGATAAACTCTAGATTTCAACAGAATACAGATCATCCTCCCATTTTTGATCAGAGTTGGATTTCTGGAGATCTGCATGTCCACTCTATAAGGTACATGTAAGGACAAATAGACTGTATCATGTACATTATAAATGATGATTTTTCCTGCCCATATGCCGATGGATTATGAGTTTTGAGTACAGTACATGTGAGAAATTGGGAGTACATGTTGTTACCTAATAAATGATTATTAACCAGCTGATAACAAATTACATTGTACATGACAGGCAGAAAATAGGTTTTTGTGAACATCATAATCCTTTATCAGTGTTCATCATGTTTATATTTTCAAGGGTTAGAATTGGGGGAGACAAATGTCAGAAATCAAATTTTCACAGCCATAATGTACATGTACTCTGTGTATGTGACCTATTTTCTGTTTGCCGGGGGGGGGGGGGGGGTGGGGGGGGGGTAGTCGTCATAGCAAGAGCCTGTAAAGATATACCAACCAATATGTCAAGTATTTGACACACAGACCAGTATAAGAGTTATGAGCAAAGGACTTTGCTCCTTTAACTCTCAACCTACATGTAGCATTAGCCAGAAGAATCATATCAGACTTGTGGAATGTAGTGTAAAGGACATGTTGGCCATACATGTGGGTATTATGGTATATATAAATCATAATTATGTACATTAGGTATGTCAAATCTAAGCAAAAAGAAAAATCTGCCAGTGCTTGGATCCTTTCATTAAGCAATTCATCAGATGTATGGCTGTCCAGGATATAATTGGGAGGTGGGTGATGGGGAGGGGGGGAGGGGGGGATCAGGAGCAAGGCCAGTTACAGCTGCAGTACATGTACATGCTAATGAGTTTTATGGGGTGTGATTTTTTGATAGCATTCATCCCATAAAATTACAGTGATAACTGCATGGTAAACCACCAACAGGAGATTAGAACAATTTCATGCCCAATTAGACGAAAAAACAAATTGTTTTAGCAGTGATAATAAAACATTGAAGCTTGGAATGTGGATGATCTGCAGTGTACTGAAAGTTTCAACATCAATCGCCATGTTAGATTTGAGTAGCACCATAAATACAAAAGGAGATACATTTCTGATTGTGACTGATTATTGATGTTAATTAGGCACCATGACTATAAAAGTATAACCAAGTGAAAGACTGAAGTTTTCTTGAATACTATAAGTGATGTATCAATATCAAAGCTGAATCTTTGTATGATATTACCATGTAAGGTAGTTTAGCAGTTACAGTACTTCTTTTATGATGTTTACAGGTCAACATAATGGATGGACCCATGGAAGACATGGAAAGCAAACATGAGAGCTGGAAGTGTCAAATCTGTGATAAAATCCTGAGCAGAAAACAAAGACTGTTTTCCCACATGGAATCAATCCATGGCATTCCCCGTAAGTTTTTCATTGCAAGTTCCAGTTATCATATTTATAACTTTTGCACATACATGTAAATGCATGAAGCTTTAAAATTATAGATGCAATGTATTATGGGTCTGATAATTTTTTAAAACAGTATTTGTGAATTTTATTGATACTATGATATAATGTCCTAACTGAATTTATTTGATTTTTATGTTTATTAGGTGCCATCCCTGGCAAACATTACAAGCTGTACCTCCAAAATGCTGCCTTGCCAGTGCCACGAACAACTGCATACAGACAAAGACTACGGCCCCATGACAGTTCAGATTCAGGATGTATAAGTTCTGTCGTGAACACTGATAGTGCGGGCAAGGATATAATCGATCAGAGCAGCAATCATCTATCAAACAGTTGTGATGTCCATGATCATGATGATGGTGATACCTCTCAAGGCATCAATACTGAACATGCTGAAGAAACAAGTATGACAGGTTTCACACACGTCATCTCCAAGGATCAATATGCATATTATGATCACGTTACTGCAATACATTCCAATCACCCTGGATGTGCGCTGGCTTCGGAAGATCATTACATAAATGCTGATCTGGGTTCTGAGACAGAAAGGAATGAATATGATTCAGATAGTGATTCATCCTGTTCAGACACCAGTGACAGCTGTGTGATAGGGGTTACAAACTCTGATACAGAATCTGATTTCAGCTCTGAGGAATCGGCATCAGAACGTGAACATCAGGGTGCAAGTAAGAGGCATAAGATGTTTTCAACTGAGGATGAAAGGTGTATGGCTATGTTGTCGTACATAATGAAACATCAGCTGAGCGGCCAGGCTGCAAATGACTTGATAAAACTGCAATCAGCATTGGACAAAAGTGCAAATTGGCACAAGACCTCACTCAGTACACTGAAGAAAACTGTTGGCACATGTGATTTTGATATCATGGATTTTTGCCGAAAATGTTATTCATTATTCCCCAAAGAAGACACAATATATCAGTGCACAACAGAAAGATGTGATGGTTTACGTTACAAGGGTTCACTCGAAAAACAATCTGACAAACAACATGACAACTTCTATGTCTGTTTACCCATTGAAAAACAGATAAAAGATATTTTGGAACGTGACAATATGTGGCAAATTCTGGAGGAATATCGGCAAAACTGTGATGCTGAGCTAAGTATTGTCGATGTCACGAATGGTGAAATGTACAGGGAACTACGTAAACCAGGGAAGTTTTTGGAGTCTCAAAATATCTCCCTCCTTTTCAACACGGATGGCATCCCGTTGTATCAATCTTCGAAAATAAGTCTGTGGCCTGTGTACCTTGTTATAAATGAATTACCACCCATTGTAAGATTTTCTAGAAGGAATATGATTTTGTGGGGTGTGTGGCAGGGTCAAGGGAAACCTGTGTTTTCAACATTCTTCACACCATTCATTGAGAACATGATTTCCTTGAAAACCAATGGTGTGTGCATCAACACAGAACATGAACAAATACAAGTGAAAGCTATCCTTTTGGCTGGCACCCTGGATCTTCAAGCCAAGGCATATGTGGCATGCATGACACAGCACAATGGAAAGTATGGATGTGCCACATGTGAACATCCTGGGGATGTGATGAAGAAAGGCAAAGGACATGCCAGAGTGTTCAAGTACACAGAAGAGGCTTTCCCCATCAGATCAACACAAGGTATTTACCATGCTGGTTCATTTGTCATTCCGAACGATATTTCATATTTTTAAGCTGGTAGATATCAAATGGTGTATATGTAAAATGGTAAAACTCGTACACAAACACAACTTCCTAATGTATAACACACCCGCCTGCACATACATGTAATGCACAAAATACTAGTACCAGATATGTTCAGTGTATTAGCATTTCGAAGCACATGTATGTTATTGTACATGGTCATGGTGATATTTTGTGTCTTTGGATTATATATGATTGTTCATGTACAGGTATGTCATTTTAATATACAGGAGTGCTTGAAGCAGCTCAAGAGGCATGCAGAACTGGCCATTCTGTGAAGGGGATACAAGGCATATCAACATTGCTCGGGATGAAGTGGTTTGATGTGGTTTATGGACTGGTTCCAGACTATATGCACGGTGCTCTGCTTGGAGTTGTAAAGAAACTGAATCACTTCTGGTTCTCCCCATCACAATCCACAAAGCCATATTTTATTGGAAGATACATAAAACAAATCGACAAACGGTTATTAAGAATGAAGCCCACAGACAACATCTCACGTGTTCCTCGTAAACTGGAGAACAACATGAGTCACCTAAAAGCTTCCGAGTTGCAAATGTGGTTGCTTTTCTACTGTCTTCCATGTCTTCATGGATACATGAAACAACCTTACATCAATCACTTGGCATTATTTGTGGAAGGCATTTACATACTTTTGCAAAGAAATGTTGTTTCGAGCAGAGAAAGTTCTCCTCCACTTCTACAAAGCATTTGCCACCTTGTATGGCGAAAACAACTGCTCGTTAAATCTCCACAATGTCGGTCAGCACCTAGTTCACTATGTCAGAAAGCTTGGACCCATTTGGTCTTGGTCATGCTTCCCATTCGAGGACATGAATGGAAGCATTCTGGAATGTCTCCACGGCACTGGCAATGTGTGCCAGCAAATCATGTGGACTGTCCATGCAACAAAAAGGCTCAGTATCAACAGCACATTCATGAGAGATCCACATTTGTGTGATTTCACCGGTAGAATGTTGGATTCTGGACGATCAGTCACAGTGAAAAAGGTCACCCGCAACTGCAAAATCGCTGGTGGACTACAAAAGTTGACAGTCAGTCAAGTCAGTGGAGAACTTATGAAAGAACTGAAAATCTTAGCGCAAATACCAGCCGGTGATGAGCTTGGTGCCATGTCTAAAGTCCTTCGTGTTATTCTTCATAAACAAGTCATTTTCTCAACCGAATACACTCGAATGTCTAAAAGAATAGCCCATTTTGTTTTAGTGGACGCTGCTGACATCAACATGGCATTCGTGAAGTATTTTATATATCATCAGAACACAGATAAATGCTTTGCTGTAGTTCAAAAGGTAGTACCAGAGTCAGATGTACTGCTGCATCCGGTTGTTAGGCATTTGATTCGAGTTGATGTCAATTCAAGATCCGAGTGTCTCATCAGTGTTGACCAAATTAAGGAAAAGTTGTTGCTTCTGAGTGGTAATGATAAGCACATATGTGCAGCACGGTTACCAAATTTGTTTGGGCAATGTTCATGAGGTTCCCTGGAAGATTAGTTACTAGTATGTACTACCGTATTTATTCAATTAGTTCGAACAGCTAAAAATAATTAAATTTTGAAATGTTCGAATTATTAGATTTACGATAAAATCGTCCGTCAAAACGGAAAAAAAACCCAAACCCAGATTTATCATACGCGAGTTGACAGATACCGTTCATCATGGTGGTTGAAACTAGGGCTTGTACTGTACGATTGATAGGTTAACCGCAGACAACTACCGTAGCATTTTTAGAAAAATTGAATAACTGGCTGCTAAATTGCCCGGTAACTGTAGTGACCAACATGAACATTGCCCAAACAAATTTGGTAACCGTGCTGCACATATGTGCTTATTTATTTATTTATTTTATTTATTTATTTATTCATGTGAAATTAACTTATTTACACCTTTGCCAAAGATACTGGGAGTGAAATAAAAGTGTACAGATATGCTCAATGAATTTCTCCAATAATTTTTTAAAAAATGAAATCATCAATTTTTTTTACTTGGCGAGGCATTTACATTCTAGATCTACCCAAGGT
The DNA here is from genome assembly GCA_949152475.1 of Terebella lapidaria. Taxonomy (NCBI): domain Eukaryota; kingdom Metazoa; phylum Annelida; class Polychaeta; order Terebellida; family Terebellidae; genus Terebella; species Terebella lapidaria. The sequence continues at coordinate 20,564 of CASCJZ010000061.1, forward strand.
ATGCTACATGTGCTCGAGGTTCTGTGCACAACTTTTTTGGTGATTGTGAGGAATAGCTGATTTGATAAATACTGTCTATGATTAAGGGACCTGTAATAATGAAAAACTATGCATTTGTCTTGGTGCTTGTAAAAGGTATGACAGTAAATATAATGTCTTAGGTAGAACCAGGTTTTGAAGATAAAGTCTCAGGCAGTTCCTGCTCCTCTGCTCCAGAAGTAAGAACATGAAGAAAGTCCTAGCTTGTCTAAGGTATATATCTATGTCATAATTTTTAAGTCTTAGGTTTTCCCAGATCCGTAGCAAAAAGTCCCTGCTTTTCCTCGGTATAGCCTGGTTGATAACCAAATGTCTTAAATTGTCCAAGGTAGTCTCAGGATTTAAACCTATGACCAGCTGAGACATCCTAGGATTTCCTTGGATGGTATAAAGTCTAAGGTTGTCCCAGGTTTTCGTCTTCATGACACCTGAGATATCCTAGGACATCCTTGGGTATCCTGGGATTTCTCAGTTCTACCAACAGACCTAGGACAATTTTTCACAGGGGCGGTTTCTTGTTCAGAATGGAGAACTGAAGTTTTCAGTGAAAACAGGAGGACAATATTACTGAATAAGTTAACATTAGTTTTACTAGTTAAGTCTATTATTGTCCACAATAAAAATAGTTAAGACGAGAAACGTTTATTATTAAGCTCAACAAGGTAAAGGTTTTGTCCAGTACAGATTTCATGGGTGTAACTGAATAAGTTAACATTATTTTTAATAGTTAAGTCTATTATTGACCACAATAAAAATAGTTCAGACAAGGAATATTTATTATTAACCTCAACAAGGTAAATGTTTTGTCCAGTACAAATTTCATTGGTGTAACCGAATAAGTTATTTTCACTATTATTTTCACTAGTTAAGTCTATTATTGACCACAATAAAAATAGTTAAGTCTATCATTGACCACACTAAAAAAAGTTAAGATGAGAAATATTTATTATTAAGCTCAACAAGGTGAAAGTATGTCCAGTACAGATTTCATGGGTGTACTGAATAAGTTAACATTATTTTTACTAGTTTACTCTATTATTGACCACAATAAAAATAGTTAAGACAAGAAATATTTATTATTGGGCTCAACAAGGTAAAGATTCTGTCCAGTAGACATTTTATGTCTGTAACCAAATAAGTTAACATTTTTTTTGCTAGTTAAGTCTATTATTGACCTCAATAAAAATAGTTAAGATGAGAAACAACTATTATTGAGCTCAACAAGGTTAAGGTTTTGTCCGGTAGAAATTTCTGGGTGTAAGCGAATAAGTTAACTTCATTTTTACATGTTAAGTCTATTATTGACCACAATGAAAATAGTTAAGACAAGAAATATTTATTATTGGGCTCAACAAGGTGAAGGCTTTGTCCAGTAGAGATTTTATGGCTGTGACCAAATAAGTTAACATTATTTTTTTGCTAGTTAAGTCTATTATTGATCACAATAGCTTTTTATGAAAACATTGATCAACTTTTACTTTGAATTTCAACTTGAGACCATGTTTGGCACAAATTATGAGTTAAATATAACTTATGGTGAAAAATTCGATCTGGCTCCAATTTCGTCATCTTGAAATGCAGTTTTGATCAACTTTTACTTTGAATTTCAACTTGAAAGCATGTTTGGCACATATCATAAGTCGAAATATAACTTATGGTGAAAAGTTCGATCTGGCTCCATTTTCGTCATCTTGAAATTCAGTTTTGGTCAATTTTAGGTTACCGGACCTTTGGTCCGATAACCTATTGGCATGGCGTTGCGTCGTCCGTCCGTCCGTCCGTCCGTCCGTCCGTCCGTCCGTCCGTCCGTCCGTCCGTCCGTCCGGCGTTAACATTTTTATCTTTAAAGTTAACGATCGAATCTTTCTGAAATTTTGCACAAAAATGCCTAAAAATATTTTGAGAAGGAGGTATTTTTTTGTTTTTTGATTTTCGCATTTTTTCCAAAATGGCGGCCGTTTTTGTCGAAAAACGCTCAATTTTGGACTTTGACGGCCATTTTCTCAAAAACTGTCAGATCAGTTTTGAGTTTTTGGTTTCAAGAGATTCCCCTCATATACCTCTGTGATATGTATAAGTTTGGTTGCCCTAAATCTGCCGGTTTCTGTGTGGCGGCCATTTTGAATTTTTGGCGGGTCGGCGAAAAAATTTTTTTTCGCCCCAAATCGCATTACTATCCATTTTGGGCCATTTCTAGGGCAAAAAATTTTTTTCACCCTTTGAAAAAAATTTTGGACTTAGAAAATTTTCGGCACTTTTTCCCTTCATAATGGGAGCTGTCCGGACTGTACTCATAGAACGCTTGAAGATAGAGCTTAGAAATTGGCACTTTCAAATGGGAAGTCATATATGGCGACTTGTGTGGTGACCTTGAATTTGACCTTGGATGACCTTGAAAGGTCAAAACAGCCATTTTTGGTTCGAAAAACGCTCAAATTTGCACCTGGTCTGTATTTTCTCAAAAACTGTCTGATCAGTTTTGAGATTTTTGCTTAAAAAGATTCCTCTTATATACCTCTGTGACGTGTATAAGTTTTGTTGCCCTTGAATCGCCGATCTCAGTGTGGCGGCCATTTTGAATTTTTGACGAGTCGGCGAAAAAAAATTTTTTCGCCCCAAATAACATTACTATCCATTTTGGGCCATTTCTAGGGCAAAAAAAAATTTTCACCCTTTCAAAAAAATTTTGGACTTAGAAAATTTCCGGCACTTTTTTCCTTCATAATGGGAGCTGTCCAGACTGTACTCATAGAACGCTTGAAGATAGTGCTTAGAAATTGGCACTTTCAAATGGGAAGTCATATATGGCGACTTGTGTGGTGACCTTGAATCTGACCTTCGATGACCTTGAGAGGTCAAAACAGCCATTTTGGGGTCAAAAAATGCCCAGATTTGCCTCTGTAGATGGAATGCTTGCAGAGAGAGCCCATGTTATGAACAGGAAGACATATATGGCACAACTAATGATGACCTTGAACTTGACGTCAGATGACCTTGAGTGCCAAATGTCTGACTTGGAATGTGTAAATTGACCTGAGCGGCCTAAACGATTCCACCCAACATATAGAATATCAAATGCCGCACACATACATGTAATGGTAACATCGAAGTTCATACGGATGACCTTGATTGGGATTTACACTGCGAACCTTGATTGGTAAATCTCAAGGTCTGTAACCTGCCAATGCTGCCATGGCCAAACCAAAATTGTCCGGTAACCTATCTTAGCCTTTGGGCTAATTTTTAGTTTGAATTTCAACTTGAAACCAAGTTTGGCACATATTATGAGTTAAAATATAACTTATGATGAAAAGTTCGATCTGGCTCCAATTTCGTCATCTTGAAATGCAGTTTTGGTCAACTTTTACATTGAATTTCAACTTGATACCAAGTTTGGCACATATTATGAGTTGAAATATAACTCATGGCGAAAAGTTTGATCTGGCTCCAATTTCGTCATCTTGAAATGCAGTTTTGGTCAACTTTAATTTGAATTTCAACTTGAAATCAAGTTGGGCAGGTATTATGAGTTAAAATATAACTCATGATGAAAAGTTTGATCTGGCTCCAATTTTGTCATCTTGAAATGCAGTTTTGATTAACTTTTACTTTGAATTTCAACTTGAAACCATGTTTGGCACATACATGTATTATGAATCGAAATATAACTTATGGTGAGAAGTTCAATCTGGCTCCAATTTTGTCATCTTGAAATGCATTTTTGGTCAAATTTTACTTTGAATTTCAACTTGGAACCAAGTTTGTAAAATATTCTGAGTTGAAATATAAATAGGTGAAAAGATTGATCTATCTGTGTTTTCGTTATTTTATCAAACATGTCGAATGGAAATTCATATAAAGAGATTTCAGTGGTGATTTTGAATTCGACCTTCAATAACCTCGGAAAATCAGTGCAGCAATTTTGGTGGGGAAAAGAAAACAGTTGTGACTTGAGATTTAACATTTCTCTGGTAATCTTTTTTAGCCCTTGCTCTAGTTTTTCACACTTGACAGTGATATATTTGGGGCAACAGAGATGATAGGGCTACGGGGGATACACCCAAGCGGTCGTAGGCGACCGGAAGCGTCTAGTTTTGTAATTGAATCACTTTCTTTTAGGTGTTGAGTCATCTAATATACAATGTACTGATGATTAGTTATTTCACTCAAATTACTTGTTTGCTCATTCATCACCATGTTGATTGATTATTTGATGAAAATAAATTATTAAACAGCCTTGCCTTCTTGTAGCACTTTGATACATGTATTTGTAATCACCTTCCATAACTTATAGAATACTTCAAACTAGAGGTCGAGTATTCGCACATTTAAATGAAATATGGGGATTCTAGTTGTGACGTGAGTATCAACCTATTGCCACCAACAATTAGGACCTTGAATTTGACCTTCAATCACTACATTACAGCAACTTTTGCTGATATTAGAAACAGTTGCGCAGTTAAACACTGCTCATTTCTCCGGTAACCTTTCTAGCCCTTGGGCTAATTTTTTTAGTTAGCTGGGAAATGTTTGGCTTTGGTTATAATATGAATGCGAAAATTCCGCTGTATTCCGCTGTTTTGAAATCACAAAATTGGCCAAGATGACACAGCATTCTTTTAGTCACGTATCATTTTATATTTGACAGGAGCACCTGAAAAATATCACGAACATCCTGATTAAATATACTAGTACGCTGAATATTGGCTGGTTAGTTGTCCATTCATTTGGGGTGGCAAATGTCTGGTGGGCCAAGTTGTCAAGATGATAGAAAGCAGTTCTGGTAAGAAACTGTCTGATGAGCTCTCACTCTTACCCACATACAATGGCCTATATATTCTTTTTTCTCAGTCCAGTATGATCATTTGAAATGATAAGAACAAATTGGGGGATGCCACAAAGCCTATAGGCTTTTATGTCTAGTTAATATCTCGCTTATTATCGACTTTACAGCTTAGGAATCAATTGTGAACATATAGGAAATGATATATGCTGAATATTCTCATGACCTTGAATTCGACCTTTGACCTGAATTTCAAGGTCAGTCACCTTATTTTCAAGGTCAGAATACAAAATGGCTTGTATCTTACTCATTATCGAATTTACAGCTTAGGAGTCCATAGTGAACATATAGGAAATAATGTATGCTGAATATTTTAGACCTACAATTTGGTCTACAATTTGACCTATGATCTCATTTTCGAGGTCAGAGAACAGCATTGTTTATATCTCGCTTATTATCGACTTTACAGGTTGGGAATCAATTGCGAATATAGAGGATATGATATATGCTGAATATTTTCATGACCTTGAACTTGAACTTTAATCTCATTTTCAAGGTCACATCACAGAATGGCTAATATCTCACTTATTATCGACTTTGAAGCTTAGGAATCTATTGTGGACATACTAGAAGTGATATATTTGTTGAATATTCATGGCCTTGAATTCATTAATGACTTTATTTCCAAGGTCACTGGACAAAAGGCTGATATCTGATACCCTTGGGCTAATTTTATAAAACCATAACACCTTTCGGATTTGAATGCCTTAGCAACTGAAATGATCAGTTGCCTACACATTTCATGCTTAAATCTGCTCTCTTGACTGACACACATTGTCTGTGAGCGATCTAGGCCTATGGGTAGTAGTTTTACATGAATCATAACGATTTTCAAAAAGCATGTTGAGCATTGCCCAGACACAAAATGGATTTGGTTTTGTTCGCTCTGTTAGAGTATTACTGAACACAATAGAAATAGTTGAGGTCTGAATCATTCATTACTGACATCGATGAAAGACACGATATTTTGCCAGTATTACCATCATGACCATACTTTGAGAGACAGGGATGATGGATCATCAGGGGGATATACCCACAAAGTCGTCAGACACACGAGAGTGTCTAGACCATTAGGTTGAAGAAGAAATTGTGTACCTTTTTATTTCCAACATCCTTAAAAACTGTAAGATTGTGCATGCATTAAATTATCGTCCCATCATTGAGAACTCAGACTGTTCAACAGAGTTAATCAAATTATATTATGTTGCAGTTCCAAAGGCTTCATTGACTCCTGATTTGAGTGCTGCGTCGACAGCCATGGGAGAGGACCTATACAGCACCAGAAGTGCTGAAAAGATTGGTCTGGCGGCTGGAGGTCTGGTGTTGATTGCGGTTGTAGTGATCGTGGTCTTACTGTTGTATCTGAGAAGAAAGAAAAATAAAAGGCTCAGAATACCGGTATGTACATACTTTTTAGGTTACCTTACTGTTGTATCTGAGAAGAAAGAAAAAGAAAAGGCTCGGAATACCGGTATGTACATACGTTTTAGGTTACCGAACCTTGGATGACCTTGAAAGTTCAAAACAGCCATTTTGGGGTCAAAAAATGCTCAAATTTGCACCTGGTCTGTATTTTCTCAAAAACTGTCTGATCAGTTTCGAGATTTTTGTTTAAAAACATTCCTCTCATATACCTCTGTGACGTTTATAAGTTTTGTTGCCCTTTAATAGCCGATTTCCGTGTGGTGGCCATTTTGAATTTTTGACGAGTCGGCGAAAAAAATTCGCATTACTATCCATTTCGGGCCATTTCTAGGCATAAAATTGTTTTCACCCTTTGAAAAAAAATTTCGGCACTTTTTTCCTTCATAATGGGAGCTGTCAGGACTGTACTCATAGAACGCTTGAAGATGGAACTTAGAAATTGGCACTTTCAAATGGGAAGTCATATATGGCGACTTGTGTGGTGACCTTGAATTTGACCTTCGATGACCTTGAAAGGTCAAAACAGCCGTTTTGGGGTAAAAAAATGCCCAGATTTGCCTCTATAGATGAAATGCTTGCAGATAGAGCTCATGTTTGCATTATGAACATATAGGAAGACATATATGGCACAACTAATGATGACCTTGAACCTGACGTCAGATGACCTTGAGTGCCAAATGTCTGACTTGGAATGTGTAAAGTGACCTGAGCGGCCTAAACGATTCCACCCAGATATATCTTTGTATTATGAACATATAGAATATCAAATGCCGCACACATACATGTAATGGTGACATCGAAGTTCACACGGATGACCTTGATTGGTAAATTTCAAGGTCACATGTTTACACTGCGATCCTTGATTGGTAAATCTCAAGGTCTGTTACCTGCCAATGCTGCCATGGCCAAACCAAAATTGTCCGGTAACCTATCATAGCCTTTGGGCTAATCTTTAGGTTACCGGACCTATGGTTCGATAACCTATTGGCATGACTTTGCGTCCGTCGTTGTCGTCCCCATTTTTAACTTTTTTATTTACTGGCGAATTTTTGTAAAATTTTGCACAAAAAAACTTAAAAATAGGTCAAGAAGGAGGTATTTTTAGGTTACCGGACCTTTGGTCCGATAACCTATTGGCATGGCGTTGCGTCCGTCCGTCCGTCCGTCCGTCCGTCCGTCCGTCCGGCGTTAACATTTTTATCTTTAAAGTTAACGATCATATCTTTCTGAAATTTTGCACAAAAATGCCTAAAAATATTTTGAGAAGGAGCTATTTTTTTGTTTTTTGATTTTCGCATTTTTTTCAAAATGGCGGCCGTTTTTGTCGAAAAACGCTCAATTTTGGACTTTGACGGCAATTTTCTCAAAAACTGTCTGATCAGTTTTGAGTTTTTGGTTTCAAAAGATTCCCCTCATATACCTCTGTGATATGTATAAGTTTGGTTGCCCTAAATCTGCCGGTTTCCGTGTGGCGGCCATTTTGAATTTTTGGCGGGTCGGCGAAAAAAAATTTTTTCGCCCCAGATCGCATTACTATCCATTTTGGGCCATTTCTAGAGCAAAAAAAAATTTTCACCCTTTGAAAAAAATTTTGGACTTAGAAAATTTTCGGCACTTTTTCCCTTCATAATGGGAGCTGTCCGGACTGTACTCGTAGAACGCTTGAAGATAGAGCTTAGAAATTGGCACTTTCAAATGGGAAGTCATATATGGCGACTTGTGTGGTGACCTTGAATTTGACCTTGGATGACCTTGAAAGGTCAAAACAGCCATTTTTGGGTCGAAAAACGCTCAAATTTGCACCTGGTCTGTATTTTCTCAAAAACTCTCTGATCAGTTTTGAGATTTTTGCTTTAAAAGATTCCTCTTATATACCTCTGTGACGTGTATAAGTTTTGTTGCCCTTGAATCACCGATCTCAGTGTGGCGGCCATTTTGAATTTTTGACGAGTCGGCGAAAAAAAAAATTTTCGCCCCAAATAATATTACTATCCATTTTGGGCCATTTCTAGGCAAAAAAAAATTTTCACCCTTTGAAAAAAATTTTGGACTTAGAAAATTTTCGGCACTTTTTAGGTTACCGGACCTTTGGTCCGAAAACCTATTGGCATGGCGTTGCGTCCGTCGTCCGTCCGTCCGGCGTTAACATTTTTATCTTTAAAGTTAACGATCGAATCTTTCTGAAATTTTGCACAAAAATGCCTAAAAATATTTTGAGAAGGAGTATTTTTTTTGTTAGGTTACCGGACCTTTGGTCCGATAACCTATTGGCATGGCGTTGCGTCCGTCGTCCGTCCGTCCGTCCGTCCGTCCGTCCGTCCGTCCGTCCGGCGTTAACATTTTTATCTTTAAAGTTAACGATCGAATCTTTCTGAAATTTTGCACAAAAATGCCTAAAAATATTTTGAGAAGGAGGTATTTTTTTGTTTTTTGATTTTCGCATTTTTTTCAAAATGGCGGCCGTTTTTGTCGAAAAACGCTCAATTTTGGACTTTGACGGCCATTTTCTCAAAAACTGTCTGATCAGTTTTGAGTTTTTGGTTTCAAAAGATTCCCCTCATATACCTCTGTGATATGTATAAGTTTGGTTGCCCTAAATCTGCCGGTTTTCGTGTGGCGGCCATTTTGAATTTTTGGCGGGTCGGCGAAAAAAAATTTTTCGCCCCAGATCGCATTACTATCCATTTTGGGCCATTTCTAGAGCAAAAAAAATTTTTCACCCTTTGAAAAAAATTTTGGACTTGGAAAATTTTCGGCACTTTTTCCCTTCATAATGGGAGCTGTCCGGACTGTACTCATAGAACGCTTGAAGATAGAGCTTAGAAATTGGCACTTTCAAATGGGAAGTCATATATGGCGACTTGTGTGGTGACCTTGAATTTGACCTTGGATGACCTTGAAAGGTCAAAACAGCCATTTTTGGGTCGAAAAACGCTCAAATTTGCACCTGGTCTGTATTTTCTCAAAAACTCTCTGATCAGTTTTGAGATTTTTGCTTAAAAAGATTCCTCTTATATACCTCTGCGACGTGTATAAGTTTTGTTGCCCTTGAATCGCCGATCTCAGTGTGGCGGCCATTTTGAATTTTTGACGAGTCGGCGAAAAAAAATTTTTTCGCCCCAAATAACATTACTATCCATTTTGGGCCATTTCTAGGCAAAAAAAAATTTTCACCCTTTGAAAAAAATTTTGGACTTAGAAAATTTTCGGCACTTTTTTCCTTCATAATGGGAGCTGTCAGGACTGTACTCATAGAACGCTTGAAGATAGAGCTTAGAAATTGGCACTTTCAAATCGGAAGTCATATATGGCGACTTGTGTGGTGACCTTGAATTTGACCTTGGATGACCTTGAAAGGTCAAAACAGCCATTTTGGGGTCAAAAAATGCCCAGATTTGCCTTTGTAGATGAAATGCTTGCAGATAGAGCTCCTGTTTGCATTATGAACATATAGGAAGACATATATGGCACAACTAATGATGACCTTGAACTTGACGTCAGATGACCTTGAGTGCCAAATGTCTGACTTGGAATGTGTAAATTGACCTGAGCGGCCTAAACGATTCCACCCAACATATAGAATATCAAATGCCGCACACATACATGTAATGGTTACATCGAAGTTCATACGGATGACCTTGATTGGTAAATCCCAAGGTCATATGTTTACACTGCGAACCTTGATTGGTAAATCTCAAGGTCTGTTACCTGCCAATGCTGCCATGGCCAAACCAAAATTGTCCGGTAACCTATCTTAGCCTTTGGGCTAATTTTTTTTTGATTTTCGCATTTTTTTCAAAATGGCGGCCGTTTTTGTCGAAAAACGCTCAATTTTGGACTTTGACGGCCATTTTCTCAAAAACTGTCTGATCAGTTTTGAGTTTTGGGTTTCAAAAGATTCCCCTCATATACCTCTGTGATATGTATAAGTTTGGTTGCCCTAAATCTGCCGGTTTCCGTGTGGCGGCCATTTTGAATTTTTGGCGGGTCAGCGAAAAAAAAATTTTTCGCCCCAAATCGTATTACTATCCATTTTGGGCCATTTCTAGGGCAAAAAAATTTTTTCACCCTTTGAAAAAATTTTGGACTTCGAAAATTTTCGGCACTTTTTCCCTTCATAATGGGAGCTGTCCGGACTGTACTCATAGAACGCTTGAAGATAGAGCTTAGAAATTGGCACTTTCAAATGGGAAGTCATATATGGCGACTTGTGTGGTGACCTTGAATTTGACCGTGGATGACCTTGAAAGGTCAAAACAGCCATTTTTGGGTCGAAAAACGCTCAAATTTGCACCTGGTCTGTATTTTCTCAAAAACTCTCTGATCAGTTCTGAGATTTTTGCTTAAAAAGATTCCTCTTATATACCTCTGTGACGTGTATAAGTTTTGTTGCCCTTGAATTGCCGATCTCAGTGTGGCGGCCATTTTGAATTTTTGACGAGTCGGCGAAAAAAAATTTTTTCGCCCCAAATAACATTACTATCCATTTTGGGCCATTTCTAGGCAAAAAAAAATTTTCATCCTTTGAAAAAAGTTTGGACTTGGAAAATTTTCGGCACTTTTTTCCTTCATAATGGGAGCTGTCAGGACTGTACTCATAGAACGCTTGAAGATAGAGCTTAGAAATTGGCACTTTCAAATGGGAAGTCATATATGGCGACTTGTGTGGTGACCTTGAATTTGACCTTGGATGACCTTGAAAGGTCAAAACAGCCATTTTGGGGTCAAAAAATGCCCAGATTTGCCTTTGTAGATGAAATGCTTGCAGATAGAGCTCATGTTTGCATTATGAACATATAGGAAGACATATATGGCACAACTAATGATGGCCTTGAACTTGACGTCAGATGACCTTGAGTGCCAAGTGTCTGACTTGGAATGTGTAAATTGACCTGAGCGGCCTAAACGATTCCACCCAACATATAGAATATCAAATGCCGCACACATACATGTAATGGTTACATCGAAGTTCATACGGATGACCTTGATTGGTAAATCCCAAGGTCATATGTTTACACTGCGAACCTTGATTGGTAAATCTCAAGGTCTGTTACCTGCCAATGCTGCCATGGCCAAACCAAAATTGTCCGGTAACCTATCTTAGCCTTTGGGCTAATTTTACGAATACCTGAAACCTATAACAGATTGGTTACTGATACTTTGGGGGTGGGGATGGGGTGGGATCCTGAAAATATCTGGTAATTGGCGTAAAACATCATAATGTGCCCATGCATACACTGTGATTTTATAGAAAATAAGTCACAAATTTGTCTCCTCTCAACATCAAAAAGGTAATTGATTCCAGAAACGATCAGTATTTTTAGTCCAGGGAACCACTCTGGGTTAACACATTTTTTTAAAGATATCTCATCATTTAGGAACAACAAGATTTTTTTTTGCTCACAAAACATTGATCAGTTTACCATATAACTTTTTGTACCCTTGTCCACACAGTCGACCAACAATCGTGATATTTTGCCATACTGACAAGAAATCGCTCAAAACAACTTCCATTTTGTCTGCAGTTACTGTAACATCAAATTATTTTTTACTGTAAAACGACTAATTTTGGCGGACGATTTATTTGGCAGTAGGGGAAAAACGGCTAAATTAGATTCTCTGCCAAAATTACTAGATATATGTTAAAAAATATATGTGGTTTTCAAACCGCCAAATTAAATCTCCGCCAAATAACGTGACGGTCATAACCGCCAAAATAGTCTCTTTACAGTGAGCTGTATATGTTCCATGCATTTAAAATTATATGTTCAACTGAAGATTGCTCATGAACTGGTATCTTTGCCATCATTATTTCCATTTGCCACTCACCATGTATGTGTTCAGGTTACCTAGCAACTACTATTTTGTGGTAATTGATAAGTTTACAATTTTATACCGATATCCTGCAATTGTTCCAGTAATTGTAAGTTTCATTGTACTGCGACATGTTTAAAGCCTAAGTATGGTCTCAGAACTCATTTTTAACACACGAAAGAGGACATCGCACTGATCATTGTGGTTTTTACGGCATGTCATTATCATAATTAGTTCCAAAGTTATGAGAATTTTTATTACAATTTTTAACGAAAAATTGACACCTAATTAAGTATTATAATGAGCATTCATGACGTCACAACGGGAACACATTTTAATTAGCTACATGAAAGTCTTGAAATCAAATATCCGATTAAAGATATCAGTTTAATTCAATATTTTCAATGTTCAATATGAAATATAAGCAGTATTTAGTTATCTTAATTGGTTACCATGGTAACCATTCTTTCGATAAAGCCCATAGCAACCATGGTTGCTAGGGGCCTGTTTGTCATTAATATTATAATATGTTGCTCAAAAAAGTGAAAATATCAATTATCTTCATTTATTTATCTCATACAAAGCTTTTAAAACCCAATTTTGCTTTAAGACTGTGAGTTACGCCCTTAGCAACCAGGGTTGCTAGGGGCAGTATCAAAGGAATGGTTGCTATGCTGGTGGGCCACTCTACATAATCATGGTATAAATTTATATATCTACATCTTCCAATAATATACATTTGTGATACCATGCAAATCAACGTCAGAATGACACTCTGAGTCACTAATTAAAATCAATATCCCGGTGTGACGTCATGAATACTAATTATAATAGCTAATGAGGCAAGATATTACAGTGAAAATATGGCCTAAATTACCCACGAAAAGTCTGATATTTCGATAACTAATCAAGATAAATTGATTTTGTAAAAACCATTGTGTTTATTTCAATGTGTTCTTCGATATAAAATCGAAAATTCGAACATCTATTTTGACTTTACTTAGGCTTTAAGGTATTCGTTCCATACAAGTAATAATTGTGCCTGCTATTAAAGTCCTCAGGAGTATATATATGTATATATATATATATTTTGTAAAGCCGTATTTGTAGGTACTAAGTAATAGCAATTACGTATTGTTGAATTTTAACTATTTGGAAATGTTTGCTTGTATACCACTACCGTATATTTGTTTTCACCGATATCGAATAAATTATACTGATACACAGACTTGTGAAGATACTGGCAATTGACATTAAACATCATAATGTGCCCGTGCAAACACTGTGTTTTTAGGTTACCGGACCTATGGTCCGATAACCTATTGCCGTCACGTTGCGTCCATCGTCCGTCCGTCGTCCGTCCACAGCTGTATCTTTAAAGTTTACAGGCGGATTTTTCTGAAATTTTGCACAAAAATGCCTAAAAATATTTCAAGAGGGGTTTTTTTTTTAGTTTTTTGATTTTCGCATTTTTCTCAAAATGGCGGCCATTTTTGACGAAAAATGGCCAATTTTGGACTTTGGCGGCCATTTTCTCAAAAACTGTCTGATCAGTTTTGAGATTTTTGTTTCAAAAGATTCCCCTTATGTACCTTTATGATGTGTATAAGTTTTGTTGCCCTTGAATCGCCGGTCTCCGTGTGGCGGCCATTTTGAATTTTTGACGGGTCGGCGAAAAAATTTTTTTTTGCCCCAAATCGCATTACTATCCATTTCGGGCCATTTCTAGGCAAAAAAAAAATTTTCACCCTTTGAAAAAGATTTTGGACTTAGAAAATTTTCGGCACTTTTTTCCTTCATAATGGGAGCTGCCCGGACTGTACTCATAGAACGCTTAAAGATAGAGCTTAGATATTGGCACTTTCAAATGGGAAGTCATATATGGCGACTTGTGTGGTGACCTTGAATTTGACCTTGGATGACCTTGAAAGGTCAAAATAGCCATTTTTGGGTCGAAAAATGCCCAAATTTGCAGCTTTTCTGTCTTTTCTCGAAAACTGTCTGATCAGTTTTGAGATTTTCATTTCAGAAGATTCCCCTTATGTACCTTTATGATGTGTATAAGTTTTGTTGCCCTTGAATCGCCGGTCTCCGTGTGGCGGCCATTTTGAATTTTTGAAGGGTCGGCGAAAAAATTTTTTTTTGCCCCAAATCGCGTTACTATCCATTTCGGGCCATTTCTAGGCAAAAAAAATTTTTTCACCCTTTGAAAAAAATTTTGGACTTCGAAAATTTTCGGCACTTTTTTCCTTCATAATGGGAGCTGCCTGGACTGTACTCATAGAACGCTTAAAGATAGAGCTTAGATATTGGCACTTTCAAATGGGAAGTCATATATGGCGACTTGTGTGGTGACCTTGAATTTGACCTTGGATGACCTTGAAAGGTCAAAATAGCCATTTTTGGGTCGAAAAATGCCCAAATTTGCAGCTTTTCTGTCTTTTCTCGAAAACTGTCTGATCAGTTTTGAGATTTTTATTTCAAAACATAGTAATTGGGGTTTTTGACATGATGTGTATAAATATGTATATAGTGTATAAAGTGCCTTGAATTGCTCAAAAGGCTAGAAATTTAGGCTGAATAGGCCCCAAATTTAATTTTTGGTCGTTTTCCTTCAAATTTATCTGATCAGTTTTGAGATTTTTGTTATAAAACATGCTAATTGGGGTCCCTGACATTGTGTATAAAGATGGAGTGCTTTGAATTGCTTAAAAGGCCCCTTGAGTGTGTAAATTGGCCTCTACAGCCAAAAAATGTTTGTAGGTATAGCTGGAATTGGAAGTCATATACATGTATACCACATATATATGTGGCTTTTTTGGGTGACGTTGAACTTGACGTCAGATGACATTGAGTGCTATATCTCAGTGTCACGTCCAACAAGAAATGTGTAAATTTCGTTTATAGACAAAAGACTTGTAGATAGACCTTGTATTTGTATTTTGAACATACATGAATACAAGGTTATATGCTGCACACTTAATGATGACATTGAAGTTCACGAAGATGATTGGTTTATCTTAACGTCATATCTCACCTGTCCTGTTTCAACTAAAGTTGTCCGGTAACCTATCTTAGCCCTTGGGCTAATTTTTCCTTCATAATGGGAGCTGTCAGGACTGTACTCATAGAACGCTTGAAGATAGAGCTTAGAAATTGGCACTTTCAAATGGGAAGTCATATATGGCAACTTATGTGGTGACCTTGAATTTGACCTTGAATGACCTTGAAAGGTCAAAACAGCCATTTTGGGGTCAAAAAATGCCCAGATTTGCCTTTGTAGATGAAATGCTTGCAGATAGAGCTCATGTTTGCATTATGAACATATAGGAAGACATATATGGCACAACTAATGATGACCTTGAACTTGACGTCAGATGACCTTGAGTGCCAAATGTCTGACTTGGAATGTGTAAATTGACCTGAGCGGCCTAAACGATTCCACCCAACATATAGAATATCAAATGCCGCACACATACATGTAATGGTTACATCGAAGTTCATACGGATGACCTTGATTGGTAAATCCCAAGGTCATATGTTTACACTGCGATGAAATGCTTGCAGATAGAGCTCATGTTTGCATTATGAACATATAGGAAGACATATATGGCACAACTAATGATGACCTTGAACTTGACGTCAGATGACCTTGAGTGCCAAATGTCTGACTTGGAATGTGTAAATTGACCTGAGCGGCCTAAACGATTCCACCCAACATATAGAATATCAAATGCCGCACACATGCATCTAATGGTAACATCGAAGTTCACACGGATGACCTTGATTGGTAAATCCCAAGGTCATATGTTTACACTGCGAACCTTGATTGGTAAAGGTCTGTTACCTGCCAATGCTGCCATGGCCAAACCAAAATTGTCCGGTAACCTATCTTAGCCTTTAGGCTAATTTTTTAGTTTTTTGATTTTAGCTTTTTTTTCAAAATGGCGGCCGTTTTCGATGAAAAATGCCTGATTTTGGGTTTTGGCGGCCATTTTCTCAAAATCTGTTCAGTAACCTTTTTTAGGTTACCGGACCTATGGTCCGATAACCTATTGGCATGGCGTTGCGTCCGTCGTCCGTCGTCGTCGTCCGTCGTCGTCGTCCACATTTTAGGTTACCGGACCTTTGGTCCGATAACCTATTGGCATGGCGTTGCGTCCGTCGTCCGTCCGTCCGTCCGTCCGTCCGTCCGGCGTTAACATTTTTATCTTTAAAGTTAACGATCGAATCTTTCTGAAATTTTGCACAAAAATGCCTAAAAATATTTTGAGAAGGAGGTATTTTTTTGTTTTTTGATTTTCGCATTTTTTTCAAAATGGCGGCCGTTTTTGTCAAAAAACGCTGAATTTTGGACTTTGACGGCCATTTTCTCAAAAACTGTCTGATCAGTTTTGAGTTTTTGGTTTCAAAAGATTCCCCTCATATACCTCTGTGATATGTATAAGTTTGGTTGCCCTAAATCTGCCGGTTTCCGTGTGGCGGCCATTTTGAATTTTTGGCGGGTCGGCAAAAAAAAATTTTTTCGCCCCAAATCGCATTACTATCCATTTTGGGCCATTTCTAGGGCAAAAAAAAATTTTCACCCTTTGAAAAAAAATTTTGGACTTAGAAAATTTTCGGCACTTTTTCCCTTCATAATGGGAGCTGTCCGGACTGTACTCATAGAACGCTTGAAGATAGAGCTTAGAAATTGGCACTTTCAAATGGAAAGTCATATATGGCGACTTGTGTGGTGACCTTGAATTTGACCTTCGATGACCTTGAAAGGTCAAAACAGCCATTTTTGGGTCGAAAAACGCTCAAATTTGCACCTGGTCTGTATTTTCTCAAAAACTGTCTGATCAGTTTTGAGATTTTTGCTTAAAAAGATTCCTCTCATATACCTCTGTGATGTGTATAAGTTTTGTTGCCCTTGAATCGCCGATCTCAGTGTGGCGACCATTTTGAATTTTTGACGAGTCGGCGAAAAAAAAATTTTTCGCCCCAAATAACATTACTATCCATTTTGGGCCATTTCTAGGCAAAAAAATTTTTTCACCCTTTGAAAAAAATTTTGGACTTAGAAAATTTTCGGCACTTTTTTCCTTCATAATGGGAGCTGTCAGGACTGTACTCATAGAACGCTTGAAGATAGAGCTTAGAAATTGGCACTTTCAAATGAGAAGTCATATATGCCGACTTGTGTGGTGACTTTGAATTTGACCTTCGATGACCTTGAAAGGTCAAAACAGCCATTTTGGGGTCAAAAAATGCCCAGATTTGCCTTTGTAGATGAAATGCTTGCAGAGAGAGCTCATGTTTGCATTATGAACATATAGGAAGACATATATGGCACAACTAATGATGACCTTGAACTTGACGTCAGATGACCTTGAGTGCCAAATGTCTGACTTGGAATGTGTAAATTGACCTAGGCGGCCTAAACGATTCCACCCAACATATAGAATATCAAATGCCGCACACATACATGTAATGGTTACATCGAAGTTCATACGGATGACCTTGATTGGTAAATCCCAAGGTCATATGTTTACACTGCGAACCTTGATTGGTAAATCTCAAGGTCTGTTACCTGCAAATGCTGCCATGGCCAAACCAAAATTGTCCGGTAACCTATCTTAGCCTTTGGGCTAATTTTTTAGGTTACCGGACCTTTGGTCCGATAACCTATTGGCATGGCGTTGCGTCCGTCGTCCATCCGTCCG
This sequence comes from Terebella lapidaria, assembly GCA_949152475.1. NCBI lineage: Eukaryota > Metazoa > Annelida > Polychaeta > Terebellida > Terebellidae > Terebella > Terebella lapidaria. The sequence goes on from CASCJZ010000061.1 coordinate 38,393, forward strand.
TCCGTCCGTCCGTCCGTCCGTCCGGCGTTAACATTTTTATCTTTAAAGTTAACGATCGAATCTTTCTGAAATTTTGCACAAAAATGCCTAAAAATATTTTGAGAAGGAGGTATTTTTTTGTTTTTTGATTTTCGCATTTTTTTCAAAATGGCGGCCGTTTTTGTCGAAAAACGCAAAATTTTGGACTTTGACGGCCATTTTCTCAAAAACTGTCTGATCAGTTTTGAGTTTTTGGTTTCAAAAGATTCCCCTCATATACCTCTGTGATATGTAAAAGTTTGGTTGCCCTAAATCTGCCGGTTTCCGTGTGGCGGCCATTTTGAATTTTTGGCGGGTCGGCGAAAAAATTTTTTTTCGCCCCAAATCGCATTACTATCCATTTTGGGCCATTTCTAGGGCAAAAAAAAATTTTCACCCTTTGAAAAAAATTTTGGACTTAGAAAATTTTCGGTACTTTTTCCCTTCATAATGGGAGCTGTCCGGACTGTACTCATAGAACGCTTGAAGATAGAGCTTAGAAATTGGCACTTTCAAATGGGAAGTCATATATGGCGACTTGTGTGGTGACCTTGAATTTGACCTTGGATGACCTTGAAAGGTCAAAACAGCCATTTTGGGGTCGAAAATTGCTCAAATTTGCACCTGGTCTGTATTTTCTCAAAAACTGTCTGATCAGTTTTGAGATTTTTGCTTAAAAAGATTCCTCTTATATACCTCTGTGACGTGTATGAGTTTTGTTGCCCTTGAATCGCCGATCTCAGTGTGGCGGCCATTTTGAATTTTTGACGAGTCGGCGAAAAAAAAATTTTTCGCCCCAAATAACATTACTATCCATTTTGGGCCATTTCTAGGCAAAAAAAAATTTTCACCCTTTGAAAAAAATTTTGGACTTAGAAAATTTTCGGCACTTTTTTCCTTCATAATGGGAGCTGTCAGGACTGTACTCATAGAACGCTTGAAGATAGAGCTTAGAAATTGGCACTTTCAAATGGGAAGTCATATATGGCGACTTGTGTGGTGACCTTGAATTTGACCTTCGATGACCTTGAAAGGTCAAAACAGCCATTTTGGGGTCAAAAAATGCCCAGATTTGCCTTTGTAGATGAAATGCTTGCAGATAGAGCTCATGTTTGCATTATGAACATATAGGAAGACATATATGGCACAACTAATGATGACCTTGAACTTGACGTCAGATGACCTTGAGTGCCAAATGTCTGACTTGGAATGTGTAAATTGACCTGAGCGGCCTAAACGATTCCACCCAACATATAGAATATCAAATGCCGCACACATACATGTAATGGTTACATCGAAGTTCATACGGATGACCTTGATTGGTAAATCCCAAGGTCATATGTTTACACTGCGAACCTTGATTGGTAAATCTCAAGGTCTGTTCCCGGCCAATGCTGCCATGGCCAAACCAAAATTGTCCGGTAACCTATCTTAGCCTTTGGGCTAATTTTATCTTTTTTGTTTACAGGCGAATATTTCTGAAATTTTGCACAAAAATACTTAAAAATAATTCAAGAAGGAGGTATTTTTTAGTTTTTTGATTTTCGCATTTTTTTCAAAATGGCAGCCGTTTTCGATGAAAAATGCCTGATTTTGGACTTGGGCGGCCTTTTTCTCAAAATCTGTTCAGTAACTTTTTTTCTTTTTGATAAATAACACTCCTCATATGTACTCCTATGATGTCTATGAATTTCGTTGCGCTTGAATCGCTCGAAGTGGGCCATTTTGGCCCAAACTCGGCTCAAATGGGACTTTCCCATGTTAAATTCTCCTATGCTTTATAATGGGACACATTATGCCTAATATCTCACTTGATATTGAGATTAGAGACTAGGAGTCAATTGTGGACCTATAGGAAATGATATATGCTGAATATTCTCGTGACCTTGAATTTGACCTCTGACCTCACTTTCAAGGTCAGAGCACAAAATGGCTTATATCTCGCTTATTATCGACTCTACAGCTTAGGAATCAATTGTGGACATATAGGAAATGATATATTCTGAATATTCTCGTGACCTTGAATTTGACCTCTGACCTCAGTTTCAAGGTCAGAGCACAAAATGGCTTATATCTCGCTTATTATCGACTCTACAGTTTAGGAATCAATTGTGGACATATAGGAAATGATATATGCTGAATATTCTGATGACCTTGAATTTGACCTTCGACCTCATTTTCAAGGTCACAGGACAAAATGGCTAATATCTCGCTTGTTATCGACTTTACAGCTTAGCAATCAATTATGAACATATAGGAAATGATATATGCAGATTATTGTCATGACCTTGAATTTGACGTTTGACCTCATTTTCAAGGTCACAGGACAAAATGGCTAATATCTCACTTATTATCGACTTTACAGCTTAGGAATCAATTGTGGACAAATAGGAAATGATATATGCTGAATATTCTCGTGACCTTGAATTTGACCTCTGACCTCATTTCTAAGGTCCAAGGACAAACTGGCTCATATCTTGCTCCTCTATTGACTGTATGGCTTGGGAATCAATTGTGGACATGATATACATGATATAGAAAATGATATACACTGAATATTTTGATGACCTTGAATTTGACCTTTGCCCCTTCATTTTCAAGGCTACAGCATAAAATTGCTAATCTCTCTCTGATTATTGAACTTACAGCTTAGCAATCAACTGTGGACATGATATATGCTTAATGTTATATATGCTGAATATTCTCTTGACCTTGAATTCAACCAGTGACCTGGCTAATACCTAAAATATTAAACATTGTCCGGTAACCTATCTTTGGCCCTTGGCCTAATTTTCTTTTTGACACATAACACTCCTCATATGGACTCCTATGATGTCCATAAATTTCGTTGCGCTTGAATCGCTCGAAGTGGGCCATTTTGGGCCAAACGCGGCCCAAATGGGACTTTCCCATGTTGAATTTTCCTATGCTTTATAATGGGACACATTATACCTAATATCTCACTTTATATTGAGATTAGAGACTAGGAATCAATTGTGGACATATATGAAATGATATGTGCTGAAAATTCTCGTGAACTTGAATTTGACCTCTGACCCCAGTTTCAAGGTCAGAGCACAAAATGGCTCATATCTCGCTTACTATCGACCCTACAGCTTAGGAATCAATTGTGGACATATAGGAAGTGATATATGCTGAATATTCTGATGACCTTGAATTTGACCTTTGACTCCATGTTCAAGGTCACAGGACAAAATGGTTTATATCTCGCTTATTATCGACTCTACAGCTTAGGAATCAATTGTGGAAATATAGGAAATGATATATGCTGAATATTCTGATGACCTTAAGGGCAGTGTACAGTAATTCGCTCAGTCAATCAGCGAGCGTTCACCTCACTTGGGCAATTTAAAGGGAAACTGTTGTTAAACATCGCCTCATTATTTTTTTTAGGCCAGACTTCTGGACGAGTGTATATTCACCTGGAAGAACGCAGTGCTGGGAAATAATGACCCGGTTTTCAAGGCAGTATCTTGTTGGCGTTCTTCTCAGGAGCTGGGGAATCAAAGGGGTTTTGCATGGGCATCAGTACCCATAATTTTGGGTATTTTCTCCCTGGGTCCATTCAAGGCAGAATAGCGAAAAATCCCATGTGTCGTTAAATATATTCATGCTTACCACGCGATGCCCAATATAAGTTGAGGGATAAAACTAGCATAGTGGTTATGCTGGGATTTTTTTAGGAAGGTGTTATGGACCGTCAAAGTAAGATAATTTAACATTGAGTTGAATGGCCAATATAATTAATATATAGCTTTAAACTTGACCTTTGACCCCATATTCAAGGTCATAGGACAAAATGGCTAATATCTTGCTTATTATCGATTTTACAGCTTAGGAATCAATTGTAGACATATAGGAAATAATATATGCTGAATATTCTCGTGACCTTGAATTTGACCTCTGACCTCATTTTCAAGGTCCAAGGACAAACTGGCTCATATCTTGCTCCTCTATTGACTGTATGGTTTTGAAATCAGTTGTGGAAATAGAGAAAATGATATACACTGAATATTTTGATGACCTTGAATTTGACCTTTGCCTTCATTTTCAAGGCCACAGCACAAAATTGCTGATATCTCTGATTATTGAATTGACAGCTTAGCAATCAACTGTGGACATGATATATGCTTAATATTATACATACTGAATATTCTCTTGACCTTGAATTTAACCAGTGACCTGGCTAACATCTAAAATATTAAACAATGTCCGGTAACCTATCTTTGGCCCTTGGCCTAATTTTTAGGTTACCGGACCTATGGTCCGATAACCTATTGGCATGGCGTTGCGTCTGTCGTCTGTCGTCCGTCGTCGTCCGTCGTCGTCGTCGTCGTCGTCCACATTTTTATCTTTTTTGTTTACGGGCGAATTCTTCTGAAATTTTGCACAAAAATACTTAAAAATAATTCAGGAAGGAGGTATTTTTTAGTTTTTTGATTTTCGCATTTTTTTCAAAATGGCGGCCGTTTTCGACGAAAAATGCCTGATTTTGGACTTTGGTGGCCATTTTCTCAAAATCTGTTCAGTAACTTTTTTTCTTTTTGATACATAACACTCCTCATATGTACCCCTATGATGTCTATAAATTTCGTTGCGCTTGAATCGCTCGAAGTGGGCCATTTTGGCCCAAACTCGGCCCAAATGGGACTTTCCCATGTTAAATTCTCCTATGCTTTATTATGGGACACATTATGCCTAATATCTCACTTAATATTGAGATTAGATACTAGGAATCAATTGTGGACATATAGGAAATGATATATGCTGAATATCCTCGTGACCTTGAATTTGACCTCTGACCTCAATTCAAGGTCAGAGCTTAAAATGGCTGATATCTCGCTTATTATCGACTCTACAGCTTAGCAATCAATTGTGGACATATAGGAAATGATATATGCTGAATATTCTGATGACCTTGAATTTGACCTTTGACCCCATTTTCAAGGTCATAGGACAAAATGGCTAATATCTCGCTTGTTATCGACTTTACAGCTTAGGAATCAGTTATGAACATATAGGAAATGATATATGCAGATTATTGTCATGACCTTGAAGTTGACCTTTGACCTCATTTTCAAGGTCACAGGACGAAATGGCTAATATCTCACTTATTATCGACTCTACAGCTTAGGAATCAATTGTGGACATATAGGAAATGATATATGCTGAATATTCTGATGACCTTGATTTTGACCTTTGACCGCATTTTCAAGGTCATAGGACAAAATGGCTAATATCTCGCTTGTTATCGACTTTACAGCTTAGGAATCAGTTATGAACATATAGGAAATGATATATGCAGATTATTGTCATGACCTTGAATTTGACCTTTGACCTCATTTTCAAGGTCACAGGACAAAATGTCTAATATCTCACTTATCGATTTTACAGCTTAGGAATCAATTGTGGACATGTAGGAAATGATATATGCTGAATATTCTCGGACCTTGAATTTGACCTCTGACCTCATTTTCAAGGTCCAAGGACAAACTGGCCCATATCTTGCTCCTCTATTGACTGTATGGCTTGGGAATCTATTGTGGACATGATATAGAAAATGATATACACTGAATATTTTGATGACCTTGAATTTGACCTTTGCCCCTTCAGTTTCAAGGCCACAGCACAAAATTGCTAATATCTCGCTGATTATTGAATTTACAGCTTAGCAATCCACTGTGGACATGATATATGCTTAATGTTATATATGCTGAATATTCTCTTGACCTTGAATTCAACCAGTGACCTGGCTAACATCTAAAATATTAAACACTGTCCGGTAACCTATCTTCGGCCCTTGGCCTAATTTTTTAGGTTACCGGACCTTTGGTCCGATAACCTATTGGCATGGCGTTGCGTCCGTCGTCCGTCCGTCCGTCCGGCGTTAACATTTTTATCTTTAAAGTTAACGATCGAATCTTTCTGAAATTTTGCACAAAAATGCCTAAAAATATTTTGAGAAGGAGGTATTTTTTTGTTTTTTGATTTTCGCATTTTTTTCAAAATGGCGGCCGTTTTTGTCGAAAAACGCTCAATTTTGGACTTTGACGGCCATTTTCTCAAAAACTGTCTGATCAGTTTTGAGTTTTTGGTTTCAAAAGATTCCCCTCATATACCTCTGTGATATGTATAAGTTTGGTTGCCCTAAATCTGCCGGTTTTTGTGTGGCGGCCATTTTGAATTTTTGGCGGGTCGGCGAAAAATTTTTTTTTCGCCCCAAATCGCATTACTATCCATTTTGGGCCATTTCTAGGGCAAAAAAAATTTTCACCCTTTGAAAAAAATTTTGGACTTGGAAAATTTTCGGCACTTTTTCCCTTCATAATGGGAGCTGTCCGGACTGTACTCATAGAACGCTTGAAGATAGAGCTTAGAAATTGGCACTTTCAAATGGGAAGTCATATATGGCGACTTGTGTGGTGACCTTGAATTTGACCTTGGATGACCTTGAAAGGTCAAAACAGCCATTTTTGGGTCGAAAAACGCTCAAATTTGCACCTGGTCTGTATTTTCTCAAAAACTGTCTGATCAGTTTTGAGATTTTTTCTTAAAAAGATTCCTCTTATATACCTCTGTGACGTGTATAAGTTTTGTTGCCCTTGAATCGCCGATCTCAGTGTGGCGGCCATTTTGAATTTTTGACGAATTTTTTTCGCCCCAAATAACATTACTATCCATTTTGGGCCATTTCTAGGCAAAAAAAAATGTTCACCCTTTGAAAAAAATTTTGGACTTAGAAAATTTTCGGCACTTTTTTCCTTCATAATGGGAGCTGTCAGGACTGTACTCATAGAACGCTTGAAGATAGAGCTTAGAAATTGGCACTTTCAAATGGGAAGTCATATGGCGACTTGTGTGGTGACCTTGAATTTGACCTTCGATGACCTTGAAAGGTCAAAACAGCCATTTTGGGGTCAAAAAATGCCCAGATTTGCCTTTGTAGATGAAATGCTTGCAGATAGAGCTCATGTTTGCATTATGAACATATAGGAAGACATATATGGCACAACTAATGATGACCTTGAACTTGACGTCAGATGACCTTGAGTGCCAAATGTCTGACTTGGAATGTGTAAATTGACCTGAGCGGCCTAAACGATTCCACCCAACATATAGAATATCAAATGCCGCACACATGCATGTAATGGTTACATCGAGGTTCATACGGATGACCTTGATTGGTAAATCCCAAGGTCATATGTTTACACTGCAAACCTTGATTGGTAAATCTCAAGGTCTGTTACCTGCCAATGCTGCCATGGCCAAACCAAAATTGTCCGGTAACCTATCTTAGCCTTTGGGCTAATTTTCTATCTGAAACATGCATATCGGTTCGTTGATAGAACGAGCAGAAATTTAGAAAAATCTATTCACAGGTTTTCATTAAATATTGATATTAGTGAAAATGGCCAAAAATGACCGATTTTCCTGGTATTTTGGAAGTAAAATTACCCATAATTCCACATTAAAGAGAATATTTGATCCGAATTTTCTGTTTTCGAATGCACAATATCATATGGATGATTGTTTGAAAGTCTGAAAATCATTAAACCAATTTCAAATTTCAGCCCCTCTGCTTGATATTTGGGGCAACAGGAAGATAGGGCTATGGGGGATACACCCAAGTGGTCGTGGGCGACCAGATGCATCTAGTTCTTGTATGCACTTCTTGTATGTGTTCAGATCATGACACCTATTAGTTATGGTTGGAGTGAATACCAAACTGGCTGATTATCACCATATCCTTTGCTGAAATGAGCTGATCATAATACAGGCTATGTATCGCCAATAAACAATGTCATTGCTTATTGGCGATACATAGCCTGTGGTATTCTTTAGGTTTCAATTTAACATTAATGCACATACACTATTTTACAATATTTGCCAGACACAAGACTGAAATTCTAAGATTGAATGATTATCAATGCATCAAGGATTTTGTAAAAAAAATTATTTGTGTATGTGAAAGCGTGCTAATTCTCATATGTCAGCAATGGACCAAAGTACACAGATGATTTGAAGATGTCCGATGTCAATAGTTCATTTTCATATGACTTTGGGGTTGAAACAAACTTTTGAAAATGCCCGTTCAATTATACACTTGAAAAAATATTCAATATGTAATTATTGATTAAAGATAATGGTGATTTTGTTGAATGTAAGTGTTGTCAAGTCACCTGTCATAACCTATATTTTTCTTGTTTTTTGCACAGCTTACTCTTTCGCTAGAAATCCTTGAAAATGGGTTTAAAGACGACAGTGATCTGATTCAAATCACCACAGCAGACCTCAACAAATACGCAATCAAGGATGGCCTTCCAGTGGCTGAATACATGTTCAAGTTCAGCTATGATGATATCACTTCATCAGAGAGGACGAGGAACGAGTTTGTGGCTTGTCTCACAGCTTTGATGAACACCAGCGGTGGTGTGATTAAAGTTATCACTGAGAGAGGCATTGATATGAACTCTCTCAAATCCCTCACGTCTCCCACCATACCAAGACAGCTGCTAAAGGATATCAGGGTGGTATCCATGGAGCCCGATCTTGCTTATATGATGGTCACTAAATCAAGATATCCGGTGACCTTTGACAGCGCAACATTTACAACTCATCATGGCAGAGTGGAGCCTGTTAGAGAGTATCAGACTGTCAAACAAATTGTATCACATCGAGGACATAATATTTCTGCTATCAGCACATTTTCAGACAGTGATGCTGATATCCGGTTCAGTGTTTCTGATGGAATTTGCATGAGATGTGATGATTCAAAGCCTCAATGTTTTGTCACCATGATGATAGCACTGGCCAACACACCTGGGGGTGGATGCATAGCATTAACAGGGAAAATTGGAAATATTCCAAACCTGGAAAGCGTCATCAGTCATGTTCAGGACACTATAAAGTTGGGTTGTAGTGACGATTCTTCCACTGAACTCATCTGGGGCTCAACCAGAGCTATTCCAAAATACAACGAACACTGGACTGTACTAAAAAAGCCACATGCACTTATTGATAGAAAGAAATCCCCTGGTGAATCTATTGCCGTGAAGACGGGGGATACCTCTTGGTTGATAAGAGTGGAGGAATGTCCAGGTGGGGCCTTTTTTAGGTGTCCTGCTTGTTTCGTCATTGCTGATGATGGAGACATTCACACACTTGATTTTGAGGCTTGGAAAAGTTTGTTGACGGAATCTGCTGCTGAAGAAGCCATCCTGTCCAAAATTGAAAATGAAGTGGCAGAAGACGAACCAGACTGTGCCATTCATGTACCTAAACATTTGTCTTTACTGACTGAAGATTCTTTTGGTTCATCGGCATCAGACCAGGATGGCCGAGAGATATACTCCTGGTCTGATACGGATGTTTGGAAAAGGGAGATGCATACACAAAATGAACAATATCCCGCCAATTGGAAGGCAAACATCAATTACAAAATATTGCAACCGAGCAGCTCGAAAACATGCACTCCGAGGGAAGACGTCATCAGTGACATAGTCAAGAGAAAAAGTCCTGACTGGGCCGAAATCTTCAGTGGGATTTTCCAGAAATATGATTATGCATGGGTGATTGCATTTTCCAGTGTAACAAAGGCTTTCAAACATGAGAGTAAATTTAGTGCTCCAAACACATTAGTGATGGATCTGTTGATGGCAACTGAAAAGGAAGGTCTACAGCTGTGTTCTGTGTACACACATAGTTTAGATGCCGAGTGCAAGCAGTATAGTCTGAAGGCCGCCATTCTCTTGAAGAAATATGCAACCAGACAAATGTTCACAGCAGAGAAGACCCGACATAACGTGAAGCAGCAGATACATGTCAAAGTTGTTGCGATATGTGACATGGGTTTTTTAGAACTGGAAGACCCAAACCTGTCGTATCATCTACAGCAGCAGTTCACATGGCGGGCTGGGAAGGACACGAGCATCAGTCAAGCCTTTGCACATATGTTCTTGACTGGTGACACGTATGTGAGGAATTTGCTTTTGGGAGACTTGATGCTGTACAGGATGACAGAAAATCAAGAAAGGGTTCTGTCGGAACTCAGTCGTATGACTCACGTTTTCGTTCAAGGCCCACCTGGAACTGGCAAGACTTGGATCGCTCGGAACTTCTGTGCAGCAATGTCTCAGAAGTCAGACAAAAAAAGTGTTGTCTATGTCTGTTCATCACAAGCTGCCTGTGAGCGAATGCGATCTGAAGATACTTGTGAAATCCACTGGGCTAAAGACTTCAAGACACTTACACTTCTAGCAGATAAGTCCAAGGCTTGGGAGTGTGTTGTACTGGATGATGCTCACACAATCTCAAACTATTCACTCTCTCAGTGGGGGGATTTCTTGAAGAGGATCAACACGAAGCAACTGGTCATATTCTTCGACAACGTCCTGGAGCATGCTAAGAGTTCCACAAACGTCCTCACTGCATTCGTTGACTACTGTGCGAACAGTCGTTTCACATTCAAGATCATAAACATGGAAGAGTCTCACCGGACCTGCGGGAAAGTAGCTTCTTTCCTGAAGCATATCTGGAATGACCAGAGGCACGCTAGCTTGCTGCAGGAAGAAGATAGTTGGATGAGAATTGATGGTGATGATGTGTTTCTGCACATCCTTCCTACGACATTCGAAAGATGTAGAAGTAATGCAATCGAGCTGGCAAACTATGTTGTTGACTTGGCAGACAGGATCATTGTGGAAAGTCAGTCACTTGATGGTCCCTACATATACGGCCCTGAAGATGTTGCCATAGTTATTGATACAACTAAAATTGGTGAACTATTCGGCTCGAATGATGTTCAGCGATTGATTGATGAATTTGAGAGCAAACATCCCAAGTACAGAGTGCAGAAGGCTGATATTTCGCCATTGCAGGGAATAATTGTAGACACTCTGAAGAACTTCAGTGGACTGGAAACCAAAGTTCTCATCTATGTCATCCACCATGGCATGAGTCACGATACACTTGATTATCTGTCAAACAAGCGTCATCTACTCCAGGTCGCTTCCAGAGCCCTCTGTCGTGTGGATTTTGTGTACCAAGGACCATATGGCCATGAAGCTGTTGAAAAGCTTGGATTTGGCAGGTATGAACTCAAAACGAATAACCTGTGTAAATGCGTGTTACAGTGCGTCTACAAGATGCCTGGCCAAGATTAGATTACTTTTAACAGAAACGTTTCCCAATAAAATGTGCACATCTTTCGAAAACAGATCACGCCCTGTTCTGACTGAAGACAATCCAGATGGACATCCTGATGAACGTGTCCCATCATCTGCTCTTGAAGTGCATCATGAAGACTCTGCTGCGACGTCACCCTTACTAGCGACGTGAGTCTGTTCACGCTGTCATTGATGATAGTTCATTTCGTGTGAGGATTGTTGCTCTGTGGGCGTTTGTGAAAGTTTTAAATGACAAACATCACAATAAGAAACAATGTTCTGTTTACAGACCTGATGTGGAAGGATCGTCCTTTGCATGCATGAGGTTAGACACACTTCCTCGAATGGAGCTGTACTCGTCAGGACGTCCACGTACAACAAACTATGACAGCGTGGCTGCCAAGCATAAAAGCTCGAACCTTTGATGTGTATCACACTCCATGAGTGTGGGCATTTGGATCAGCCCAGTCATCAGTGTGTGATAGTAGAATAGATGTTCGGATTGTCAGTGAAGTGCTTTCTCCAACAGATATTCACACATTTTGGTGCTGATTTTGAAGACACATACGTTGCTTAGATGCATGTTAGACTATGAGTGACCATCTGTTTGAGGTCGTTGTTTGGGATGTGTGTGACCAATGGTACTTGTAACCATTTTTAGGTGATTTATGTCAGTGAATATTGAGTGTATCGTACTTGTAAATTATTGTATACTTTCGGAAGTCAATGTACAGAAATATTCATCTTGTTTTCTTGAATGACTTCCAAGTATTGAGTGATTCATCTTGTTTTCTTGAATGACTCCCAAGTTTTGAGTGATTGTTTACTTGTCACCTGTGATGAGGATGGATAGCAATCCTACTTGCTTGTCGTCATTTCCTTGTTTGTCCAGGCAGCATGTTCATATATCTTTATCACATAGCCCGTGTTCTTGTATCTATAGTTTACGGATCTGGATTAGTGTATCAGTCTTCTGATTATCACTCAAGCTATCTCCATGGTAGTCCTACCCTCCGTGTTCGTATATGTACAAAGAAATTCAGTATATGGTATTGTCTTGTGTTTTGGTATGACAGGAATCCTGGTGAAATCAATCATGTATAGAAGCTATTTGGCCTAGTCCTACTGTTCCATACCTCACCTGTATAATACCCTACAAGCATGTGTTTGTATATAGTCTGTTCATTTGAAAAATCTATTATTGAACACATTATACATGATCATTCATTTGTAAACAACATTTGAAATAGCGAGCTACTTGCCATGTTCAAGTTTACTGTGGAGCAGTTATTGTTTCATGTGGGACTAAATTATAGTTTTGTAGAAAACGTGGCAAGTCTGGATTTTATCCAGAGATTGGTTAATTCCAAACGCCACGATCAGGAGAATGGTGCACAGATTCATGTTTAAGATCTTTTTCATGCTTTATTCCATTCAAACTTCTGATTTTTTAGTGGCCAGTCCGCAGTCCACATGGCACACTCGTTCATGTAATCATTCATCTATATTTTCCCATTTGTGTTGGCTCTGGTCGTTACAGATGCTATATCATTTTGTATATAGCCCATGTTCGTGTATATGTATTTCGACGTTATGAATCAGCTTAGACAATGTTGTGGACAACGCTTAATGAACCATCTTATGTAATGGGAATTCTGTGTATAATGCTGTCAATGGTCTTGATATGTCAGTTATTCTCCGTGCAGTGAATGTTGCACAGCAGCTGGACGTGTCTCCCCTAGTCCTAATATTCCATGAAAATAGAAGTTGCTCTCGTTCATGTGACTGTCGATGCGGGGTTAACAACAAATGTATGTAAGTCTATGTCAGGGCCATGTATGATTGGAATAGCTGAATGTTTTGCATAGTGAGAAATTGTATTAGAACTTCAAGTTTTGTATATAGTGTAGAATATGTGTTGCCAGCTATATACGTGAATGTATGTATGCACTGTGAACTTTTTTGTGTGCAAATTTAATACATGTGTGTATATCGATGCCATGGATGATTGGAATAGCTGAATGTTTTGCACAGTGAGAAATTGTATTAGAACTTCAAGTTTTGTATATATTTTAAAATATGTGTTGCCATCAATATAAATATATGCACTGTGGATTTTTTGTGTGCAAATTCAGTACATGTTTGTATATCGATGCCAGGTATGATTGGAATAGCCATATGCCATGTATGATTGGAATAGCTGAATGTTTTGCATAGTGGCAAATATTGTATTAGAACTTCAAGTTATGTATATAGTATAAAATATGTGTTGCCAGCTATATCATGCACTGTTGGTTTTTCTCGTGTGCTAATTGTATCCCCCGAACAAAGTTCGGCGGATACTATGGATTTGGCTTCGTCGTCCGCGTCCGCATCCGCGTCCGCAGAGATTTTCTTGTGAACGCGCTACAGACCGCAATTCTCACCCGATCACCATTATTTTTTGCAGGCACATATATAATGGTAAGATCCCGACACAAATCGATTTTGGTTGCCGTGGCAACTGAATTGGTCGTTTGGGGGCACATTTTGCATTGAAAACAGCCTGTTTGAGACACATGGCTTGTGAACGCGCTACAGGCCGCAATTCTCACCCGATCACCATTATTTTTTACAGGCGCATATATTATGGTAAGATCCCGACACCAATCGATTTTGGTTGCCGTGGCAACTGAATTGGTCGTTTGGGGACACATTTTGCATTGAAAACAGCCTGTTTGAGACACATGGCTTGTGAACGCTCTACTGATGGCAATTTTTGACGAATCTCGATAATATTTGGAAGTTTTGTTGGGAAGGGCTGTCACACGAAACCAATCGTTTTTTAGAATGATCATATAAATATTAATATGTTAACAGCCTAACTTATTACAGAATTTGGAAATATCCATTTTGACATGTGAGATCATTCCAATAGCCTGTACAATGGAAGGTAATGACACTGGTATCTTGTTCAGAATGGAGAACTGATGTTTTCAGTGAAAACAGGACAATATTACTGAATAAGGTAACATTAGTTTTACTAGTTAAGTCTATTATTGTCCACAATAAAAATAGTTAAGACGAGAATCGTTTATTATTAGGCTCAACAAGATAAAGGTTTTGTCCAGTACAGATTTCATGGGTGTAACTGAATAAGTTAATATTATTTTTTAATAGTTAAGTCTATTATTGACCACAATAAAAATAGTTAAGACAAGAAATATTTATTATTAACCTCAACAAGGTAAATGTTTTGTCCAGTACAAACTTCATTGGTGTAACCGAATAAGTTAACATTATTTTCACTAGTTAAGTCTATTATTGACCACAATAAAAATAGTTAAGTCTATTATTGACCACAATAAAAATAGTTAAGAGGAGAAATATTTATTATTAAGCTCAACAAGGTGAAAGTATGTCGTACAGATTTCATGGGTGTACTGAATAAGTTAACATTATTTTTACTAGTTAAGTCTATTATTGACCACAATAAAAATAGTTAAGACAAGAAATATTTATTATTGGGCTCAACAAGGTAAAGATTCTGTCCAGAAGACATTTTATGTCTGTAACCAAATAAGTTAACATTTTTTTGCTAGTTAAGTCTATTATTGACCTCAATAAAAATAGTTGAGATGAGAAACAATTATTATTGAGCTCAACAAGGTAAAGATTCTGTCCAGAAGACATTTTATGTCTGTAACCAAATAAGTTAACATTTTTTTTGCTAGTTAAGTCTATTATTGATCTCAATAAAAATAGTTAAGATGAGAAACAATTATTATTGAGCTCAACAAGGTTAAGGTTTTGTCCGGTAGAAATTTCTGGGTGTAACCAAATAAGTTAGCATCATTTTTACATGTTAAGTCTATTATTGACCATAATGAAAATAGTTAAGAATATATCTATTATTGGGCTCAACAAGGTGAAGGCTTTGTCCAGTAGAGATTTTATGGCTGTGACCAAATAAGTTAACATTATTTCTTGCTAGTTAAGTCTATTATTGATCACAATAGCTTTTCATGAAAACATTGATCAACTTTTACTTTGAATTTCAACTTGAGACCATGTTTGGCACAAATTATGAGTTAAAATATAACTTATGGTGAAAAATTCGATCTGGCTCCAATTTCTTCATCTTGAAATGCAGTTTTGGTCAATTTTTAGTTTGAATTTCATCTTGAAACCAAGTTTGGCACATATTATGAGTTAAAATATAACTTATGATGAAAAGTTCGATCTGGCTCCAATTTCTTCATCTTGAAATGCAGTTTTGGTAAACTTTTAGCTTGAATTTCAACACGAAACCAAGTTTGGCACATATTATGAGTTAAAATATAACTTATGATGAAAAGTTCTATCTGGCTCCAATTTCTTCATCTTGAAATGCAGTTTTGGTCAACTTTTACATTGAATTTCAACTTAATACCAAGTTTGGCACATACTATGAGATGAAATATAACTCATGGCGAAAAGTTTGATCTGGCTCCAATTTCGTCATCTTGAAATGCAGTTTTGGTCAACTTTTAGTTTGAATTTCAGCTTGAAACCAAGTTGGGCAGGTATTATGAGTTAAAATATAACTTATGACGAAAAGTTCGATCTGGCTCCAATTTTGTCATCTTGAAATGCAGTTTTGCTTAACTTTTACTTTGAATGACAACTTGAAACCATGTTTGGCACATACATGTACATGTATTATGAGTCGAAATATAACTTATGGTGAGAAGTTCGATCTGGCTCCAATTTCGTCATCTTGAAATGCAGTTTTGGTCAACTTTTACATTGAATTTCAACTTGGAACCAAGTAAGTAAAATATTCTGAGTTGAAATATAAATAGGTGAAAAGATTGATCTATCTGTATTTTCGTTATTTTATCAAACATGTCGAAATGGAAATTCATATAAAGAGATTCCAGTGGTGATTTTGAATTCGATCTTCAATAACCTCGGAAGATCAGTGCAGCAATTTTGGTGGGGAAAAGAAAACAGTTGTGACTTGAGATTTAACATTTCTCTGGTAATCTTTTTTAGCCCTTGCTCTAGTTTTTCACACTTGACAGTGATATATTTGGGGCAACAGAGATGATAGGCTACGGGGGATACACCCAAGCGGTCGTAGGCGACCGGAAGCGTCTAGTTCAATACTTGTGTGTATATCGATGCCATGTATGATTGGAATAGCTGAATGTTTCGCATAGTGAGAAATTGTATTAGAACTTCAAGTTTTGTATATAGTGTAAAATATGTGTTGCCAGCTATATATATGCATTGTGGAATTTTTTTTGCGTGCTAATTAAGGCATTTCAGCAGAAATGCCTTTATGGTTTTGTCAAATTTTTTTTTTTTTTTTTCACTTTTTGGTTTCCGCACGATAACTTCAGTTTGCCTCGATGTATCTTCGCCAAATTTTTACTGCTGGTCAGAAATGTTGTGTGGAAGAAGCCTATTGTTTTTGAGCCGGCTCCGGGGTCCGTGAGGTCCGTGAGGATGAAATCAATGTTTCTGGTTTCCGCACGATAACTCAAAAAGTGTTATGGCAATGACTGTGGAACTTTGCATGGAGGTTCATATATCACCAGGGATGAAGCCTATTGATTTTGAGGCCGATTCGTCAAACGACCTTTGACCTAGGGCTCGAAATAATTTTAGTTGAGTCATCCTTGAGGCTCTCCTGCATATCTCGGAAACGGTGCGTCGTAGAGCGAAACGGACATTATTTTCGGACTCGTCACCCTAGACAAACATGTCTTAGGGGTATTATGGATGACCTCTGACCTTGACCTTAATTTTTTTTGCTGAGTCGGCATTTTTCGTATTCGTCGATATCTCGGAAACGGTGCGTCGTAGAGCGAAACGGACGTTATTTTCGGACTCGTCGCCCTAGACAAACATGTCTTAAGGGTATTATGGATGACCTTTGACCTTGACCTTAAATTTTTTCGCTGAGTCGGCATTTTTCGTTTTCGTCGATATCTCGGAAACGGTGCGTCGTAGAGCGAAACAGACGTTATTTTCGGACTCGTCGCCCTAGACAAACATGTCTTAGGGGTATTATGGATGACCTTTGACCTTGACTTTAAATTTTTTCGCTGAGTCGGCATTTTTCATTTTTTGTCGATATCTCGGAAATGGTGCGTCGTAGAGCGAAACGGATGTTATTTTCGGACTCGTCGCCCTAGACAAACATGTACATAGGGTATGATGGATGACCTTTGACCTTGACCTTAAATTTTTTCGCTGAGTCGGCATTTTTCGTTTCCGTCGATATCTCGGAAACGGTCTCATTGGGAACTTATCATGTCAGCATTTTGTTTTTTTTCATGCTTCACCCTGAAATGCCTCCAAGGCCTTTAGGCCTTGACGTCTAGTTCAATACTTGTGTGTATATCAATACCATGTATGATTGGAATAGCTGAATGTTTTGCATAGTGAGATATTGTATTAGAACTTCAAGTTTTGTATATAGTGTAAAATATGTGTTGCCAGCTATATATATATGCACTTGACTCTTTTGCGTGCTAATTCAATACTTGTGTGTATCGACATTGATCTATTCATGATACTTTATGTAATATGCATGTTCGTGTAATAAATCAGCTAGACTGTATACATTCTGATCTGTTCTGAGCTTACAAGCTCGAATCATAAGTGTGTCTCCGGATGACAAGTCGGAGATACGATGCTTTTGGCCATATTACACAATGTCTGCACCATCGTCCACATCTATGTCATCATTGTTATGTACACATATATGATATCTGCACACGTTAAATAAAGTAAAAATACTTACTTCAGCGGATGATTCATTGGCGGTAGGGATGGAACTGCTAATTTAAAATTTGCGTTAGGGCATTTAAAATTTGCATTAGGGCATGCATAAAATGCACTTTGCTTAGCTTCAATTCATGATAGTAATTTACTTGGAAACGGTACAAAACTGGAAACAATTTACAGTAGTACTAACTGTCAAGTGCAAGTGAAATTTCAAATTTACAGTCGGTGACGCATAGGCCTTCCCTTTTGGACATATTCAATTTCTGTGCAATAAACACTTCATGTACCATGAATAATATGCATTGCGACTAGGCCTGCTGGCTATCAGTGTGAGTTATACCGGGGCAGTAAATATGAGATATGATTCGATTATGCCAAGTTTTGGTGACATTTTCCCCCCAAGTATCATATTCCGCACCTTAAGGTGATATTGGCAGAGAGTTATGGATTTTGTCATACCTTTCTGATCGAATGCAGGAAGCATAACATATATCTGCACGTGTATGCCCAAACAGACGCCCCTTTCTAATTGATTTCGTAGCTAGTTTCTAATGGAGATAGTGTGAGTTTGTTTACATTACCTCCACTCTCGGTGGTTTCTATCCCTTGATGCAATGCGATTCCAGCTTACTCGTATATGCCTGAGCCAATCGAGCGTGTACTAGGTTGAGTCATGGGTAACCTTGAGTGGCGCAAAAAATAAAAAAAGAAAAGCGGCTGCTAGTACTGTCATATGCTTGATTCATCCATCTGATCAAGTATAGTTTGTTTTGTGACCCATATTTCTGAGACCATAGGCATAGTAATTGATTTGGGAAAAATAGTTTTTCTGTCACTTCAATACTACTCGCCCACTTAATGAATGCCATTCAAACGATTTTTCACTTTTTTTAATCCTTATTGAATAAAGAAGAAAGCGCAGGATATGATACTTGGGCCATATTTTTCTGGCACTCGAGAGCACAGTTTCGTATTTATCACTTGAAAATATCTTACCGGACCAAGCTTCATTCGGCGGAAGTTGGTGCGTTGCAAAAAATTCTCTTAACTGGCAATCAACTGAGTAGCTTGAAATTGAATGTTGTATGCTAATTGCTTTTAATACCGATTAAAGGACTGGATATTTGTGTTGACCAGCAACATATGATCCGATGCCGTGGTTGGAACACAAATGTAAACTGAATGCATTGGAGAGAAGCCAGCGATCATGCGATTTTAAATCAGCTTGGCTACAACAGCTGACATAGACGAATACTGAACTGTCTAGTATAAAACAGCTGTATAGTGCCAAGTTATGCGAGACACACATAAATTAACTGTTGATTTATAGGCTTATTTTTCCATAAAATATACAGAACAAGTGATTCTGTTCATTTGGCATGTGCAAAATGAACTGTAATCAAGGGGTGATCCAGGAAGAACTGATAGGGTGGGGAATGCATATTTATAGTTTTCATAGCACTTCTGTTGTGTGTTTTCTAGGGGTCCCTTGGAGTTCCTAATGGAGCAAAAAAAAATAATAATTATTGAAAAAAATTTGTTCAGGGGTATGTCCCTCCCTCCCTCCCTGGATCCGCCCCTGACTGTAATCCAACCGTTGAACAGTGACCCGAAACCACGGTACATATTCACATCACACATCATATGCTGTATGATGCGTTGATACTATGGTTCAGGCAATGATCAAAATCGTTACCATTGTCGACCTGCTGACTTCAGACTCGTGATATCTGTTAATGGAACCATACTCTAAAGTCCAGTCACTGAACACATGTGACATTCATTGTCCTGGTAACATTGTGAAGGTGATCTAAATACGATCATACGATTTACGGTATATGATTATTTAGATAAATGTGGCATGCAATGTCCAGGACACATTATGCCTAATGTACACACAACTATGAGACAATACGAATATCAGCTGACAACTAGACAGCCATCCAGTATGAACGAATTTATTAGCTCAATCAATGAAGAATACATTTATTTGGTGTCAACATTTTCAGCGATATAATTCTGACTGATATATATGTGTATGTATTGTATAAACCTCATTTGTGTTCTGGCAAGATTTATATGCTGGGCTGTAGCCATTGCAAAACAAATGGTCAACAGTCACAAATGAAACCAATATATTTGATATAAAGTGGACATATTACACGGACGTGCTAATTTCATGAACCAAGATAAGGCACACGAAGTCCTCTCACATCTACTCATGATAACACACAATATTACACACACACGGTATCAATTATTGTATCCCCCGAACAAAGTTCGGCGGATACTATGGATTTGGCTTCGTCGTCCGCGCCCGCGTACGTGTACGCGTCCGCAGAGATTTTCTTGTGAACGCGCTACAGGCCGCAATTCTCACCCGATCACCATTGTTTTTGCAGGCACATATATACTGGTAAGATCCCGACACCAATCGATTTTGGTTGCCGTGGCAACTGAATTGGTCGTTTGGGGACACATTTTGCATTGAAAACAGCCTGTTTGAGACACATGGCTTGTGAACGCTCTACAGATGGCAGTTTTTGACGAATCTCAATAATATTTGGAAGTGTTGTTGGGAAGGGCTGTCACACGAAACCAATCGTTTTCTAGAATGATCATATAAATATTAGTATGTTAACAGCCTAACTTATTACAGAATTGTGAAATATCCATTTCGAAATGTATGATCATTCCAATAGCCTGTATTTTCGAAGGTAATGACACTGGTTTCTTGTTCAGAATAGAGAACTGATGTTTTCAGTGAAAACAGGACAATATTACTGAATAAGTTAACATTAGTTTTACTAGTTAAGTCTATTATTGTCCACAATAAAAATAGTTAAGACGAGAAACGTTTATTATTAAGCTCAACAAGGTAAAGGTTTTGTCCAGTACAGATTTCATGGGTGTAACTGAATAAGTTAACATTATTTTTAATAGTTAAGTCTATTATTGACCACAATAAAAATAGTTGAGACAAGAAATATTTATTATTAACCTCAACAAGGTAAAGGTTTTGTCCAGTACAAATTTCATTGGTGTAACCGAATAAGTTAACATTATTTTCACTAGTTAAGTCTATTATTGACCACAATAAAAATAGTTAAGTCTATTATTGACCACAATAAAAATAGTCAAGATGAGAAATATTTATTATTAAGCTCAACAAGGTGAAAGTATGTCCAGTACAGATTTCATGGGTGTACTGAATAAGTTAACATTATTTTTACTAGTTTAGTCTATTATTGACCACAATAAAAATAGTTAAGACAAGAAATATTTATTATTGGGCTCAACAAGATAAAGATTCTGTCCAGTAGACTATATATGTCTGTAATCAAATAAGTTAACATTTTTTTTTGCTAGTTAAGTCTATTATTGACCTCAATAAAAATAGTTAAGATGAGAAAAAATTATTATTGAGCTCAACAAGGTTAAGGTTTTGTCCGGTAGAAATTCCTGGGTGTAACCGAATAAGTTAACATTATTTTTACTATTAAGTCTATTATTGACCATAATGAAAATAGTTAAGACAAGAAATATTTATTATTGGGCTCAACAAGGTGAAGGCTTTGTCCTATAGAGATTTTATGGCTGTGACCAAATAAGTTAACATTATTTCTTGCTAGTTAAGTCTATTATTGATCACAATAGCTTTTTATGAAAACATTGATCAACTTTTACTTTGAATTTCAACTTGAGACCATGTTTGGCACAAATTATGATTTAAAATATAACTTGTGGCGAAAAGTTCGATCTGGCTCCAATTTCGTCATCTTGAAATGCAGTTTTGGTCAACTTTTACTTTGAATTTCAACTTGAAAGCATGTTTGGCACATATTATGAGTTAAAATATAACTTGTGGCTAAAAGTTCGATCTGGCTCCAATTTCGACATCTTGAAATGCAGTTTTGGTCAACTTTTAGTTTGAATTTCAACTTGAAAAAACCAAGTTTGGCACATATTATGAGTTAAAATATACCTCATGGTGAAAAGTTCGATCTGGCTTCAATTTCGTCATCTTGAAATGCAGTTTTGGTTAACTTTTAGTTTGAGTTTAACCTTGAAACCAAGTTTGGCACATATTATGAGTTAAAACATAACTTATGACGAAAATTTCTATCTGGATCCAATTTCGTCATCTTGAAATGCAGTTTGTGTCAACTTTTACATTGAATTTCAACCTAATACCAAGTTTAGCACATACCCTGGTATTATGAGTTAAAATATAACTCATGGCAAAAAGTTTGGCTCCAATTTCGCCTTCTTGAAATGCAGTTTTGGTCAACTTTTAGTTTGAATTTCAACTTGAAACCAAGTTGGGCACATATTATGAGTTAAAATATAACGCATGGCGAAAAGTTCGATCCGGCTCCAATTTCGTCATCTTGAATGTAGTTTTGGTCAACTTTTACTTTGAATTTCAACTTGAAAGCATGTTTGGCACATATTATGAGTCGAAATATAACTTATGGTGAAAAGTTCGATCTGGCTCCAATTTCGTCATCTTGAAATGCAGTTTTGGTCAACTTTTAGTTTGAATTTCAACTTGCAAGCATGTTTGGCACATATTATGAGTCGAAATATAACTTATGGTGAAAAGTTTGATCTGGCTCCAATTTCTTCATCTTGAAATGCAGTTTTGGTAAACTTTTAGCTTGAATTTCAACTTGAAACCAAGTTTGGCACATATTATGAGTTAAAATATAACTTACGACGAAAAATTCTATCTGGCTCCAATTTCGTCATCTTGAAATGCAGTTTTGGTCAACTTTTACATTGAATTTCAACTTAATACCAAGTTTGGCACATATGAGTTGAAATATAACTCAGGGTAAAAAGTTTGATCTGGCTCCAATTTCGTCATCTTGAAATGCAGTTTTGGTCAACTTTTAGTTCGAATTTCTACTTGAAACCAAGTTGGGCAGGTATTATGAGTTAAAATATAACTTAGGACGAAAAGTTCAATCTGGCTCAACTGTTACTTTGAATTTCAACTTGAAACCATGTTTGGCATATACATGTATTATGAGTCAAAATATAACTTATGGTGAGAAGTTCGATCTGGCTCCAATTTTGTCATCTTGAAATGTAGTTTTGGTCAACTTTTACTTTGACTTTCAACTTGGAACCAAGTTTGTAAAATATTCTGAGTTGAAATATAAACTGTATTTTCATTATTTTATCAAACATGTCGAAATGGAAATTCATATAAAGAGATTTCAGTGGTGATTTTGAATTTGACCTTCAATAACCTCGGAAGATCAGTTCAGCAATTTTGGTGGGGAAAATAAAACAGTTGTGACTTGAGATTTAACATTTCTCTGGTAATCTTTTTTAGCCCTTGCTCTAGTTTTTCACACTTAACAGTGATATATTTGGGGCAACAGAGATGATAGGGCTACGGGGGATACACCCAAGCGGTCGTAGGCGACCGGAAGCGTCTAGTTTCAATCTTTTTTTCCGTATCAATGGTTGTGATTGATGGGATGAAAGTCGAATTGTATAGGCTGAACTCTTGCAAGTTGTATGTGTCTGGGAGACGTAGGATGTAGACTAGAATCTATGTATGATCCGGATCATCTTCATACCAGTCAAAGATCAAATGTTTGAAATTCAATATCTTGCCAAAGGTTTGCGAACTTGCACTTTTCATGCATGTCTGTGCTTGATTGTGGCTGTTGAAACCAGCAAAGGTAAGTTTTGTCAGTGGGATTTGGGGGGGGGGGGGTCGAGATTATGCGCGTTTCATAGTGTATTTATACATGTGATGACAACTGATCAGTTTACAGAAGATGTGGCTCTGCCAAACATACTATTACCAGTAAGAACTGAATATTGGTTTTTGACTTGACGGCCATATTTTCTGATAAGGGGCCGGTCATTTCATCAAATGGGGGATGGACTTGGGTAATCGCTGGATGCAGGGGGGGGGGGGGAGTTGGGGTGGTCACACTCTCAATATTATTTAGGTGGGGATCATACTTCTAATATGTCCACCGCAGGGCAGACATACAGTTTTTGCGCGGTTTCCTGTGTGCCATGAGCCATGCGCTGCATGTGCGCCTTCCAGAAAAGATTTCTCACGCACTTTATTCTGAAACGTACTAAGATATCATAACGAAACGTTTTGTACACATACATCGGGCCCAGAGTTAGGTTGCCATTGAATTTCAGCCAAATCGGAAAAACAAGATGGCCGCCAAAAAAAACATTACTTTTTTTTCGGAAAAACAATGTCACGCAAACGTATCAACATATCATCACGAAACTTTTTGTGCACATACATCGGGTCCTGATGTAGGTTGCTAATAAATTTCAGCCAAATCGGGAAAAAATTAGCCCTAGGGCTAAGAAAGGTTACCGGACAATATATATTTTATATATTAGCCTTTTGTACCGTGAAATTGAGAATATGGTCATTGATCAATTCAAGATCACGAGAATGTTCAGCATATATAATTTCTAGTATGTCCACAATCGATTAGTAAGCTGTTAAGTCGATAATAAGTGAGATATTAGTCCTTTTTTTATCTGACCATGACAATGAGGTCAAAGGTCAAGTTCAAAGTCATGAGAATATTCAGCATATATCATTTCCTTTATGTTCACAACTAAATCCTAAGCTGTAAAGTCGATAATATGCGATATACTAGCCATTTTGTTCTCTGACCTGGAAAATGAGGTTGAAGGTCAAATTCAAGGTCACCAAAATATTCAGCATATATCATTTCCTATATGTTCATTCTGGATTCCTAAGCTGTAAAGTCGATAATAAGCGAGATATTAGCCATTTTGTGCTCTGACCATGAATATAAGTTCAAGGTTAAATTCAAGGTCATCAAAATATTCGATGTATATCATTTTCCATATGTCCACAATTGGTTCCCAAGTTATAAAGTCAATAGAGCAGCAAGATATTAACCAATTAATCCTTTGGCCTTGAAAATGATGTCAAAAGTCGATTTCAAGGTCATGGCAATGTTCACTGACCTTGAATGAACCCCACTATGGCGCCCCGTTCGTGCCACCAAAAAGGAAGTTATTTTTTTATTTATCTCATACGTATGAAATAAAAAGTCATACGTAGGAGATACTAACACATACATATGAGATAACAAGTCATACGTAGGAGATACTAACACATATGTATGAGATAACAAGTCATACGTAGGAGATACTATGACATACGTAGGAGATACTAACTCATACATATGAGATACTAAGTCATAGGTATGAGATACCAACTTATTTCATACGTATGAGATACTATCTCATTTGTATGACTTAGTATCTCATACGTATGAGATAGTAACTCATATGTAAGACTTATTATCTCATATGTATGACTTAGTATCTCAAACATATGACTTTTTATCTCATACGTATGACTTTTTATTTCATACATATGACTTAGTAACTCATACGTATGAAATACTATCTCATACGTATGAGTTTGAAAAAATATAAATTCTCTTTTTTGTGGCACGAACGGGGCGCCATAACCCCGTGAGTACTTCCAGTTTGTAGTAGAAATATGCATGTCCCGGCGTATACTGCCGTGAATTTTACCACGTGTGTTAATGCCTGACCGGTCCCTGTCCGTCCGTCTGTCTGCGTGGACAGCTGAGATGAGACTGACCACTATTCTGGTTCATATCATGGTGTTATGGCCCGCCACAGATAGTTAAATCTGATTGGACGGTTACAGTCCGTGTCGATTCGTGATTGATCAGCAATGATATGAAGCCATGGTGATAAAGATAAACAGGTTATTATTACAATTACTTTTCATTACAGGATATTAGCAGGGGATATTATGTAGAAATTATCGGAATAATAATCAGAACAATTCGACGATTGAATGCAGCGCAGAAGTATAATTACGCATGAACGATATAAGCAATACCCGCACTATTAATCAAACCTAGCGCCTGATGATAATCGAATATATAGACAGGTCATAGCGTTCCCGCTAATGCTCTATCATATAAATAATCTGTATGTATAACTTCCTATATGTTCATAATTTATTTTAAAGCTGTAAAGTCAATAATAAGCGAGATATTGGCCATTTTGTCCTGTGACCTTGAAAATTAGGTCAAAGGTCAAATTCAAGGTCATGACAATGTTCATAATATATCATTATGTTCACAATTGATTCCTGAGCTGTAAAGTCAATAATAAGCAAGATATTAGCCATTTTGCCCAGTGACCTTGAAAAGGAGATCAAAAGTCAAATTCAAGGTCACGAAATTAATCAGCATATATCTTTTCCTATATGTCCACAATTGATTCCTAGTCTCTGATCTCAATATTAAGTAAGATATTAGGCATAATCTGTCCCATTATAAAGCATAGGAGAATTTAACATGGGAAAGTCCCATTTGGGCCGAGTTTTGGCCAAAATGGCCCACTTCGAGCGGTTCAAGGGTAACGAAACTTATACACGTCACAGAGGCTTATATGAAGAGTGTTATGCATCAATAAGAAAAAAGTTACTGAACAGATTCTGAGAAAAAGACAGTCAAAGTCCAAAATTGGCCATTTTTCGTCATAAATGGCCGCCATTTTGAAAAAAATGCGAAAAATAAAAAACTAAAAATACCTCCCTTTCAAAATATTTTTAGATATTTTTGTTCAAAATTTCGGAAAATTGACTGTAAACTTCTAAAGATGAAAATGCAGATGGACGAGGACGACGACGGCTGCAACGCCATGCCAATAGGTTATCGGACCAAAGGTCTGGTAACCTAAAAACAATATGGCCACCACAAAGAAAATAAATAAATTTTTTCGGGAAAACGACGTCACATAGTTTATTCTGAAATGAATCAAGATATCATCAGGAAATTGTTGTACACAAACATCGGGCCCTGAAGTAGGATGCTATTGAATATCAGACGAATCGAAAAAAAACAAGATGGCCGCCACAAAAAAAACATACTTTTTCGTGAAAACGACGTCACGCACTTTATTCTCAAAGATAACAAGGAACTGTTATGGAAAAAACAGTGATTTTTCGACCGAAATTGAATTTGACCTCACATTCGAATTAGCGTCACGAGGTCCATAATTATACTGGCACAGTTTGGAACCACTAACCCTGATACGTTTCGAGATACAGCAGATGGAAAAGGACAGTAACTAATTTTCACCTACACGTAAATATGGTAAAGAGCCTGCAAGTGAAAATTGACTAGTTACTGCTCTTTACCTTGCTAACGTTGAAGGCTGTTACAATTACTGCTCTCTTCCATAACAACGTTAATTATATCCAAAACAATCCTCTATCATTACTGCTGTTTCAAAATTACTTGTAGCACATGGTCATAGGAGCCTACCTGTAATTTAGTGGTATCTGCTGGGTTTTTTTCGGTATTGCCGATTTATAATGACATAATGAAGAAGGAAATTATTATTGGAACTTTCAAGAAAGAGTATGGATCTCCTTGCCTAACGTAAATAGAACATTGATATAGGCTACCAGGTATGTATAGTCCAAATGCAAATTGTAAATGAGCGATAACATGGTTAATTACAGTCAGACATACCATGCAATACCCCACCCTTATATAACGCTAGGTCATACCCACCCCACGTAACACTGTGTTACACTAAGCCATACCCCCACCTCCATGTAACCCTGTGTAACACTAGGCCATACCCCCACCGCATGTAACACTGTCTAACACTAGGCCATATTCCCACCCTCTTGTAATGCTGTGTAACACCCCACCCCACGTAACAATGTCTAGCGCTAGGCCATATTCCCACCCCCATGTAATGCTGTGTAACACTAGGCCATACCCCCACCCCATGTAACCCTGTGTAACACTAGGCCATACCCCCACCCCATGTAACACTGTCTAACACTAGGCCATATTCCCACCCTCTTGTAATGCTGTGTAACACTAGGCCATACCCCCACCCCACGTAACACTGTCTAACACTATGCCATATTCCCACCCCCATGTAATGCTGTGAAACACTAGACCATACCCCCATCCCCATGTAACGCTGTGTAACACTAGGCCATACCCCATCCCAATATAACGCTAGGCCATACTTCCACAGCCATACCCTTACCCCCGTGTAACGCTATGCCATACCCCCAGTCTCCATGTAATGCTGTGCAATGCAGGACAATTTTTAGGTTACCGGACCTATAGTCCGATAACCTATTGTCCTTCTTCCGTCGTCGCTGTCCACATTTTTATCTTTTTTGTTCACAAGCCAATTTTATTGAAATTTCGCACAAAAAATGCTTGAAAATAAATCAAGAAGGTGGAATTTTTTAGTTTTTTTATTTTCGTATTTTTTTCAAAATGGCTGCCATTTTCGACAAAAAATGTCTGCTTTTGGACTTTGGCGGCCATTTTCTCAAAATATGTTCAGTAACTTTTTTCTGATACATAAACCTCCTCATATGTACTCTTATGATGTATAAGTTTTGTTGCGATTGAATCGCTCCAAGTGGGCACTTTGGCCCCAAACTCGACGAAATTTGACTTTCCCATGTTAAATTCTCCTATGCTTTATAATGGGACACATTATGCCTAATAGCTCATTTAATATTGAGATTAGAGACTAGGAGTCAATTGTGGATATAAAGGAGATGACATTATGCTGAATAATCTTGTGATCTTCAATTTGACGTCTGACCTCAGTTTTAAGGTCAGAGCACAAAATGGCTTATATCTCGCTTATTATCAAACGTTACAGCTTAGGAATCAATTATGAACATATAGGATACGATATATGCAGAATTTTCTGATGACCTTGAATTTGACCTCTGACCTCGTTTTCAAGGTGAAGAGCACAAAATGGCTAATATCTTGATTATTATCGACTTTACAGCTCAGGAATCAATTGTGAACATAAAGGAAATGTTACATTCTGAATATTGTCATGACCTTGAATTTGATCTTTGACCTAATTTTCAAGGTCACAGGACAAAATGGCTAATTTCTCGCTTATTATCGATTATACAACATAGGAATCAATTATGAACATACAGGAAATGATATATACAGATTATTTTCGAGACCTTGAATTTGACCGTTGGAATAATTTTCAAGGTCACAGGACAAAATGACTAATATCTCACATATTATCGACTTTACAGCTTAGGAATCATATAGAAAATGATATATGCTGAATATTGCCATGAACTCGAATTCGACCTTTGACCTCCTTTTCAAGGTCAAAGGACAAAATGGCAAATATCTTGCTTCCCTATTGACTTTACAGCTTGGGAACCAATTGTGGAAATATATAAGAAAATGATATACACTGAATATTTTGATGACCTTGAATTTGACCTTGAATTTATTTTCGAGGTCAGAGCACAAAATTGCTACTATCTTGCTTTTGTGCACATGCACAAAATTCAAACACATATATATGCATAGAAAACTTTGGGCGGCACTTGGCTCACACCCTGAACACTTGGGTATAATTCTGACCCATAACACAATCACTGATCCCTGTATCGCTGCGGTGGACAGACTTGTTGACCAGATCGAGTGGTCGTTGGACGTTCACCGAATACATGCTTGAGTACTCCCTTGTCTGGTACTCTACAGATGGTTCCGCAAATGTTACTCGTTTCAGTCCTGGAGTAAAAGCTTCTCGCATGTGACTCCGGTTTCGACGTAGAGTTTTTCCCTCGTCAGTTTCTACAATGTAGGAGCGTTCCTTGTCCTGTGTGTGAACCGCTGCAGGAAACCACACCTTGTTTTGTTGATCAAGGATACGGATCAACAAACAGTGCTTGTCAGCATAGGTTTTCTGCTGATCAGACATTTTGCTCATATGGTCATGCATAGATGAAAGACGACTAGATCCCTGTGTGACTTGGTATGTAGTGGATATCGGTCTGCTGGAGAGTAGCTCAGCTGTGCTTGGAAGTTCGGAATCCAGTGGAGTTGCCCTAACATTAATCAGAGCGAAATTTACATCGCCAACATTTTCAGACACTTCTTGATGATCGGCTTGATGTACCGGTATGTGTGATACCCCACAGTGAACACAACTCATCATAGCGGCTGAGATATTGTGGACTGTTGTCTGACATAATTTCACGTGGTGTCCCGAACTTGCTTAGAGCCTCCTTTATTGCTGCTACCACTACTTCAGAGGTGGTTGACGTCAGCTGCTTGATTACAGCGAATCAAGCAGCTGTAGTCGCAGATGATGAGGTAGTTGCGGTTACCTATCTCAAACAGATCTGTGCCTAGCTTGATCCATGGTGCTGCCGAATTTTCATGCATCATGGCGAGCTCCGTGGCTTGTTTTGGTTGTAATTCCTGGCACAGACTGCAGCTTTTGCAGAGCTTCTCAATGTATTGGTTTATCTGAGGTCAGTAAACACTATCTCTCGCAAGTCTATGTGTCTTCTCGATTCCCTGATGACTTTCATGGAGATGTTCCAGGATGTCAGGTCTGATTGGCTCTGGGATGCGTACTTGCTGGTCTTTGAAGATGACACCGTTCTGCATCCGAAGCCCATCTCTGTAGTTCCAGTATTGACAGAGAGCTGACGGCAACTGCTGTTTTGTATTTGGCCATACTGTGTATATCACTTGAGCCAATTCACTGACTACAGGATCTCTGCTCGTTTTCCAGCCATATTGCTGCTTGCTTGGAGACAGAGAACTTCAGCATATCCAGACTTGTAGTTTCGACCTCCACCAGCAGCAGGCTTGCCATGCTTTGAACCAGCTCTATCTCTCCTGCTTTGTTTGGATAGGGCAGTCTGGAGAGAGCATCAGCTAGCGTCATCTGGGAACCTGGACGGTACTGTACTGTGAAGTTGTAGTCTTGCACTTTGGTCATCATGCACCGGAGTCTTGGTGGCGCAGCAAGCACAGGCTTCTGGAAAATCATCTCGAGCGGCTTGTGATCGGTGATTACTGTGAATCTTCTGCCGAAAATGTACTGGTGGAAACACTGGCAAATGCCACTCGTAAGCTGTCTTGGACCAGGGCAGCGCCAAGTCCTTTCATGGAAGCATCGACTTCCAGTGTTGCTGTCATGGTATTTCTCAGCTTGAGGAATGCATGGTGATGATCTTCACTCCATTTGAACGGGGCACTGCCTTTGAGCAGGTCATGTAGCTCCAACGTGTTTCCTGATTGCTTCGGAATGTGGCTTGACAGGAAGGTCAACACGCCCAGGAATCTCTGTAGGTCATGTGCAACTTGTGGCGTCGGCATTTTGATGACGTCCTCGACTTTTGCTGGGTCAGGGAATACACCGCCGTTGGTGTACAGCCGGCCGGAGAAGAATATCTTGCCGGACCTGACAACACACTTCGAGGAATTCAGCATCAAGCCTTCTTCCGTGTCACGTTGAAGAAGTGTGC
Source organism: Terebella lapidaria (assembly GCA_949152475.1). NCBI lineage: Eukaryota > Metazoa > Annelida > Polychaeta > Terebellida > Terebellidae > Terebella > Terebella lapidaria. Next base: position 69,728 of record CASCJZ010000061.1, read on the forward strand.
AAGGCGTTTATCGTGTTCTTCCTCGGTTTCACCGTGGAAGACGATGTCATCGCTGATCCCTGTACAGCCATCACATTGTTTGATGATGTGATCCATGCGTTGCTGGAAAATGTCCTGGCTTGTGCATAAACCAAAAGGTACTCACTGGAAGCAGTAGCGACCGAAGGGAGTTCTAAATGTAGCCAGCTCCTGGGACTCCGGGTCTAGTTTGACGCTCCAGTATCCTGACTTGGCATCTTACTTCGAGAAGAACTTCGTCTTGGTGAATGCCGGAGTGATTTCTTCTACAGTAGGTATCTTGTGTGGGCATCTTTTCAGAGAGTAGTTGAGCTTTTGCGGCTCAACGCAAATCCTCAGTGATCCATCTTTCTTGATGGCATATGTCAATGATGAGCATCAATCTGTGTGTTGGGTTACCTTGGTGATGATCTCCAGCTTTGCCATGCTGTCTAGCTCGATCTTGATCTTGGATTTCAGATGTATTGGACACCGTCGTGGCCGTTGATGTGTGGCATTGCATCATCTTTCAGGTACAGGTGTTCTTCTTCCGGCATGCAACCGATGCCGTCAAAACAATCTGGGAACCAGAATTTCCGGTCTGCGACTGACGATATCTTAGTACCTGGTGGTGGGTTTGGTGCACTAGTTTGTGGACGATCTTGAAGTTCAGACAAGCTCGGCAGCTCACTGACTGAGTTTGATGGTGCGGTCTGGTGTTCAGATGTTGATGTGCGCTTCAGGACATCAAGGTTGAGCTTTACTAACTCAAGTTGCTCACAGCCAGGAAGACCTAGGACAGCTGGTCCCGAAACATCTACTTCATAGAACTTGTGTTTCTCATATTGAGGTTGCTTTGGTTTTTGGATGTCGAGCATCAGCAAGCCAATACATTGATAATGTCTTCACTGTATGATTTAATTCTGATATGTGGCTCAGCCGTCAGGACCTCAGATGTGGGTTTGCTTCCAAACATATGTCTGTATGTACAAAGTGGCCGTGTATTTCCGCCAGCAACTGTGTCTAGTTTGATTCTCAGGGGTCCCTGCACCTCAGGATTCTCATGATGAATGCTCAGTGTTGTGTAGGCCTCATCTCTGTGCTGTGTACTGTTTATGGAGATGTCACTGATTGTGAGTGAGTGCAATGTTTTGGCACTCGTTTCATCACCGTCACTGCAACTGAGATCATCTTGCTTTCTTGCAGACCTTCGATCAGAGTTGGCACTTCCTAACCGGTGTGGCGTCTTGGAGTGACCTCGAAATCTTGAATGGTCGCATTGCCTGGAATGATGTTGAGCTTGTTGGCGATCCCATGCTGTTTTCAGACAGAATCCCCAGCTTTGCCATGCTGTCTAGCTCGATCTTGATCTTGGATTTCAGATGTATTGGACACCGTCGTGGCCGTTGATGTGTGGCATTGCATCATCTTTCAGGTACAGGTGTTCTTCTTCCGGCATGCAACCGATGCCGTCAAAACAATCTGGGAACCAGAATTTCCGGTCTGCGACTGACGATATCTTAGTACCTGGGGCCTATTTCACAAAGAGTCTAAGTCTACTTTAGCCAACTAAGTTAGGATTTAGCCTACCAGCTACAATGCTAAATGCCAAACTTAGTCGGCCAAAGTAGACTTAGACTCTTCGTGAAATAGGCCCCTTGTGGTGGGTTTGGTGCACTATTTTGTGGACGATTTTGAAGTTCAGACAAGCTCGGCAGCTCACTGACTGAGTTTGATGGTGCGGTCCGGTGTTCAGATGTTGATGTGCGCTTCAGGACATCAAGGTTGAGCTTTACTAACTCAAGTTGCTCACAGCCAGGAAGACCTAGGACAGCTGGTCTTGGAACATCTACTTCATAGAACTTGTGTTTCTCATATTGAGGTTGCTTTGGTTTTTGGATGTCGAGCATCAGCAAGCCAATACATTGATAATGTCTTCACTGTATGATTTAATTCTGATATGTGGCTCAGCCGTCAGGACCTCAGATGTGGGTTTGCTTCCAAACATATGTCTGTATGTACAAAGTGGCCGTGTATTTCCGCCAGCAACTGTGTCTAGTTTGATTCTCAGGGGTCCCTGCACCTCCGGATTCTCATGATGAATGCTCAGTGTTGTGTAGGCCTCATCTCTGTGCTGTGTACTGTTAATTGAGATGTCACTGATTGTGAGTGAGTGCAATGTTTTGGCACTCGTTTCATCACCGTCACTGCAACTGAGATCATCTTGCTTTCTTGCAGACCTTCGATCAGAGTTGGCACTTCCTAACCGGTGTGGCGTCTTGGAGTGACCTCGAAATCTTGAACGGTCGCATTGCCTGGAATGATGTTGAGCTTGTTGGCGATCCCATGCTGTTTTCAGACAGAATTCTTCCCAGTGTCCTTTGTTGTGGCGAGCAAGACAATCATTATTATGTGCTGGACATGATCTCCGTGCGTGATACAGCCCGCAGTTTCGACAAGGTCTGGATTTCTGTTTGGTCATGGCATAGATCCACATTCGTGTTTGCACTGTTCATGCCCTTTAGTGATACTTGTGAAGCCTGGATTGCTTCAAACTGTAGACCTTGTTCTATACCTCCGTTGATTGGGCAATTATTGACCTATGTCAGTAGTTCTTTACGAAATTCTTCGAAATTGATAACATCAGGATCAATCATTTCATTGCTTATTACAATGTTCGAATATTATGTAAGGATATGTGAATGACTCATTATCTCGTGCGAATGACTTAGTACTTCGTGCAAGCGAAGTAGTACTTCATGCAAACGAAGTAGTACTTCGTGCAAACGAAGTAGTACTTCGTGCAAACGAAGTATTACTACGTGCGAACGACTTAGTACTTTGTGCAAACGAAGTAGTGCTTCATGCAAACAACTTAGCAATTCGTGCAAACGAAATGGTACTTCGTGCAAACAACTTAGTAATTCGTGCAAACGAAGTAGTACTTCATGCAAACGACTTACTACTTCATGCAAACGATGTAGTACTTCATGCAAACAACTTAGTAATTCGTGCAAACGAAGTAGTACTTCATGCAAACAACTTAGTAATTCGTGCAAACGAAGTAGTACTTCATGCAAACGACTTAGTACTTCGTGCAAACGAAGTAGTACTTCGTGCAAACGAAGTAGTACTTCGTGCAAACAACTTAGTACTTCTTGCAAACGAAGTAGGTAGGTAGTGCCTATCAGGGGCACCGTAACATTATCTCAAAATCTGTTCGGTACTTTTTTTTAACTTTGCATAGGCATGGCATTTTGGGCCATTTGTAATACGTATGAAAATTGTCGGCCTTGAACAGCTCGAAAAGCATGAAAAGTAGGCCCAAAATGCCCAAATTGCATTTTTTGGCACTTTTCTCGAAATCTATTCAGTGACGTTATCTCCCATTTAATGTATGGATGACATTTAGGAATGTTTAGGTTGTGCATATGGATTGTAGGCCATGAATGGCTAAAAATATTCCTCGAAATATAGGCCAAAATAATTGCACATTTGTGTGGCATTTATTTATTTTATTTATTTGTGATGCTTATGAGCACAAAATCAAAATCTATCAGTTTTATCTGTGCGCTTTACAACATTGTAGACAACATTTGAGTTAAAAACAAGAATTATGGTAAAAGCATAATGACTAGGAATATTATAGAATGACTAGACAGGATTGGGTAGACACACAGTTTGAAATGTTACAATTGAAGTTGACACAAGTAGGGTTTTAGCAGTCTACGGAATGTTAGAAGTTTAGTCACTTCTCTGAGGTGTGATGGGAGCGGATTCCAGAGGGTTGGACCGGCAACTGGGAACGCTGAAGCACCAATCTTGCGTGATGTGCGTGGAATGTTCAATGTCATGTGGTTTGGCTGTCTAAGTCGTGTAGGCCTGACCTTGAGGTGGATCTGTTCCTTGAGATATTGAGGAGCTTGCCCATACATACACTTGAAGACGATACAGCATATTTTGAACATGATTTGTTTTCACACAGACAACCAGCTTAGTTGTTGGAGAAGTGGAGTCATGTGAATCACCGAACCTCGTACACTACAAGGCCTGAGGATGATAAGTGCTGCTCGATTCTGAATTCGTTGCAGCTTGTTGATAAGACATATTGGTATGTTTGTCAGTAGGGAGTTACAGTAGTCGATCCGACTCAGCACTAGTGCATGAGTGACACGTTTACAGGTCTCTTGTGTGATGTACTTCCGTATTCGTGCCAATTTTTGCAAATGGAAGGTGCAAATGCGGACGACTCCAGAAACATTTCCTTTCACGGGTTAGCTGTTGGTCCAGGTTCACACCAAAGTTCTTCCCCACTAACGACTGAGGTATGTCAATACCAGCGAGATGAAGATTAATGTCGCTCGATATATTGGCCTGGCGGTTGTGAAAAATGACGAACTCTGTCTTTTCGTCATTGATCTTTAGTTGCCATCGAAGCATCCATTTGCGGATATCGGATAAGCAACTTTCGAGTTTTGATTTCGCTACGGCTATGTCAGCAGCCTCACAACTGAGATAAACCTGGATGTCATCTGCATACTTATGGTAGTTTAGCCCATGTTGTGATATGATTCGCGCAAGAGGCGGTGTGTAGAGATTGTAGTTTATGGGTCCAATGACAGATCCTTGAGGACATTCGGTCTCAAGCAGTACTTCATGAGACCGAAATGCACTCAACACCGTATTCAACATCGAGAAGTCAAGCAAGCTTCTCGTGGCTGATCGTGTTGAAAGCTACCTATAAGTCGATCATGTCAAAAACAGCATGAACTCATGAGACTCCAGGCACAAAACTAAATCATTGAAGACAGACAGCAGGGCATTTTCCGTTGAGTGATTCGATTTATATGCGGATTGGAAGGCTTCGTCTTTATTAGTATCTAGGATGTGCTGATTGAGCCTGTTGACGGCGAGTCGCTCCAACACTTTTCCCAGTGTTGGAAGGTTTGATACCGGACGGAAGTTCCTGCATTGTGTGTGGTCAAGTGTTTTTTTTTTTAGCAATGGCTTGACTTGGGCTGTTTTGAAGTCTCTTGGGAGAACGTCTTCGATGAAGCAGGCATTGAAGATTGCCAAAAGTGTTTGGGACTATTTAGCTTGTCTCTGGAGAAAGAGGGCCTTGAATGGCTCAAAAGGCCAAAAATGTAGGGCCGAAATCAGATGACTTTGAATGATAAATCCGAGTCATATCCGTTTCAAAGTTTGTATGTTGGAAGTGTGTAAAGTATCATACAAAAAGGCTGTAGATAGAGCTTATATTTGTATTATAAGCATATTGGAAATCATATATTGCAGATCTTTTCGTAGTTTTGAAGTTGACTTCGGATGACCTTGAGTGGGCACCATCTGATCTTATCATAGTGGACCTTGAATGATTGATCTCAAGGTCATATCCCACCTGATGGTTACAACCGAAACTATCTTGCCCTTTGGGCTAATATTGTCATATTTGCTGTTTCCAACTTCATCCATACAAATCCCCCAGAATATATGTTATTTACTCAATCTGACAAATCTCCATTTACCTGTATGTTAAGAGTATGCCTCAATCAGATTATGCTTTGATCAGAATTAGTTGTGATGACATTCGAACTCGAAGTACTGGACATAATGGGCACGCGAAGACAACAAATTAATAAAATCCACTGACTTATAATATAAACGTGTGACAAAAGTCACAATAGAACTGAGAATAGAAGGTACACAAAGTGTTCCTTTTAATGTGTGAAATGTTTTTTTTTGTGTGGATGAGATGGTATTGGATTTCCTCGGATGCACACATAAATTATTTGATTGTCTATTACATGTATAGCAGTTTGGTTTTATAGGCCTATTCTTGTGGTCGTCACGCCGCCGCCGTCAGTGCCGCAGACACTTTCTTGTGAGCGCTCCATAGCTCACATTTCTTATCCGATTTTGATATTTTTTGTATGAACATGTATGGCAACATAGCGACACGTTCAGAGTTTAGTTGCCTAAGCATCCACAAAAAATGAAACATTTTGTGATGAAGTCACCTGTTTGACATGCATGGCTTGTGCTACAGGGGTGAAATTAACAGAAATTGTTTTGATATTGAATAGACGTGTACAGCGATGACACCTTCTGTTTTTCTGAGTGAATATTGATAAGTTATTTGGTTGACTTATTACACCAATGAGAAATGTCCAGTGTGAGATCATAGATCATTTCGGTCGGCTTTACTTGAAAAAAAAAACAAAAAACAAACTAAATGTGTGTATACAAGTATCGATAGTTTTGTGCAAAAAAACAACTCACTATTACTGAATAAGTTGATATGAGCTTCAGTGGTTAAATTTATTATTGTCTATAAATGACATACTGGTGTCAGTAACCTCTTCTCAGGTGTATAAGGATATTAAGGGTTCCTTTGAATAGATAACAAGTTCTCCCATCATTGAACGTTCTTTAATTTGATTTTGAGGACAAGAAATAGTCTGGGCCCATTCAAGGGGATTAACATTGATAATCCTTTGATTATTTTTAGACTTCATATTTACTAGCATCATATATTGCCAGTATGGTAATGTGCAGTCGAAAAGTTTTTTTTTCATACAGTATTGACTCTTTCTAATGTGAACCATTTTTTAATGTGAGTCATTTTGACCGAAATATACCTGTAACATAGGAAACATTCTGCCCTTTTCTCTAAAACCAGTTAATAATCGAAGTGACAAAGTAGATTTTCCTCATGTATTTCATTTATTTACAAACCAGTGTATCTTTGATATGAAAAATAAACAGGAAGACTATCAAGCTATAAATATTATCATGTTGACCTCCCAATTATCTCACATGATTACACACAATAACACATTAAAAAGAATGTTTAATCCCGGCTCCCGGCTCTCACATAATTGCCTTCAATTATGATCGATGCATATATTGTTGGGTCACAAAAAGTTTCACTTTTATGGCAAAGTACATCATCTATCTGAATACTAATAGTCAGGGGGCTTAGTCAAAGAATTGTTCAAATTGGGCTACAAGCACCATTTTTGGATCGGAGGTAGATATGACCATCACCTTTTGATATTTTGAGGGAGCCAAGCTGGGCTCCCTCTGTGTCGGCCATTTTGGATAAATCAAAGATGGCCACCACCCAGAGATGATTTTCGGCCCATAAGTGCACTAATATTTGTGATAGACATGATTTTTGGTCCTAGACCATGGTTTTCTTGGGCGTGGAATCGAATGGCGTCATCAAAATCCAGATTTGATCAGTACTTCATCGATAATGCAATATGGCCACCAGTCACAGACTTCGAAATGAATAGAAATTCCAATGTTGACCGTAACTTATAATGTTGGCCGTGTATAATTGTGATAGAAGCATAACTTCTGTTTTCAGACCTTGTGCAGCTGCTGTGTCATGGTCGAGCAATAAAATGTTGTCAATAAAATCCATAATAAAAAAATCAAGATGGCCACCAGGTGCAGGATTAAAATGGTCACCATCTTCGTAGGAACTTTAAACTGGCACTTGATATGTACATATCATACAAGAAAACAGTGAGTGCACTACTTTTCTATACAGCCGTGACATTTAGTCAACATGAAACACATTTTGTGTTTTTGCATAGATCATGCTACTGTTATAACTACTGTTTCAGACCAAGTAAAAAAAGAATGCAACACATTTCATCTTTCCAAACGTACTGGTTTTCATCATCGTTGTTTAGACAGCCACCTTTACACTTGCACAGCATTGTCCAAAAAAGGCCTGTCCTGTAATACTTGCAGTTGCCCTCTGCATCTTTTTGTGCAACCACAGTGCAGTAGTAACGCACAGGCCTTACTAGTGTCAGGAAACATGGCCCAAAGAGGGAGCCATCTCTGGTTGTTTGCACCCTGTTTCCACCCCCACTGATGAAAGGCAGGGACCGTCTGGTGACAGGTGGCTGACAGATTTCAGATGAAGCTTGATTGAGCAAGGATCTTTCGACATGTTGAAAGAGAGCTGCCTGGGTCGGAGGAATGTTATCAAAGGAGTGGCAAGGAATAGCCAAAATGTGGTGTAGCGTATTGACGTGGTGGCTACCTAGTAGTGACACCACGGTTATAGCGTGAACGTGCGGACAGGTTCATAAGACATTCGGCGACACTCCAGTAATGGGGTATACCTCTTTATCGTGGGGTCGCCGAACCCCACATTGGTGCCATACCTTTCGAACCACTGGATTCTCTTGGTGTCGTTCCTGGGGTCAGCCCCTCACTGAGATTCACATCGCAGCCAAGTATGTGTACATAATCGGGTAGCTGCGGCGCCCTTGATCTTCAGTGCTGTGATGTGACTGGGCAGTGGGATATAGCTGACCTCGGGGACGAGGTCTCTTCGAAAGGGGAAAGCACTGTAGCGTTATGACGTGGTGGCTACCTAGTAGTGACACCACGGTTATAGCGTAAACGTGCGGACAGGTTTATAAGACATTCGGTGACACTCCAGTAATGGGGTATACCTCTTTATCGTGGGGTCGCCGAACCCTTCATGTGGTTTGAGTTGAACTTTCTTCCTACCATCACCAGTGAAAGGCCTCATATTCTCATCGTTTACGGAAACGACTCCCACAATATTGTGGAACCGTTGGAACTGGCAGTATAGAATGAAATAACAATAATAGAACTCCCAGCCCACACGTCACATTGGCTGTAACCGTGTGATCGCACAGTGTTCGGACCACTGAAAGCATACTACAACCAGATCGCTCGTATTTTGATGGCTGAGTATCCTGGGGTTATGATTCTCAAATCAAACTTCACTGGACTGTTTGCCAAAGCATACCAGAGCCGGGTTCAGAGCTTATGGGATATTCCTATTCAACCCTGCAGCTTTTCCAGGGGAGGAATTTCAGCCGGATATGCTGTGCGACTCAACCATTTCAAGTGTCCAAGGACAACACCAGTCCAACGCCAACTGCAACAGCTTTCATGTCAAATTCCAGCAATGTGATCCTCATCACAGACATGGCCACAGTGCAGGATCAGTCACCATCCAGAGTGGCCTTGGTGGCCAACGAGTCATCACTGTCTGCTGAGGTGCACTTGGCTTGCACCTAACTGACCCATCTTAAGGGCAGATGTGACATGTAAAAAACCAATTGAACGACACTGATGGAAAGTTCACGGCAATCGATTTGCATCCAGCGCCGCAAGCTGTAAATCCAGCACTGCCTGCCAGGGAACCCACACTGCCTACTGTGGATCTCGTGCTGCCAGCTGTGGAAACTATGCCACCATCAGTTGATCCAGCACTACATGCTGGGGATATCGTTGAGTCGTTCTGCCAGCTGCAGATCCTGTGCAGCCAGTTGTTGATCCTATGCCGACATCCAGTCCAGTGAAGTGATGGAAATGAAAAAGGTGAAACAAAGGGAGAAGGAAGAAAATGAAAGACAGAAACAGGAATGTATGCGACAAAGATTACCCAAGAAGGAGCAGAAATGTTCCACAAAAAGAAAGCAAACGAAGCAAAATGAAGTAGCACCAAGAAGTCAAAAGTTTCCAGCATCCAGAACCAGTTCAATGCAGAGGAAGAAGTTCGACCACCGTTCGACAATTGGTTTCAGTGTTCTTCGTGCCTCAAATGTTGCCACGAGGCCTGCTCCAACAGCATCCCTGGAAATCGCATCTGCGACATGTGTAGGAAGTGACATGGTCATGATGCCACTTGTAGAATACAATCTTTGTTGTTGTTGTTGTTGTTGTTGTTGAATCAAATAATTAAATGCAAGTTCAATTGTTTACATGTGTCGAAAAAAACTATGTATCTATATATGACTGGGAAATTCATATTGAGGAATACTGTAACAATCAATGGTTGTTAAACCACATAATTAAGTGCAAATTCACGTGTATACGAAGGTAAACTATGTATATATCTATATGTCTGTATGCTTGCTGAAAATTCTTATGTTCATGGCACTACATGAGGTATACAATCGGTGCTATAGAATAATAGTATTGAATACAAATTTATGTATGGGCTATACGAATGGAAAATTTGTATCTGTCTGTAACCAAGCGTGGAATGTCTCGGCCAGACTGGGATTTGAACCCGAGACCTCACACACCAGCCATCCACTCTACCAGATGAGCTAAAGGGATATCCCACTAGCCTATCTAGTATGAGTACAATTTCATACATTTCAGAGAAGTCACACGTCTCTGACAGTCAAAAATATCAATTCGAAATAAATTTTAGCATTCGAGCATGTAATATTCGAATAATTCGAATAATAAGACGTAGGTAAATTAGAACACACTGTTTACACTCTCGACACAACAATAACAACAACTACAACAGAATGTACAATACCATTACAAAAAATGTACACAACAATAATTTACAACAATGATTCGTTAGACCTAGGTACATTAAAAATGATGTTTGCAGTCTCGTCACAACAAGAACAATATGCAATAACATTAAACAACAATATACACAACAACAATATATGAGTTGATCACAGCTAGGGGTATTTTGGTAAAATTATTGTACTGCTGGCAGTATTGCATGCTGATAATTTGCAATTTGAAAGATACAGAAGTATTCAACTATGACGCTACTAGTACTGACCTTTGACTGCTTTGAATGGTGGATCAACTATAACCTTACGTTTTATATATACATACACCCTGGAAATATCCAATAATTGTTCTATAATGACCCATAATCCTTATGTGGCAAAAAACAACAGTGAAATGTATGTTATGAAATCACTAGCCGCGTAAAGGTGAAATTATATTAATACATGGCCAGAAATTGGTAAATTGAGGTCGGAATATGGTGAACTTGACATATATCATCAAACCCGGGGTTGATGTGATAATGTTGCCCAATCATAGTGCTTTTTGTGGCCAGATTTGAGACAACACCATGATGGACATAAATGTAAAAATATGACATGCATGTAGTAATTAGAATCCTCATAGAAATGTCATGAACCTATTTGTGGCCGGAATTAGATGAAATTACCCTGAATGTCATTGAAAAAATATAATTTCTTAGTTTGTTTATATTATGGGTAAGCAACAGCCTTGATAAGTTCATGTAGTCAGGGGGATTAGCCATCATAAAAAGGGTGTAATATTTTCATATTGTAACAGTATTGTTTGAGCAAAATCAAACGGATTGGTTTCAGACAAACCATTTTCGAATGAACCTTTACTTAATTCATAATGTGGCACAAATAAAATACTCCTGTCTTCAGTGATCGATCAAATCAATGTGATGAGAAATGGCCCATGTAGCGCAGGTTAGTATTTCTTCTAAATTGAATGAAGATTAAAGATGTGCCAGACGGATTAAATATGGTATGCATTCAGTTGGTGAGTAGTAGGCCTATTAGTAGAGTAAGGTGCGCTACATGTAAAGTAAAGTAAAGTGGTGTCATACAATATTCTACCACCTTTGGTTCTCAAGTTATGGCACTTTGTTATTCCGGAAGGCGGCCATCTTGGATTTACTCAAAATGGCCGACATATAGGGAGCCCAGCTCGGCTCCCTCGGAAAATTGGCAGATGATGGTCATACCTAACTGCAGTCCAAAAATGGTGCTTGTAGCCCAATTTGAACAATTCGGGGGTTTGGGTAGACTAAGCCCCCTGACTATAAAATAATGTTCTTTTTTCTTGAAGCATTGCAATGGATAGGTCAACCAGGAGATATTCATATTCTGGACGGCACAAGACTCGTCCTCAACTGGACCCACCCAATACAGCCTCCTCTAGACATCACCTGGGACTACAAGGGTACAGATGGGCAGCCAGTCCTGGACTTGATCATGAGCTTCACCACGGGATCTGGAGTCTACATCCCAATACAGGGCCAGTGGTATGGACGGATCGGGTATGATCAAAGCATCAGAGGCAGTGCGATAATGACTCTGGACAATGTGACTTCAGCGGACGAACAGTATTATGAAGTGAACGTCATGAATTTGAACAATCAGACGTTCAGATTGAAAGACAGAACATCAGTTCGAGTTATACCAGGTACGTGTGTGCGATGATACTGATGAATAACATTAATTATTTAACCAAATTAAGGAAATGCTATCCACGTCACCATGGTCTGTCTGAAAAATGAAACAAGTTTATGAGACAAACGCGAAGAGAGTCATATCGTTCATCTGTCCTCCTGTTGACAAAAGCTGAAGGGACGACATTCCTTATAAAATTACCACAAAATTTTGTGATTAACCCGAGATGATTTTTATTTGTTTTTTTGGGCAATTTTTCGCTCTGCCATTTTCTGTAATGATGGTTTAATATGCCATATATTTGTGATGAAGTCAAATTGCAAACCAGAAAGTCCCAAAAATACTCAAAAATGAATATTTTTGAACGTTTGAAGCTTGAATTTGTAACCTGATCATAAAGGATGTGATAATTGAGATTCTTGGTGACCTAATGGTGAAATAATCTCAGACAACCTCAAGTACTCAGGGTCAAGGCTACGCTCTCAATCACATGAACGACTGAATAACCCACTCGAAATTTATCAGCTAAAAAAGATTATCACCTTTAAAACTGGCAATGAATCCATTGTCTAAGGTCTATTGTCAGTTTTAAACTAATCCATTTATTGTGCATTCCAGGGTCAACTATCAACATGACATTGACATTTGATGACAACATATTCAAACTATCAATGATTGAAAACGGAACTGTCATCTCACTGCCAGGTATGTTGTTTTGTAACTGCCGGTGGACCTCTCTGAGTATGGAATATCCCATTTCCGTTTATTCCCAGGCGTTATGAATAGATATTAGGCCCACATAACATATATATTGTTGAGAGAAAACAATTTTACAGTTTATTGTTCCTTTAAAGCGTTTCCTTGGTAAATGGTAACTAAACCAGCTATCACATGCCATTGTATTCCTACCAAGCCCAGAGGCAAGTGTGTCCAAAAATGTGTTTCAAGACTGCCTAAACTACTTTCCGGTGTTTTTTTTTTCGCATAATCCACCTTTTTACTCTATAGTATGATATATATTGTTATCACACACTGGCAAACTGCCGTATCATTCACACCATGAAGTCACATCCTACCTGGTCTTCAGCAATTGTATCATGTCTGTGGTCAACATAAAATCCAGTTGACTTTGTATGATCTACACTTAGTCATGCAGTTTGTGGATCCGTGGTTTTTGATAACCTGATCAAATAAATGTAGTTATCATGGTTCACATGTTGTCACACCTATGTATTTGAATACCGGTGTAATGATTCCAACCATTGTTCTCCAGCTAGGCTAATTGACAACCCCTGTAATGTTCCAATGCCGGTCCGATACTATCTGAGATACCGTGCCAGTAACTCCCCTCCAGTATTTGGCTTGTACCATTCTGCATAACGGCCTGAATCTGGCCCAGTTCAGTGATCCTTTTCTGGGCCAGAAGAGTCGAGTAATAGGATCGTTCCTGGACCAATGCAGGCTAGCCATTATCATTTTTTGCAGGACTGGTTCCATTTCGTGGGCCATTTTCTGTCCTTTACTACATGAAACTACAATTACCGGGCCAGCATCATATCAGTCCTGCACCAGTCCTAATAACCAATTTCATGCTGGTTGCATACTCATTTGCAAACTGCATTTTCAGCAGCGATTTGATGTCTAGTTTTTTATTCAAACCTAGCTGTAAGATGAAGTCATGCTCATTCGTCAAAAACAGTTCTCAGGGTAAATTTCAGAACAGTATTTATTCATCTTCAAGCTTTTACATTTTTCCCCAAGCTTACAGTTTGTATTGTTGGCCAGCATTGGCCTCAGTTGCTGTTGTTCTCTTAATCTGTATCATTAGTCGGGTGTTGTTGTTGGTGCTTCTCCCTCTGCTTTCGTTCACCTTTGCTGTCTGGGGCATTTCTCAGCCGAAAGCTATATTAGAACAAAAATAATAATATAAAATCAACTTTGGATCAAAATTTAGGTGTAATCAAATAACACTAGGTCTAGATTCTAGTATGTTAAATTGACATGCATGTAATTGCTAGGATCAAACGCTGGATTCTCATGAGAGCTTAAATGATACAGGTGCGTTATTGCACCTATACTGGGCCAGAATCCTGCCAGCATCTCTGGAGAAGTTGCCTATTATCATGATTATTGCCCTGGATGTAAATTTAACCCCTCGCTGTTCATCACTCTCCACTACTAAATATGCTAAAATGTTGTGTAACTAGTTGTTGAAATCTTCAACGATGCTAAGACTTCAATTTAGTTACTACTAAATCAATCAGAAAGTGAACAAAACTCACCGAAATATGACCAGTCCATGTGAAGAGGTTGGCCGTGCAGACGTCTTCCTCGTGGGTGAAACAGATGGTATTCAGCAGATGGCGATAATTCACCACAGTACTACCTTGTCAAATTGGAATTGGGTTGAATATTGGAAAAGTATTGGAATACATTTCAGTGTGCTCTGTGTGCAATTCACCACATTACAAGCCCGATAAATGTCCATTTCGTCAATTAGGACTGTTTGGATCAGTATTATGAAATTTTGTAATGATGCGGAAATAGAAATGGTTGGGTGCCGGCAGTACTGCTTCGGTACTACCTGTACCTTACCGTAATATAACAGAACCTGGCCAATTTCCCAATGTTGAGTGGGTACAGAGATGACATACTGTTTTCTCGTTCATTGCCTTCAGGGGTGCGACTTCCTCATCTGCATGACCGCATCTAACATCCTGTCCCTATAAAATGGCTCACAAACCACCGAACGACCACAAAGGGGCCTAAATTGACGACTATTAGCAGACAATATAACCGACACGCTGCACTCTATCCTTGCAATTGCATCTAACACCTCGACTCTCTCGCTGATTCATATGCAGTATGTCAAACTCACAATGCCTTGCGCAATAACACTGTCACGTGCTTGCTATGTTTACTATACAGCATTGTATCTGGCCCATCCCATCCGTCATATCCCCTCAACTTAACTCTTGTGATGTCCTTGACACATTCACTCTAAAAGTAGAGGCCTAATCTTTTGTACAATATAGTGACTAGTCACAAACCTCGTCCTACTTTAGTATGGAACACAAAACAACAAGAAAATCTAGAATAAACTACAGTTATATATAATGTATGCATCATCTCCCGAATATCCTGTTCCACGAGGTCCTGACACGACGCGGTCTTGTCCTGTCACGGCCATTCTGCCTTGTTCATACGCCGTGCCTCCTCATGGCTGAGCAGCTCCTTCATATTCGTTTCATTGGTATCTTTCTCCAGTTCGAAAAGAGTGGTATCGTCAGTCCGTGTGGCTTCGTCGATGTCCAATCGTGCTTGATCATGCTTAGGACGTTAGACGGCAGTACTTGATGGACAGGAAAGCTGTAGTCTTATTAAGGGCCAGAACCAGCTACATACTAACAGTCAACTCGACAGGGGGCAGAACCAACCAGACATTTCCACAACACTCCCTTCAGTTTGCAAGACGAAATGGTCTTCTTATACACAATATACAATATATTATATACAATATATATCTCATTGCTCCAATTATTTACACTATATAGAGGGTAATGGATGGTATCTTGGCCAGGGATAGACCGGGTCAGCTATCAGCCACCCACCAAGACAGATGAGCATGGAGGACAACACAATGATGAACTCACGACCAATGGCAAACAAATTCAGTTTGCAGCCGATGACCATGAGGAAATATGCAACATAGATCTACGTTTCCAACTAGAAGAATCGCTTAGTTTTGCGCCAGGTAAGCCAGGGAAGTGTTCCTTCTGCTTCCTCCGATCTTCAGGGTCCCGATGCCTGTGATAATCCAACCCTATCTCGCCAACTGCGATGCATATGGATGGTCGGCTAAGGCAAGCTATGTGCCCGAACACCTTCTCCTTAACCCCAAGGCTGATGTTATGGGGATGTATCCCTACATGATAGACCACATTGTGATAATCAAAAGTGGATAGTTTCATCCATCAACTCTTGAAGCACCAACAAGTGACTACCATCTCACAGGTTGATTCCTCCGGAGACAACAGTTGACTCAATGGTGACTTGTTTCGAAACAATCAAATTGACAATCCCAAGTGTGCACATGGTCACCCGAATGAAAGTATTGAGCATTATTTGTTGACGTGTTTTCGATTTGCTGAAACGAGAAGCCTCATGCTGCTTCATGTTACTGCGATTATGGGACCTCCTGATTATCCGGGAACAGACGATGTCAC
This sequence comes from Terebella lapidaria, assembly GCA_949152475.1. Taxonomy (NCBI): domain Eukaryota; kingdom Metazoa; phylum Annelida; class Polychaeta; order Terebellida; family Terebellidae; genus Terebella; species Terebella lapidaria. The sequence goes on from CASCJZ010000061.1 coordinate 85,953, forward strand.
TGATGTCCTGCTCCATAGCTCCAACAATCTATCTACTGCAGACAATACCAGAATCATGCACGCAGTCCAAGGTGCTTTATTGTCTCCGGTGGTCGTTTCTGGCTGGAAATCTTCCTCCTTCTCGGAATCTATCCAGAGAAGGCAACAGAATCAGTTCATATGAAGGCCATGAAGATTAATTTGTCTTAAATAGGTTAGTTCCTTATCTACTGAGAGTAGTCCCTTGAGTGAGCTGGTTTAATGACGTAACGTCCACACCATGAAACGATCGGATCCTTGAAGAACTCTGGCAATTCTATTCCATCCAGATCACACCCAGATGTTGACTTCTGCATTGATGTTCGGGATCGTGTTCAATGTGAGTTTCTCTCACAGACATTCTCATATGTCGGAGGAGCTTCCTCATGATCTAACAAATCCTCGTTGGTAGGACTACCATCTGTGATACTAACTATAGTTAACTGTACTAACTATATTTTTACCTGCAGGAGCTAATACCCTAATCAACATGAGCATGTTCAGAATGAATCCAGTCATTCTGTTCACAGTGCTCCTGATAGCCATGGAAATCAAGGGTAAATCCACATTCCAGATCTTCTGTTCACCTCTGGTATAGCATCTCATACACTTGAGGACTGTTCTATTCATACGCTCCACTTGACTATTCGAACAGGGACGGTAGGGGGTTGTTGTCGTTTTTGTCACTTCCAACATCCTGCACAGTGCAAATCACCCTTTCTGCCCCGATACGAATGAATCTGCACTGGAATTCCCAGTCGTGTGATGAACTTGGCCACCAGGGTCTTGGCAATGTTTTCTGCTGATTGATCTGGAATAGGGTGACACCACCCATTTGGTAGACTGGTCAATCACCATCAGGATGTACTTGTTACCTTGTTCGCTCTGATCAAAAGGTCCCATCAGATCAATTTGTACGCGTTCCATGGGTATTCCAGTATGATACACTCCTAAGCTGGCACTAATGGTGCATGTTGGTTTCTTACTTCGGTTGCATGAGGCACAGTTCAGAGGTTCGAATCTCTACCCATGTTTTTCCAGTAAAGGATCACTGGAGACGGTCGAGGGTCTTCTGTCCTAGGTGTCCAGCAAATTTCACGTTGTGACACAACCTCAAAACTTCGCTGTTTAGTGACTGAGGGACAACCAATTTCTGTGTTGTGATGAGCCCCTTCCACTTGTAGAACAGCAGGTTATTGTATATTTCCAATTGAGCTTTGTACATCCACATATGCTTGGTGACTGCAGACTGCATGTACAACTCGGATATATCGGGTTCACTTTGAAATTCTTCTTCCACATGCTTCAGGCATGATATGACAGGTTTTGAATCTGTATCTTCAAGTTGAAGTTTCCTAATATCCTCATGGTCATACTCAAATGTTTACTTTTGTGTACAGACACCGTCACAGCCGATATTAGGGAGACAGTCTTGACATATTTAGGTGTCAATGAGGCTACAGACTTAGTTCCCGGAACAATGCTGACCAAGGCATGCTCTGGTACCAGACCTGCATTGGACTTGGAACAAGAATCTGACTGAACACTTTCTCTCGGTTGCAGCAGATGGATGAAATGTTCATCACTTGATGGTGTCCCATCTTATATAGCCAAGGGCACCACAACATCCACTTCCAAGGTGAATCGTTCCCTTGCTGATGAACCCGAGTGCAATACTCGCAACCTCCACATAGCAAAGATCCCAGATCTGCCAGATAACATTCACACTCCCTGACATCAACAGGTATCCGTTACAGTGCATTAGCATTCACATGTTTACTTCCTGATCGATGTTGAATCAGTAGGTCATACTCACTCAATTTTTCGAGCCATCTGGCGAGCTGGCCTTCTGGATTCTTGAATCGCATGAGGCACACTAAGCTATGATATTCACTACGAACAATGAATGATCTACCCTGCTGGTAATGACGAAATTGTTGTGTAAACATAATGACAGCAAGCAACTCCTTCCAGGGAGGATTTTGTGTACGTATAGATATTATTCAATTATACTTCGCAGTGTGTACGATGACATCTCACTGTGGGTTTCATACCACTCGGCCAATACAGCCGACTGCCTCTTGTCCCTGTAGTGGGGGAGGGGGGGGGGGGGGGGTGAGGGAGTTGGCTGTCTCGCGCCAGTGCATAACTCGCCAACATGCAGATCAAAACAAACAATGCGTGGTTCTGTGGTGTTATTTTCAGTTTACCCATGGCGAAAGATGGTGGGCATTATGGAACTATTCTTTTACATGATCGTTCACCTATTTATAGCATATTTACAGCTTTGGAGACTACTGGCAGCAAATTTAACCAACACGTTGCTTTTTGTTCCATGCAAGTGTATCTAAAAGCATGAATACAGTTATAGTTCTCAAAGATCAACATATGAAGTCGACGATCTAATCCACAGTTGAAGTCAGGGTTTGCAGTTTCTTCCAAGGGGTGTTTTCTCTCTGTCCTGGAAGAAATTGGTTTCTTCCATTTCTCCCACTTTTCCTTCCACTTCTATAGGAAACATTGTTTTGCCATACTAAACTCGTGTCTACTGATCCAAAACGTTACCCAATTATCATGTTATCACAACAGTCAAGCCTGGCCAAACAGTGTCAGGGGTAGTATGTTGCTATATACATTCTCCATCATTATCGCAATGAATCTTTTATATTCTGTCACAAAATTGATATCTCGAGCATATTATTGTACTTTATGTACAAGTATGGAATGAACACACACATGTGATATCATCAAATTCCATTATCCATCATAAATTATATACATATAGTTCATCAAATTTTGCAAGATGTTGAGTGAATTACGACCCAAAGTACGACCTTTCCATTTTTTCTGGAAGAAAGTGGAAAAAACGGTTTTTACCACTTTCTACCACTGTTGTGGAAGAAATAGGTTTCTTCTGGTGGAATCCCAGCCCTGGTTGAAGTATCCATTGCTCATAAGATATAAAGACTTGGAAATGAGTGGGTGTGAAAAAGAGTGTGAAAGCGATCGAATTCGAAACGACAGAACGCTCATGAAAGAATGCCCTGAGTCTTAATGTCCAGACTATTCATTCACAATACAGCGCCTGGTGGCATGACCATTGCCCTTAGTCAAAACAAAAGAGAGGGACTTCAGCAAGCATGATTATGACCGACTCTTCTGATAACAATGTGAAGAGAAGAAAATATCATATTGTGTATCATATATCATGAAGGCAATCATAATCATCAAACATCATGAATGCAAGGTCTCTGGGATGGTTTGACATATGTGCCTGGTTGTTCTGGTCCCTTTTGATACAGGGCTCTATTTCCACCAGCCTTGCTCATCAGGCATGATCGTATGTGTATGCATGGTAGATGAATTTACATTATTACTATATAATTGGCATTTGGCTGATCAGGAGTCCTCATTTTCTTTTCCCACCACATCGCAAAACGCGATGTTGTAGAGTAAACGGATTTTGAGACACACTCTCACTGATTAAATACATTGCTGAATAAATATTACTCTCGTCCAATTCCTGTTGTTGATTTATGGGCCATACAGTGTAATTACTAGCTTCTGCATTTGATGATGTCGAAGGTAGAGAAAGTTTTCAGAAGAATTGTTTCAAGTCATATTTAGGCTTGTTCATTAATTCCTTCTTCTATTTTTCATCGTACACTAAAACACTGATGAAATCAGAAAATGAAGGAATGATTGTTGTATCTTGTATCTTAGTTCATGTTAAATCTCATTTATTCATGCAACTATATAATGTTTTATAACACATCTTGTGTTGGACAGACATGCTGATATCAACTCCTCTGGCCACCAACATCACAGTCCAAGTGCACAGTACAGCTCCAAAACCCCACAGAATCAGATTTGCTAATTATGTAGATGAAAGTATCCAGCATACAATGTACTGTGAGCGCAGTTACTTTTGCAAAAGGTAAGTCAAACATGCTTGCAAGGTTTAGAAATGTATATGCCAGCAGTTATTGAGAATTTTTGTGTGTGCAAAACACACATGTACTCATCAGCAACAATATTATCATGATTTGGTTTGAGATGCTAATGACAACAAAGCTGTAGATTATTATATTTTATTTTGAAAGTGCTACTGCTTAGGGTTTTTTTTATTGACATGATCAAAATGTTCTGGTACTAACGATGATGTGTCTACGTTAACCAACTCGTCAGTTGCATGACGTGGTGAATCTGCTAGATGATTAAGGGCTTTCGAAATGTGTTGCCAGGCTTGTCCAGTTCAATATCCACTCATCTCAGACAGCCAAGCTCATAATCACCGTGAACTTCGTGGTGCAGAACCTACCACCGATCACCATCAGCCAACCTGTTTCACGCAGTGTGGCTGGTGTTACTTCGTCTTCAAGTACGTGTGTTTGTATTGAATAACTTTTATTTGATGGCGATAAGTAAATTATTTGTAATGGAAGCTATACGTATAATTATCTTCCCTGCCTATCATGACTGTTGCTATATGGTATTACGATATAATAACACAATTGTGACACAATTATAACATAACTTTGACATGTTCAGAACTTCCAATTGGTGAAAAATTAGTTCCTTGTGTGACTCAGAAATGTTGAAGAAAACATTCTGAAAAATGATATCCCCTGAAGGATAGTCAGCAGACAATTCGGATTTATAATAAGTTGAGATTTCCTTTCGAGCACACTCCCGCTTCAAGTTTTAAGTTACTGGATTTATTGTCCGATAATTTATTGGTATGGCGTTGCGTCCGTCATCGGCTTTGTCGTCGTCGTTTGCTCATATTTTGATTTTTTAGGGTAGGAATCGCCAAACTTTTGAGAATATCTTGTACTGATCCATGTTCGTCTTATTTTCGCCATATAAACACCACGCTGTCCCAAAATTTGACTATAGCTGCTCTAAACCTGGTCAATGAATACTTTGGCAACAAAATTATAATTCGTTCGGTTACGCAATGAATACAGACTGTTGAACATCACTGATAGATAACAAGGTAGATCTTCGTTTACATTCCTCGTGATGAAAGATCCAAGATGGTGAGGCGACATGCTATAGATCACTAACCGAAACTTCCTTCTTTGATGACGTCCATGAATATGCAGTATTTGTCGGATTTTTCAAAGCAAATTTAGCAGATGTAGCCCATTGTGTCGCAAAAGCATGCGGTATTCATAATGTCTCACTCGCTGCAGCAGTTGGTGCACCTGAGCGGATTTCGATGTTTGCATTACAGTCACCACGTGACTTACTCAAATGAATTAGCGATCTAACTTTCCTTAGATGTTGAACTCCAGGGAAAGTATTTCATACACTCAACTCAGAAAATTTAGCAAGCAAGCCATTATATGGCGTGTTTTGTTCTCTTCATGTAATGCAATAATCAATGGGGCTAACAATTCTGAAATATTTTGGACTTTTGTCCATATTGTACATCATATTGTACATCATAATGCACAATGTATTTCATATTATTTGCAGTGAATTTCAGAAAACCAATTCTCGGTTCGTGATCATGAACATAAATTGCAGTGCGCCCACAGGTGGAACATGTCTTGTTTCGGCAGCTTCTCTTCTATCCCTGAACTCTGCTGTTCGGCTGGCTCTCTCTCCTGGCCGCTTCAGTCTCTACACCATCTTTCCTAACCATCTTTTTCACGCTACCTTCTCCCAGTTTCTTCAGTCTCTCTGCCATAACTCCTAACTGGTTCGATTTTTTGGCCACATCTTTTTCGGCTGTCTTCTTCCTCGGTCGACTCTGCTCTCGGCTACTTCTTCCCCAGTCGACTCCGCTCTCGGCTACTTGACTTGTGTTTCTTCTCCCTCAGCCGATCTTGGGCTTGGAAACTTTTTCTCTGCTTTTCTTGTCTTCGGTTGTGCTCAAACTCACTTCTTGCTGACGAACTTCGGACACGATTTGTGTTCTGCAATGGCTGCTGTCAGACTGCACTCTCGACTTAGATCTGTGCCCCTTTTATACTCTTTCAGGTCACGTGGTCAGGAAAGCTGGCCTCTGATTTGTCAAGACAGGAGTGACGTCTTCAGCCAAAAGCCGAGAAGGCGTTGTTACCCGAACCTTCTTTGGCTCACCCGAAAAAAAAATTCGGCTGAGATGTAATGCCCGAAACTTCCAATGAACTTCAACCACAAGTTTTCTTGCTCCATCTTGTTGTGCAGGAAGCAGCATCAAACAGCAGGGTTCAGTTGATCACCACGGAACTTGATACATCTTCTGCAGGGATGGCTGGTCCTTTACAGAGTGATGACGATGATCTTGAAGATCTGTTGCTCCTGGATTCTCCATATCTGGACTTGATCGGAAACCACTTTCCACAGGGTTGTTGCTCTTCTTCCGGGGCCGTAAGTCCTGTAGCCAAAACTTGAAAACACCAGATTTCTAAACCAAGCTCCTGTAGACCACCAGTCTCTTTCTCTGTCAATTAATGACGTCCTCAACACGGCTGGAATCTCGGGATGTCTTCTCTACGAAACTCCTTTGACCAATCTTCCTCATGGTCATCTGCCGGAACTCAACGTTTTACCAGAGTCTAGCTGTCTTCAGCTCCTATTTCTTTTTGACTACAAACTCCCAGCCTCCAAACATCTTCTTTGGTATCTAATCTTCGTCTGAACCGGATTCTATCTCCGACTCCTCAGATGTTTTCTTCTTGGTCGCTGCCAGCTTCTTCGGGGTAATATCAGTCTTCAGACATTCTCTACTTCATCCATCTCGGATGCTTGACCCCTCGGAGTGGCTTCAGCTGGTCGGAATGGATGACTTTCTTCTTGGATTTGTTCTCTGCTACCACATAGATAAGGTCTGTGAACTTTTCCACCACCAGTCTCAACCCGCTTCATTTTCTCTGTAGTTTCAGTGCTTTTCCCTTCTTTCGGGTATTGATCGCCATCTGCACTAAGTCTCCAGGGTTGTACTGGTCATTGACCTTGCGGCGGTCATAGTTTCTTTTCTGTTGCTCCATCACTCGGCTGGATCTTATCTGTACCTCGGAGTAGATCTTCTCCATACGCTCTCGTAGTTGACTGCCATGTTCGTTCACTTCTTGACCCGTCTCTTCAGGTGGTGGTCCTATCAGGAGGTCCACAGGGGTGTTGACCTCTCTGCTAATCATCAGTAGGTTGGGCTCTGTCTTGTCGTCTCTTGAGGTGTATTTCGGTAGGCTGCCATCACCAAGGGGACGATTCGATTTCAATCGGTCTATCGCTTTCTCACATACAGGCTCAACATCTTTTGACGCCCCATCAGATTGGGGCTGGAAAGCTGTAGTTCGAGTCTTTTGGATCCCCCGAATTCGGCACACCTCTTTCAGAACTTCGGTCTCGAAGTTGCGCCCTTGGTTGGTATGTACCTCCATGGGGATGCCATACCGGACACAAACTGGCTGGTGAAGACTTCGGCTACTGTAGCTGCCTCTTGGTTCGAGAGGGGATAATTTTCAATCCACTTAATGAAGTAGTCTCCTACCACCAGTATATATTTGTTGCCCAGGGTTGATCTCAGCAAAGGCCCCATGATGCCCATGGCTACTCACTCCATTGGTGCTCCTACCTGGTACTTCTGCATGGGTGACTTCTTTAAGTTCTGCATGCTGCGGGAGGCACAGTCATCACAGACTGGGATCCATTGCTGGATATCTTGTAACATTCCCAGCCAGAAGTATCTTCTTATGATGCTTGCCAACATTCTGTTTGCACCAAGGTGACCACCCAGATGATTCTGATGAGCCCAGTTGAAAACCTGGCGGATCGGCTCAAGATCGGCGGATCGGCTCAGGAGTGATAAGCTGTAGGTGTTCGGCTTCCTCCGTGATTCTCCATCGTCTGTAGATCAAACCGTTAACGGTCACCAAGATCTTTCTCGGTTGTTGGGCATGAAGGTGATGACTGCTGGATACCACGGTTCTGCTCTCGGTAGCCGGCTGAAGTCACTGGATTGTTATTCTTGTCCCCAATTTGAACTTTCGGGTATCGGCTCAACTTCCTATTCGGTGATGTTTTGTCCTTTCTTTGGTCGACCTTCCTTCGGTAAGCCTTCTTTTCTGGTTGTCTCCTTGGCTGTCTTCGGCTGGAATTTAATTCTTTCCTTTGGTGGGAGACCTTCGGTTGAGCTCGATTGACTGGTGTCCCCTTTTCTTGGGCTGCGTCTTCAGGCTCCCTTGGCTTGTCGTGTAATCTCCTGGAAGTCCCAATCATCAACTTTGGCGTGGTTCCAAGTAGACCGGGACAGGGCATCAGCATTGTTGTGGACCCGCTCGGGCAGGTGTTGAATCTCAAAGTCATACTTGCTCAGCAGCTAAATCCACCGGGTGACCTATCCTTAGGGTTCCTTGAAATTCATCAGCCACATGAGACGCCCATGATCGGTTCTCAGCAAGAACTTTCGGCCCAGGAGATACTGCTCATTCTTCTGGGTGGCGAAAATGATAGCCAGCAGATCCTTTTCAGGTGACGCAATACTGCCTCTCTTCTGTGGTCAGGCTCTGGCTGAGATAGGTGAGGACCTGCTCTTGTCCATCTTGTTCTTGTTCGACCAGCCCAGTTCTTGTTCGACTTGCCACAGGAAGGGAGCTTCTTTTGCAGTCAGTCAGTGGATTGGACTGGCGATCTCTGAACATTTCAGCACGAATTTTCGGTAGTAGGAACACAGCCCCAGGAAACTCTGTAAGTCGTTCACATTTTTGGGGGTCGACCATCTTCTTACGGCTTCAGTCTTGCAGGGTTTGTGTTATCCCATCTGTACTCACAAAGTGTCCTAGGAAAGCCACTTCTGGGTTTAAGAATTTGCACTGGGATGGTTTCAGCTTCAGGCCTGCCTCTTCGAGCTTGAGAAACACTTCTTGAATGTCTCTGATGTGGTCTGTCAGGGTACGGCATCGTCCAGGTTGATCAAGCAGGTCTTCCAGGAGATTCCACCGAGGACTTTCTCCATGAGGCTCTAAAACATTCCCGGCGCTTTACACAGTCCAAAACTCATGACCTCGAACTGGTAAGCCCCTCCGGAAACACAGAAGTTTGACTTCTTTCGGGCGTCTTTGTCCATTCCCACCTGCCAGTAGCCGCTTGTCAGGTCCAGGGTTGAAAACCACTTCACTTCTGAGCAGGCTGCCATGGTGTCATCTATTTGGGGCAGGGCATAGGCATCTTTTCCAGTCACTGCGATGAACCGTCGGTAATCCACGCAAAAGTGTGTAGTATCATCTTTCTTCTTTACCAGAACTATCGCGGATGCCCAGGGACTGCCTCTGTTTTCAATGACGCCCTGGTCCTTCATGTCTTGTACCATCTCGTCTACCAACTTTCGGTGGTGATGAGGTACTAGTAGTCGTCTGGCTTGTTGCTTAATGGGTCTATGATTCCCGGTGTGGATCTCGTGTTGAACCACATTCATCTGTCCCAGTCGTAGCTGAAAACTCTTCGGTTCTGGCAGAGCAGTTCGCTGCCCTGTTAAATTGAAACGCAGTAATTACATGAAGCTAAAACTTGAGAAAATCCCATTATATTCAAGTTGGTGCCATTTTTGTTTGAATTATTGTACGATATATGTGTTAATGCCTATAAACATGTCTTTGGTGTACTTATGTACGAGACTAAACAGAATTACATTTTCGCTTATCATGTGACCTCTATGTCAGTTACTGCGTTTCAATCTAACATAATGTGGTTTTAATTTGTAATCAGGATTGCAGTAACTGTATCAACTGTTATTGAATTTGTTTTTAATCAGACAATTTAATAAAAATAATACATTGACTCTCCCTTTCATTATTATCTAAATAGGTTGCCGACCAAGGATCCGAAATATTAGGTTACCGAACCACAGCCCCATGATATTAGGTGACCAACCAAAAGTTTCGATATCACCATGGCATTACATTCGTCTGTATGTGGCCATCCAACTATAATGTTATATTTTCTTATGAGTCCAATCATCATCATATTTTACAGATAATAGTCATCATTCATTACTTATTAGGTTACCGACCAAAGGACCCGAAATATTAGGTTACCGGATCACAACCACATATTAATGAACCCACCTAAATTACCGTGGCATTGTATCCGTCCATATGCGGCGGTCCAACTAGTATAATATTCTCTCATAAGTAAATATTTTGCACGAAAAATATTTATCATTTATCGTTTATTATTTATCGGGTTACCAAACCAAGGTCCCAATGATTGAGTTCTCGGATCACAGCCCCATATTACGTCACTGATTCAATTACCCTTGGCATTGCATGCGTCCATCATGCGGCCATCTAACTAGTTATATATTATTCTTATGAATCGAATCGTCACTATATTTTGCACAAAATAATCTTCATTATAATTTTGGTTACCAAACATATAAGGTTACCAGACTAGAGCACCATATTAGGTCACCAACTCAAAAGTCAGATATTTCTGTTGCGCTTATGTTGTATATTATCCGGTAGCTGTTCTCGATGCTCGGGTGGTTTTCGAATTACTACTAATTGAAATAATATGAATCAATGGTTTCAGCTGATGACCGCTACATTTTCGGCCTTGGCGATAATGAGGAATTTTGATCGTATGACCATCGATCATAGAGCAAATGAAATGGAATTGACAATAGAAAAATACAAAATTAAAAGGAAAAATGAATCATGAATATAGGCATGAGTTATTGTAACTTTTCGATTTTGTTCTCTTCTCTGACCTTGACCTTGTCATTCAATAGTGAGATGCAAAATTCCACATTATTAACACAGGCTTTACAATGTGGTCACGAATCTCAGAACACTCAAATATAGTAAAATACTGCCCCCCCCCCCCCCAAAAAAAAAAAATAATGGAAAGTTTTGGTGTTAGGACCATCAGTTGTGCACCATACGATAAGGAATTGGCCAAAACAAATACGAAAGTATATTGATACAATAATAATTATTGATTAAAATCTGAGTTATAACCAATTATGGGATTTTCACTTTTTTGGTTGCTCTGGCAACCATTTTTTGTTGATTTTGCCAGAATTAAGAAGGGCCGAGCCATAGCCATATTGCTTCATTTCCATAACTTTCATGTCAATCGGACCATTTGTAGTTGATAAACAGAGAGACTTAAATGCAATACCCTTTCCTCCTTATCAGGGCGAGGGTAATTAGTGGGGCGGTTGAGAGAGCCATGCGTCAGCCTTTGTTTCAAATTTGGCATGGCACCTGTGGAAATTTAATAATGAAACATGTTCAATTACTGCTGTAGACATATTTACCTAGTGTGGGCTATATTTTGGTATTGCTTAGAAGCCATTTTATGCTTGTTTCCAACTAAAAAATAATTGACAAAATATACCAAAACGGCTGTCAAACGGTTGTAACTTTTGAACGGACAATGATATTGACATAGTACAGTAAAGACCATTTTGCTCCATGTCAAGAGATTTTTCATAGAAGTTCACATCATATTTGCATTTCACTAGCACTTTGCTGCCTTGGACGTTAGCGTTGAGGTGCATCTTCTTTATAAAAATTCATCAAAATACTACTGCATACATGAAAACCTATGATAGTGAAACATGACTGATCACAAATAATTTTACAATAGGCCTACTTTAACAGTGTTTCTGGAAACAGAATTTCCAACCTTACACTATCACCCCAGTGGGGGAGGCGGGGCTGTAGCGATTATAGGGCGTTTTTTCCTTTGGGGGGAGGGGGGGGGGGTTATGTCTGTGCGGGGCGACAAAATATACAAGATTGTATCACTCGTGTATCTGTGTTGAATTTCGCATGTGTCAGTCAATATATTTGATGTTAGCCGATCGGACACATTTCAAGATATTTGGTCGCTTTATATTGAATGCAGAGATGTCCATTGTGCCAATTTATTGATGACTTACTCTTCTTCCGCACCAGGTCAAGAATACGTTTGGCTCTTGTAAACCTTTCAAGATGGTTCGCAAGATTGATGTAGATTCAAATTCGCGCATACGGCTGCAGTAAATTGCAGCCTCATTCCCACTGTAACTGTATTGCAGTGTTAAATTGAAACGCAGTATCGTGAGTTACTGCGTTTCAATTTAACACAGTACAGTTACTGCAAATCCTTCGTCAGTTATGGCATTCTGAGTATCCAGATGGAGCAGTTACGGACGGAATTAGTAAAAACGTTTAATTGGGGAGATAAATAATGACCAAAAAAAAAATTCAAAAAAATTCAGTTACTGCGTTTCAATCTAACATGGCAGTTCGGCCACCCGTTTTCGGATTTCGGCTTTTGGACTTTTTCGGTCAGAGGAATGATTCGGCAATCTGCTCTCAAACTGGTCAGGGTCGCCAGGTGGGCTCCTGTCTGAATGGTCACGGGCTTCGGCAATACGTTAATGACTCATATAGGTACAGCTCCTTTGTTGATCTGTGACAAGGATCTTCCCACCAGCCATGGTCGTTTTTCTGTTGGATCCTGAGTCATTTCGATGACCCCCTCTTTTCTGCACCCCGTCAGTTCGGCCATGAATCAGTCATTCAGATTCGACTGGGATCTCCCGGTCTTCGGCAGCACAGATCTGGATAGTTGTCTTCTGATTTTCGTACTTGGTGAGGGGCACCTCCCAACTGCCAACTCTCATTCACGGCTGATCAATGTCGATACTGTCAACGCTCTAGTCCATTCCCAGGATGGTGTCATCCTCACAATCGGTGATCTCTACCATTAGGTTCTCCCGGAATCTGGTGATGGACAAGGGAAGCTCCATTCGGCCATTGGACTTGATACCGCTCCCATCACCATTGTAAGCATTGCTGACGATCTCTTCAATCTCATGCCAGGCTGTCTGATGCTCTCCCAGGTGCTGTAGTTGAGCATCAGGATGGTGCTACCGGTGTTAACCACCATATTCAGCTTTCAGCCAAATATGGTTCCCTCTACACAAAGGCCGATCTCTCCCCTCAGGCCAGGTCCCTGGATCACCTGTGTTTTGTAGGGGGTGCTCTCCTGTTCGGGTTTCGGCTTTTCCTTCAGCCGAAACACACTTAAGTTTGATGTCATTGTCTTCTTTTTGGGACACTCTCTGGCATAATGTCCCTATTTCTGGCATTGATAACATTCTATCTCTGCCCAGGGTCGTCTTGGGTTACTTGACTTTTTCAGTACGGCTTTCACTTGCTCCATAAGTTTCTGCAACTGCTTTTGAGTTCTGTCAATCTTTTGTCGAAGGTCTTATACTTGTTCTCTCCAATCGGGGATGTCATTTTTGGTCTGCCGAAATTTATGTTCTCCCCCTGACTGGCTACCATCTGTCTTCATGACGCTCTCAAATTCAATAGAGAACGCCAGGACCTGTGTTAACGTCTCAGGATGGCTTTTCAACATGAACAACCACATGTCCTTGTTGCTCAGACTGTTGCAGAAGTGCATCTTCATTAGCACCTCTAGGGTAGTTCGGTTGGCCTGTGGATAGGCCAGTCAACTCTTGCTTCTCACGTCCCTGGCTAGCTCTGACAAAGCTTCGTCTGGTTTGAGTCGTCTCCCCTGCAGTTCGGCCTGATATGCAAAAGTCTTTTTGGCTGGGCAGAATTGTTGTCTCAGCGCTGCTTGGACAGTTAGGTAGCTCATTCTCTGGTCCGACGACAGGTCCAGTAGCACACTCCGGGCATTTCTCGTCAGACTGACACAAAGATTTGACACCTTCTCCGCTTGAAGAATCGGGCATAATCATCCAGATGAGCCTCTTCTTCCGGCCATGGATCAGATCCGTCTTAGGTCATTAGTCGGCTGACTCCTCTCCCCATGGTTGGTGATGCACTGGCTCGGGCTGGGGTGCCTTCTCTGTTGCCTTCCGATGTTGTTGAAACATCTCCATCTGGGTTGCTAGAAGTGGGGTCAACTCGTTCACTAGATCGTCTTTGTCTTCTGGCTCCTCCGGATGTTCCCCCTCTCCAGCCAGGTCGGGAAAATTTTTTCTGATTTCGGGTGATGGTCCGGTTCGGCCACACTAGGTCGAACATCTCGGGGTCACACCTCTGCTGCTTCTACTGGAACATTCTTCAGCTGTTCCTTGGGGTTGCGTGATCTGTATTTGGCTGGAACCGCTCCAGGCTGGTCTACGCCCTCTTCTTCCTGAAGGGGCTTTTCGGGCTCCATCTGCCTCATCTGTTCACTTAGTTTTCCACTTCAAGTTGTCATCTTTTAGACGAATTGCACCGCTGTCACCAAAAAGTTGTTTATACATCTGTAACGGTTCTCGGGGTCGATTTAGGAGTAGCTCTGGGACTTCGCCATCAGGGGCACTCCGGAAGACTCTAGTGCTCTGGCTGCAGGCTGTGTCAGTTGTCTCTGGAACTTCGGCTGCAGTGGCACTTCAGAAGTCCCCGGTGCTCCCGCTGCAGGCTGTCTTGGTTGTCTCTAGAACTTTGGCTGCAAGGACACTTCAGGAGACTCCGGTGCTCCGGCTGCAGGCCATCTCGGTTACCTCAGGTGGGCTACTTCCGGAAGCGCCGATGTTCCAGCTGCAGGCCGTCTCGGTTGTCTTTAAAACTTCAGCTGCAGTGGCACTTCGGGAGACTCTGGTGCTCCGGCTGCAGGCCGTCTCGGTTGTTTCTGGAACTTCGGCTGCAAGGACACTTTGGGAGACCCATGTGCTTGGATTGCGGGCCATCTCAGTTGACTCAGGTGGGGTACTTCAGGATGCGCTGATGCTCCGGCTGCGGGCCATCTCGGTGGTAGCCTGTTCGGGTCTGCAGTTGCTAGTGTTCCTGAAGTAGGGATCACCTATCATGTAGTCCAGAGTTCGGCTCCCTCTCTCGACCTCTTCTTCTTTGGTTGTAAGTTCGGTTGATAGCTTGGGTTCACAGCTATCTCAGATGTTATCAGCTCTGATTTCAACCCAACTGGTTTTCCAATCCTTTTCTCTTATTGTATCCCCTGAACAAAGTTCGGCGGATACTATGGATTTACGATCGTCCCGCTGCCGCGTCGCCAGACACTTTCTTGTGAACGCGCTGCAGCTTGCAAATCTGAACCGATTTTGATAATATTTTATATGGACATGTCTTATGGTGTGATCACGACACCTATGGATTTTGGTTGCCATAGCAACCAAAATAGCTAATTGGCGTAACATTTTGTGCTCAAATTAGCCTGTTTAACACACATGGGTTGTGAACGCTCTACGGGTGGGAGTTTTTGATGAGTGATGATGAAATCGCACAGGCTCAATGAGAAAGACCATCACACGAAACCTTTTGTTTTTCAGAATGATCGAATAAATATTAATAAGTTTGAGAGGTTAACTTATTACGACAATTAAAATACCTACTTTGACATGTGTGATCACTCCAATAACCTGTACTATGAAAGCAAATTGCACTGGATTCTTGTTCAGAATACAGAACTGATGTTTTTGGTGAAAGAAGAACAATATTACTGAATAAGTTAACATTGGTTTTACTAGTTAAGTCTATTATTGACCACAATAAAAATAGTTAACCCCTTCACTGCGTTGCTCAGTGAAATCGCCTGTGCGGAGGAAAAATGGCAAAATATGATATATTCTAGATATTTTGAGTATTTCAACAAATGTTTGGAATATTATTGTAAAAATTATATACATTTGATACTAAACTTTTTTCTCTCCAATACAGCTGCAACGCCGATAGAATTTGTTTGATATGTAGCAGGTTACCATGGCGACGATCACATTTTGGCGAACGAAACATGCTTCTCACACGGCACCAATTTATTCCCATCAGACACAAACTTATGTCTCCATTTCCATTGACCTGATCACATATATTATGTTAGAGCCAATTGAAGTAGTTCACGATTGCTGAGCAGCATGTTGCAATCATAACTGTCAAAATGAACAGCGTATAAATTTTGTAAATCACGTCTATGCCATGTGTGCATATAAATCAAAATTTGCACGTAGACAAAATACATGCCGGTTTTCATCTCTTCTGCAGAAGTCAATCTGAAGATGTACTTATAAGTTTGAGATGACTGGCCGAATAGTGCTCAATGCGTTATCTTGGCGTGCTCATGCATGTTCGCTAAACTTTTGTGAAATATCATAACGATCTTGACACTCCACACTGACTTATCACACAATGTTCAGAGCCCGAGACCTTCTCGGGCTATACGCACACTGGAATAGACGTTAGTGCCCGAGACCTTCTCGGGCTGTACGCAGTGAAGGGGTTAAGATGAGAAACATTTATAATTGAGCTCAACAAGGTAAAGGATTTGTCCAGTAGAGCTTTCACAGGTGTAACCAAATAAGTTAACATTATTTTTACTAGTTAAGTCTATTATTGACCACAATAAAAATAGTTAACACAAGAAACATATATTATTGGGCTCAACAAGGTAAAGCTTCTGTGCAGTAGAGATTGCATGGCTGTAGCCGAATAAGTTAGCATCATTTTTACTAGTTAAGTCCATTATTGACCTCAAAAAATATAGTTAACACAAGAAACATTTATTATTGAGCACAACAATTTAAGAGTTTTGTCCAGTAGAGATTTCATGGGTGTAACCGGATAAGTTAACATTATTTTTACCAGTAAAGTCAATTTTTACTTCGAATTTCAACTTGAAACCAAGTTTGGCACATATTATGAATTAAAAAATAATTTATGGTGAAAAGATCGATTTGGCTCCAATTTCGTCATCTTGAAATGCAGTTTTGTTGAACTGTTACTTGAATTTCAGCTTAAAACCAACTTTGGCACATATTATGAATTAAAATTTAAATTATGGTGAAAAGTTTGATCTGGCTCTGATTTCGTCATCTTGAAATATAGTTTTAGTCAATTTTTACTTTGAATTTCAACTTGGAACAAAGTTTGGCACATAGTATGATTTGAAATATAACTTATGGTGAAAAGTTCGATCTGGCTCCAATTTATTCATCTTGGAATGCAGTTTTTGTCAATTTTTGCTTGAATTTCAACTTGGAACCAAGTTTGTCAAATATTCTGAGTTAAAATATAACTTTAGGTGAAAACTTGTATCTGGCTGTAATTTCGTTATTCTATCAAACATGTCAAAATGGAAATTCGTATGCAGTGATTTTAGTGGTGATCTTGAATTCGACCTTCAATAAGCTTGAAAGATTTCACACTCACAATGTACATCAGTGGATGATAGGGCAACAGGAATGATAGGGCTACGGGGGATACACCCAAGCGGTCGTAGGCGACCGGAAGCGTCTAGTTACATAGGTTGACTTTACTTCTACAAATTCTCTAAGTTCACTTCCGTTATCATTTCATCTGTTTACCCGAACACAGAGTCGGCTAGGCCAGCTCAAGGATTAACTCTTGGCAACAATTCAGAGTTTATTGACGAATCATACAGTCGGTTGAAATAGTTGAGAATTCATTTAGAGATGACATCTTCGGTTGCTCCTCCGCTCTTTGGCCAATTTGTCTAATTTGGTTGTACCGCGATGTGCTCTGGTTGGTGTGCCAGGGCCAAAAGGTGCTAACTTCTGTGAGTCGGCAGTATTTATACTTTTCGGGTTAGGTGTAACGTGACCTACTCCAACCAATCAAAATTGACTTTTCTAGCTGAAAACTTCTTTTGATTGATTACCAATTAGTAACTGCCACGTAACAATATGCTTTGTTGTAAATCCGTTTCTGAGAACTTTTACATGATCGTGTATTTTGACAATCAAGGTCTGGTGTCAGCCGAAGAGCACCTGAAGCAGCCGAAAAATACCCAAACTTTGATAAACCTACAACACACTTAGAATCAAATTAAAATTCATTTAATGACCAAAAGAACATCATGTAACCACATACATCATTAACAAACAGGAAATAAAACTCGGCCGCATGTTTGAGTTGATTTTTTCCCAGAGGTACTCTCAAGTGTCAGGCATACTCTACTGTATTGTACATACATCGAGCTGAGTATTTGATGCACATATGTCTTAGTAGTGTGGAAAATTTTGCCACTTTGACTTGGACCAAGGCAGGGTCAATAGTCGGTCACCTCGGAAGTGCCATGTGCTTTTGAAGTGGAAGAAATTGTAGATTGGTAGTGAACTATGTTACTATTGTACTTGCAATGAAGTTATTTGTAAAGGAAGACAGGATTAGACTTTATTCAACTGTATTGTTATATACCAATGTATGTAATTTGTGTTGTTTAAATATATTGGCAGAGGTAGAATTTGATAGGCTGAAGTAGTTTTATTTGATATAATTGGTAGACCTGAATAATGTATGTAATCAGGAAAGATAGACACTAGGTGCTGATACATTTTTGTTGTTTTCAAATTATGTTAAATTACAGTTCCATCGGATACACTGACTCCCGATGTGAGTGCTGCATCAACAGCCGTGGGCGAGTTATACCCCACCAGAAATGCCGGAAAGATTGGTCTGGCGGCTGGACTTCCTCTAGCATTGGTTGGGGTCATCCTGGTCTTAGTGTTGTATCTAAGAAAGAAAAATGCAAAGCCGGGAAGTCGGGTGTGTATACTTTGCATTTTTTAGCAGTCGAACGATAGAAATTCTTGGGGTACAAAGGATCTGTGATAACTTCCAACTGTTTCCCATATTTCTTGTATTCCCATGAATAGTGTTACAATCATGACCCTAATCAATTGGAGTTGGAGTGCTTGGAGTGACTATCAAACTGGCAGACTATCAATATATATGTTGCTGTTAAAAAACGCTTTTTAAAGATACATGGCCTGTGGTATTCTATAGGTTTCAATTTGTGATAATACACATGGTACAATTTCTGCAAGAAAACTCACAGAACCTGCTGACATTCTGAGATTCAGTGAATAGCAAAGTTCGTCAATAATGTAAAAACAGTAAAATAATAAATATATTTTCAGAAGATTTAAAGAGCTAATTTTATTAGTAGTGTTGAAACAAATATTTGAATGCTTGTTCAATGATACTTGTATCATTCCTTCATTCATTTGATATGTATATTAGCTGGTGATATTGTTGATTGGCCATCTATCATAATGTATATACATTATGTTTTCTTGTCTTTTGTCCAGCTTACTCTTCCGTCTGACATGCTTGAAGGTAGGTTAGAGGACGACAGTTATCTGATGGGAATCACCGCAGCGGACCTCAACAAATACGTCATCAAAGATGGTCTTCCAGTGGCAGAATACATGTTCGAGTTCAGCTATGACGATATCACTTCATCAGAGAGGACGAGGAACGAGTATGTGGCTTGTCTCACAGCTTTGATGAACACCAGCGGTGGAGTGATTAAAGTTACCAGTCAGAGAGGCATTGACGTAGACGCTCTCAACACTGTCACGTCACCAACCATACCAAAACACCAACTTAAACATATCACAATAGCTTCCATGGAGCCTGATCTTGCTTATACGATGGTCACGAAAGCAAAATACCCTGTGACGTTCGACTGTGCAACATATACAACTCATCAGGGCAGAGTGAAACCTGTTAGAGACTATCACACTGTCAAACAAATTATATCACAACGAAGACATAATGCGTCTGGTAATAGCACAGTGTCAGAAGTTAGTTTTTCATTCGGTATTGTAGATAGAACTCGGCTCACGTGTGATGACTTTAAACCGCAAAATGTTCTTGCGATGATGATAGCACTTGCTAACACACATAGAGGTGGATACATAACATTAACGGGAAATGTTGGAAATATACCAAGCCTGAAAAATGTCATTAGTCATGTTCAGGAATCTATAAAAATAGGTTGTGGTGACGACTCTTCCAACAAACTGATCTGGGGATCCACCAGAGGTCTTCCAAAGTATAACGAACACTGGATTGTACTAAAAACACCAGATGCATCTATTAGTGGAAAGAAAGCAGAGAATCCTTGGATGGTAAAAGTGGAGGAATGTCCAGGTGGGGCATTTTTGAGATGTCCTGATTGTTTTGTTGTTGGTGATGATGACAACACTCATAAACTAGATTTTGAGGCTTGGACGAGTTTTTTAACAAGTTCTACTGATGGGGAAGCCATCCAGTCCAATATGGAAGATGAACTGTCAGAAGTCAACCCAGATTCTGTCATTCAAATATCTGAACAATTACCTTCTTTGACTGAAAAGATTGAACATTATGTTGGTGTATTGGCGTCAGATCAGAATTTTAGAGAGATATACTCTTGGTCAGACTCTGATGTGTGGAAAAGGGAGATGCATACACAAAGAGAACAATATGGTGTCAATTGGAAGTCAGACATCAACTCCAGAATGTTTCGACTGAGCAGCCCAATAACATGTACCCCAAACGAAGAAGTCATTTATGACATAGTAAAGAGAAGAAGTCCTGGCTTGGCTGAAGTTTTCAGTTTGATTCTCCAGAAATTTGATTATGCTTGGGTGATTGCATTCTCCAGTATAACAAAAGCTTTCAAACATAGGAGTAAGGTTGGTGCTCCAAAAACATTAGTGATGGATCTGCTGATGGCATCTGAGAATGAAGGTCTACAGCTGTGTTCTGTGTACACTCACAACTTAGATGCCAAGTGCAAGATGTATAGTCTGAAAGCTGCTATTCTTTTGAAGAAATATGCTACGAGGCAAATGTTCACAGTAGAAAAGACCCAACATAACGTGGAGCGGCAGATACATGTCAAAGTTGTTGCAATATGTGACGCAGGTCTTCAAGATGTTGAAGATCCAGATCTATCACAACGTCTAGATTACCAGTTCACATTGCGTGCTGGGAAGGACACCAGAATTAGTCAAGCCTTAGCAAACATGTTCCTAACTGGAAACACGTATGTGAAAAATTTGCTTTTGGACTACTTGATGTTACAGAGGATGACAGAAGAGCAAGAAAAGGTTTTGTTCGAACTCAGTCATGTGACTCACGTTTTTGTGCAAGGACCTCCTGGAACAGGCAAGTCTTGGATAGCTCGAAACCTCTGTGCTCTGATGTCTCAAAAATCTGGCAAAGGAAGTGTTGTTTATGTCTGTTCATCACGAGCTGCTTGCCAGCGAATGCGGTCAAAAAATACTTGTCAAATCCACTGGGCAAAAGATTTTGAAACCCTGACACATTTAACAGGGAAGTCTTGGGAATTTGTTGTATTTGATGAAGCTGACACTATCTCTAACTACCCACTGTCACATTGGGAGGTTTTCATGAAAAGGATCACTACGAAACACATGGTCATATTTTGTGATACCGTCCTGGAACAGGCTAAGAGCTCGACAAACATCCTCACCATATTCGTTGATTATTGTGTCAAGAATCACACTACATTCAAGATCTTGAACATGGAAGAGTCGCACCGCACCTGCAAGAAAGTGGCTTCGTTCTTGAGGCACATCTGGGTTGACCAGAAACAAGCGAGTCTGCAGGAGAAAGAACATAGTTGGTTGAGAATTGATGGAGATGATGTGGTGTTGCACATCCTTTCTACGACATCTGAAAGACGTAGAGGTAATGCAGTCGATCTGGCAAATTATGTTGTTGACTTGGCAAACAGGATCATTGGGGAAAGTCATTCACTGGATGGTTCGCATATTTATGAACCTGAAGATGTTTCCATAGTGATTGACACAGCTAAAATTGGTGAACTCTATGGCAAGAATGATGTTCAGAGATTCATCTCTAATTTTAAGAGCAAACATCCCAAATACAGAGTACACACGGCAGATGTTTCACCAGTGGAGGGAATCATTGTAGACACTCTAAAGAACTTCACTGGACTGGAGACCAAAGTTCTCATATATGTCATTCATCATGGCATGAGTCATGATACACTTGACTATCTGTCAGACAAGCGTCATCTGACCCAGGTGGTATCCCGAGCTCTCTGTCGTGTGGATTTGGTCTACCAAGGACCATATGGCAGTGAAGCTATTGAAAAGCTTGGATTTGGCAGGTATAAACTTAAAATGAATTACCTGTGTAAAAACGCACGTGGCAATGGGTACACGAGACGCCTGGCCAAGATTATATTACTTTTAACTTAAACCTCTCCAAAAAGAATGTGCACATATTTTGACAACAGATCACGCTCTGTTCTGACTGAAGACAATCCAGGTGGACGATTTGATGAACGTGTCCCATCCTCTGCTCTTGAGGTGCAATGTGAAGACTCTGCTGCGACGTCACCCTTGCTAGCCACGTGAGTCTGTTCACGCTGTCATTGATGATAGTTCATTTCATGTGAGGATCTTTGCTCTATGGGCGTTTTTGAAAGTTTAAAAATGATAAACATCACAATAAGAAACAATGTTCCGTTTGCAGACCTGATGTGGAAGGATCGTCTTTTGCATACCTGAGGTTAGACACGCTGCCCCGTCCGGAGGTGTACCTGTCAGGACGTCCATGTACAACTAACTATGACAACGTGGTCGCCAAGCACAAAACCTCGTACCTTTGACGCGTATCACACTCCATGAGTGTGGGCATGTGGATCAGTCCAATCATCAGTGTGTGATAGTGGAATAGATGTTCGGATTGTCAGTACAGTGCTTTCTTCAACAAATATTCACACATTTTGGTGCTGATTTTGATAAAGGCACATTCACTAGTTAGATGCATGTTAGGATCTGGATACATATCTGAATTAGTGTATCAGTCTTCTCACTATCACTCAAGCTACTTGCTTGTCGTCATTTCCTTGTTGTCCAGGCAGTATGTCTATCTTGTTGTCATTCTGTAGGTTTTCATGTCAGGAAAAAATATTAGACTTGGTAACCTTTTCGAAAAGTGCCCAAACAATGGAAAAAAATTACTTTATCCAAGATGGCCGCAACGTCCGATCAAGAAGTTTGTTTTTGTTTCTTCTCTGCTTCTAGACAAGCTAGAAGTGTAATCTTACTGTCCTTTTTAGGTTACCGGACCTTGGGTCCGATAACCTATTGACATTGAGTTGCGTCCGTCGTCCGTCCGGCGTTAGCATTTCTATCTTTAAACTATATGAGCGAATCTTTCTGAAATTTTGCACAAAAATGCCCAAAAATATTTTGAGAAGGAGGTTTTTTTTGTTTTTTGATTTTCGTTTTTTTTCCCGGCCGTTTTTGTCGAAAAACGCTCAATTTTGGACTTTGACGGCCATTTTCTCAAAAACTGTTTGATCAGTTTTGAGTTTTTGGTGTCAAAAGATTCCCCTCATATACCTCTGTGATATGTATAAGTTTGGTTGCCCTAGTTTCGCCGGTCTCTGTGTGGCGGCCATTTTGAATTTTTGGCGGGCCGGCAAAAAAACATTTTTGCCCCAAATGCCCCAAATCGCATTACTATCTATTTTGGGCCATTTCTAGGCAAAAAAATTTTTTCACCTTTTGAAAAAAATTTTGGACTTCGAAAATTTCCGGCACAATTTTCCTTCATAATGGGAGCTGTCAGGACTGTACTCATAGAACGCTTGAAGATAGCTTAGAAATTGGCACTTTCAAACGGAAATCATATATGCCGACTTGTGTGGTGACCTTGAATTTTACCTTGGATGACCTTGAAAGGTCAAAACAGCCATTTTTGGGTCGCAGAATGCTGAAATTTGCACCTTGTCTGTAGTTTCTCAAAACCTGTCTGATCAGTTTTGAGATTTTTGTTTAAAAAGATTCCCCTTATTTACCTCTGTGACGTGTATAAGTTTTGTTGTGCTTGAATCTCCGATCTCCGTGTGGCGGCCATTTTGAATTTTAGGTTGCTGGACCTATGGTCCGATAACCTATTGGCATGGCGTTGTGTCCGTCGTCCGTCGTCGTCTGTCGTCGTCTGTCGTCGTCCACATTTTTATCTTTTTTGTTTACAGGAGAATTTTTCTGAAATTTGCACAAAAATACTTTGGCGGCCATTTTCTCAAAATCTGTTCAGTAACTTTTTTTCTTTTTCGTTTAAAATATATTTATTAAATAAGTGAACATTGGCCAGCAGGGCTAAGCCCTATATCAAGGCCGCTGTATTATGTACAAGTGCATTAGCAACAGAAATGGACAATAAATAACATATATACAACTATATACAGACGATAATAGTTGTTGTAATGATATAGGCTTAAGCAGACGTAAATTCATATATGAGAATAATCATTTAGAGAAACTATTCGAACGTTTGGACATATATGCTATGCATGGAATATAAAATATCATAACAAAAAATCTTTGTTAAACTAAGGCTTGTCAAACAAGTAAATGACAGAATGAAAAAAACATATGACATAGTAAACATGAAACAGGTAAGACTTGTTGGACGTTTAAGGAGTTATTTGTGTGGAGAATATCTACAAATACAATTTGGTGTGATGCTGTTTTACAATTAACCATTCATAATTGTTGAATAGAGAACAACTCCGCTAAAGAGATCTTACAAATTTCCCATACAGCGTAGAACCAGATATCATGCATGTAGTCAAACGCTGTTCAACAATACAATCTCTGTATTCCCGTAACGTAGGAAACGTTAATGAGACACAGAAGCTGCATTGTGCTACATGGCAACATTCAAAGCGGATAACTGTAGAAATTAAGAATAAAAAATTATTAATGATTGATTAATTCAATCTGTTCATTCGATTTCACGAGAAACGCTTGGTGTCCTTTATGAACGTCTGAACTATGTTTGATATAGTTCTGTTAATTTCATAAGGAAGGTTTCTATCTCCGTGTAGTAAAAGGTTTATCGAGATAGGCTGATACGCTTCCAGTCCGGCCATCAGATCTTCGCGTTGTTTTGCATATTTTGTACAATCGAAGAAGAAGTGACTTGGGTCTTCAACCGAGGGACCACAAGTACACAACGGACTGTCTTCCACATGTAAGTTAAAGTGGAGATGCGCTTTCAGCATACTACAGCCAATTCTCAACCTAGCATGGTGAATGTCACAGAATCGATCACCTAAGCCATACCAATCCGTTTTAACAGGAGGAGGCAGGTGTCTCTTCAGTTTACGATCGAAACAATGCAAAGTGGGTGCATTACGAACGTCAGGTGGTAGATCGTTCCAATCTTTCAAAGTTGAAGGGAAAAAAGATTTATCAAAGACCTTCAGATTGGTTCTATATGAGGTCAACGCATCACTATTACGAATGTTGTAGTTATGACGTTCAGCAGCGGTTGGTTGAAGGAAGTTTTCAAGATATGAGGGTGCCAGTTTGTTCATTATCTTGTAATACCACTTCAGTCTGTGGATTTTTCTCCTTTCAGACAGGGTGTACCACCCGAGCTCAACCAATAGAGCATGCACACTTGACCGTTCAGTAGCGCCCGTTATGATTCTCATTGCTCGCACATGGACGCGATCCAGCTTGGTAAGTTCATAACAGGGAGCTCCACCCCACAATGCGTCGCCATATTCCAAGATAGGAAGGACGAATGATAAATAAAATCGTTCAAGCTGTTTTCGCGACAGTTTGAATTTGAACTTTTGTAAAAGATCGAGTCTTTTCATCGCTTTGGTAGCTGTCTCTTCAATGTGGATACCCCATGACAATGTATTTGTCAGGGTTATGCCCAAGTGTTTGTGAGAGGAGACAGTTTCGATCGCTAACTTGTTCATATGTAGAGTAGGGGGTGCATATTTGTTGGGCTTGTTGCAGATCATCATGGACTTTGTTTTAGGAACACTGAAGGCCACAAGCCACTTCTCAGACCAATCATGTATGGCTTGAAGATCACTCTCCATACAAAGTTTGGCCACATCGCGATTGTCTACAGAGATGAACAAGCATGTGTCATCAGCGAACAATCGGATATTAGTGTACGTCACAACTTCGGTTATGTCATTAATGAAAATTAAAAACAGTAGGGGTCCCAGTATGGATCCTTGAGGGACACCTGCAGTGACAGTCCCCCAGTCGGACAGCTCTCCATTGAGACACACCCTTTGTTGTCTGTTTTCAAGGTAACTCTTTATCCATGACAGTACAGCCCCTTCTACTCCAATGCGTTTCAGTTTATAAAGAAGGCCTTTATGCCATACTCTATCAAACGCACGACTTATATCCAGGAACACAACACTGACCTCCATGCCCTTGTCAACACTTTCACAAAATTTGTGATAAATTTCCAGCAACTGGGTAACTGTGGACGAGCCGGTTACAAAACCTGACTGCCAACAAGACAACACAGAACAGTCACGCAAGTGATTGTATAAATGCTTGAAAATGATTTTTTCAAACAATTTAGCGGATGTATTCAAGAGTGACACGGGTCTATAATTGGATGGATCTGATTTATCGCCCTTCTTATATATCGGTATGACATTAGCCTGTTTCCAGCAAGTAGGCATTTTGGATCGGGACAAGCTAGCACCGAACAGTTTATAAATCGATTCAGATATAGCTGGACCTATAACTTTAAGAAGTCTGGGTCCTATCCCATCGGGTCCATAGGACTTGGACTCATTCAGGAGTGAGATTTGGTCGAGCACATCCCTAACGGTCAGCTCAATGTGATCTAGAACCGGATGCTGGGAAGGCAGGGCGATATCAGCATCAGGAAGGTATCTGCCGCAGTCATCTATTCTTGATTTTTCAAGAAACAATTCATTAAAGATATTCGCCTTAGCGGTGTTGTCTGTAAGTGTCACCCCGTTATAGAATAAAGCAGGGCAGGTCGTATCAGAGTTCATACCAAGGACAGATTTGTATAAGTTCCAACATTCTTTCGTAGAGAAAGCCAAATTAGAAAGTTTAGCTTGCTGAACAGCTTCGTACTTTCTTTCAGCATCTCTGCATTGTTGAATGTATTCATTCCTCAATTTCCGATACATAGCCCAGTTATGATCGGTGTTTGAGTGCTTTGCGCGCTTGTGAAGGCGCTCTAATTTGCGCCGGGTCCGCCGTAGGACGTTATTGTACCACGGCTTGTCATTGCGCCTGATAGTAACAAGCCGGTTTGGGATATACAACTTAGCTGCCTGAACAACAGTGTTGGTCCATGCATCAGCAGCTTGTTCAATGTCATTAAAATTGTTGCAAACAACATTCCAGTCAATGTTGTGGAGATGAGTTTTTAGCCCATCAAAGTCACCTCGCTTATAGTCCCACATCAACCGTGTGAAACACTGGTTATTTTTGATGTTGAAGTTAAGCGATATTCCAATAGTACAGTGGTCGTTAGTCAGTAAGGGCGCAACAACATGTGTGCCTATTACATAACGGTTCATATTACTGACAATTCGATCCAGACACGTCTGCGTCTGACTAGTAATACGAGTAGGTTCGTTTATATGGGACGTTAAGTGATTACCACTAACGAACGCATTAAATTGTGAACCATCACGTGTATTATCATCTGCATTGAGATCGCCCATTATCATAATATGGCTTATATTCGTAATACTGGCGTTGTCGAGCATATATTGCAAGTTCTCCCAGAAATGAGGTTCGGCGCTGGGCGGTCTGTATACTGTGCACAGCAAAAATACATTATTGTGTGACCTTACTTCCAGCCATAGCGCCTCTGCATCGATTACCTCGAGATCATAGCGTCTCCGTGCCACTAGATTTAATGACACCCAGACGGCAACACCACCGCCCGGTGATCGATTTGGCCGATCTCGTCGGAAAATGGGGTGATAGCCCTGGATTTGATAATCATCGTCAGAAATATCTGGTGTCAACCAAGTTTCTGATACAGTAATGATATCATAATCGCTACCGAGCTGTAAAGATAGTTGAGTTATTTTTTGCAAATTTCGTTTCATGCTTTGAATGTTGACATGACATATTTTCAGCTTACTAGAAACGAATTCTGTAGGCCCGGGGTTCAACTGGATATCGTTAGACAATAATATAAGTAGCCACTTAACATATAGAGTAAACGCTACATTACGACCAATGCGATTCATGTAGCAGAAAAATGATATCAGAAACTCTATCTCCAAATTAAATGTGGGAAACATTATGACACTTGAATATCTACCAATTAGATACAAACGCGGTTGATTACAGCCATATAGAGGAATACTGACATATTGCATGTTGCAACCTGGGATTCCACCATGCCTGGAGGCATTCGAATCTGGAATATTTTCGATGTATTTCGACAATAATAGAAACCGACTCGACCCAATGGATATGTATAGATGTTCGCTTTTATATATGAACAGACCGCTGCAGATAATATCTGGTGTAGAAACAAGTAATATCAAATGAATACATGAAATTCGAATTGGAGATAAGTACATGAAATTCAAATTGTCACGACAATTGAAGTCGTCAGCAATGTTGCTAAGTATAACGTACTGGACATAGTATGTAACACGCCTGATATTGGGTATAGAGTTATCACTAGAGACAGATAGCAAGTGCAAGTATGTACTAAACACAAGACCTATCGTCGGCAGCACTGAAGTAGTCCTTGATACATGTGGAAGGTCGTTTCTCTGACTGCTTGTCTTGTGAGCCCGGGGGAGTGATATCCTTGCGCTTCGTGGTACGCGAGCGCGGGGTGGATGTCTCGTGGATAGCAGCTGTGTTTTTCTGTGGGCGCCGTGGACGTGGGGTTTCTTTATGCACGGCCGCTGAAGTGATGGCTTGATCTACCTGATGGATGAGCTCAGGAGAGGAGATGGTGTGGTCGGGATTGATAGCCTGTGTCAGCATTTCATCTGCGAGCCGGAGGAGGCATGGTTCCGACTGCCGACGGTCAGAGCGGCGTCTGGAGGTGCGAAGGTCCTCAAGAAGATGTCCGAGAGTGTTAGCTCCGGGCCATTCTGTGCTCGGTCGGTTGGCTGTGTCTTTGGGGAGCAGACCGGATGCCCAGAACAAGCTGCGAGTTGCCTCAACAATACTCCTATCTTGTGAGTCCATCAGTCTCTGACGGAACTCCGGGCATGCGTCAAACTTCACGTCCAAGATGTCGCGCATGACGTTCACCCGAATCTTGAGCCATTCAGACACGTCCTGTTGATCTAGTGAGTCACCGAGATTCTTGGCATCAATTGGCTTTGGTGCGTCGTAAATCTTGGCTGCAACGTCGGGTCTTTCAAGGTGCAAAGCCTTCTGATACTGGTAGCAGTGTTCTGCTGTGCGGAAGAGTTGGTCATCCCAATCAATCAAGGCAGGGAAGAAATTTGATAGTGGGTTCCTCTCACCACGGAATATTTCTAGATCTGTAGTGTTAAGGTGGTCCTGACAGGCCTTTGTGTCGTGGTTGCCGAAACACTTCCTGCAGTTGATGGGCTGTTCCTCGTAGTAGATGGTGAGCGTCACGGGAACGGACTCGCTTGGTTTCAGTGGGTTGGCGATCCTGAATGTGCTGTGACGAGGAATGTGTTTCTTGATGGTAGAGACGTAACAAAATCTATTTCCATTAAGGAGACAGTGATTGGGGTCATCTTTCGGCTTGGCCTTTGCTTTGGCTACTTTCGAAGATCGTGTCGCCCATGTATCCACCCAATCCTCGATTTCTGAGTCAGACATGCTGAAGGGCAGTCCATGGATGGAGACCCTCTTGTTTTTCTCTGAGAAACCACGGCCGCTGGCTGCAAAATCAGTGAGCTCATACTCCGAGTTCTTGACCTGCACAGTGACCAAGTTAAGGATCTTCCTTTTGATCTCTAAGTCTCGACAGTATATGATATACATGGGATCAGACGTCACAACTTTCTGAACTGAAAGAACATCTCCAACTCTGAGGTCCACTCTGGAGTGTGTTTTAATTTACGAGGTGATGATGTGTAACACGTCCAGTTCTGTCATGTATGGCATTCCTCTACAGGGAAGTCCCACCCATAGGTTATGATTCTTGAGAGAAGCTTCCATGACGTTCAATGGGGAACAGGGAAATGTCTCTTCACGGTCACCGTATTACTATCAACGGAATCACTGGGTGCAGTAGAGCGTGACGAAATTTCTGCTTCAACTTCCCTTAGTTACGCCCGTAAACAAAAACCAAACTCAGAGGGCGATAATAGAGGGGAGTTACAGTCTATGGCCAGATTCACACTCTTTTCACACAAGTATCAATTCAAAGTTCTATAGATGTTACTCACTGATCCTATTGATAATAATCACAGCAGTGGAAGGTATGTAATTGCGTTGATTCATTCAAATTTGACGAGCATTAATTGCAATCGGATGTAAACAATGTTCACTATTCCTTTGTTCCACTCCACTCTTCCACTTTTTTTCTTTTTGATACATAACACTTCTCGTATGTACTCCTATGATGTCTATAAATTTCGGTGCGCTTGAATCGCTCAAAGTGGGCCATTTTGGCCCAAACTCGGCCCAAATAGGACTTTCCCAAGTTAAATTCTCCTATGCTTTATAATGGGACATATTATGCCTAATATTTCACTCAATATTGAGATTAGAGACTAGGAATCAATTGTGGACATATAGGAAATGATATATGCCGAATATTCTCGTGACCTTGAATTTGACCTCTGACCTCAGTTTCAAGGTCAGAGCACAAAATGGCTTATATCTCGCTTATTATCGACTCTACAGCTTAGGAATCAATTGTGGACATAAAGGAAATGATATATGATGAATATTCTGATGACCTTGAATTTGACCTTCAACCTCATTTTCAAGGTCATAGGACAAAATGGCTAATATCTCGCTTGTTATCGACTTCACAGCTTAGGAATCAGTTATGAACATATAGGAAATGATATATGCAGATTATTGTCATGACATTGAATTTGACCTTTGACCTCATTTTCAAGGTCACAGGACAAAATGGCTAATATCTCACTTATTATCGATGTTACAGCTTAGGAATCAATTGTGGACATATAGGAAATGAAATATGCTGAATATTCTCGGGACCTTGAATTTGACCTATGACCTCATTTTCAAGGTCACAGGAAAAAAAGTTCAATATCTTGCTCCTCTATTGACTGTACGGCTTGGGAATCAATTGTGAACATATAGAAAATGATACGCACTGAATATTTTGGTGACCTTGAGTTTGACCTTTGCCTTCATTTTCAAGGCCACAGCACAAAATTGCTAATATCACTCTGATTATTGAATTTACAGCTTAGCAATCAACTGTGGACATGATATATGGTTAATATTATATATGCTGAATATTTTCTTGACCTTGAATTTAACCATTGACCTGGCTAACATCTAAAATATTAGATATTGTCCGGTAACCTATCTTTGGCCCTTGGCCTAATTTTTGACGAGTAGGCGAAAAAAATTTTTTTCGCCCCAAATTGCATTCTTGTTGCCAATTTTTTCGCCCCAAATCGCATTACAATCCATTTTGAGCCATTTCTAGGCGAAAAAACATTTTCACCCTTTGAAAAAAATTTTGGACTTAGAAAATGTTCGGCACTTTTTTCCTTCATAATGGGAGCTGTCAGGATTGTACTCATAAAACACTTTAGATCTCAGAAAATCTCAAAAATTGGCACTTTCAAATGGGAAGTCATATATGGCGACTTGTGTGGTGACCTTGAATTTGACCTTCGATGACCTTGAAAGGTCAAAACAGCCATTTTGGGGTAAAACAAAATGGCCAGATTTGCCTCTATAGATGAAATGCTTGCAGATAAAGCTCATGTTTGCATTATGAACATATAGGAAGACATATATGGCACAACTAATGATGATCTTGAACTTGATGTCAGATGACCTTGAGTGCCAAATGTCTGACTCGGAATGTGTAAATTGACCTGAGTGGCCTGAACGACATCAAAGTTCACACAGATGACCTTAATTGGTAAATCTGAAGGTCATATGTTAACACTGTGAACCTTGATTGGTAAATCTGAAGGTCTGTTACCTGCCAATCTGCCATGGCCAAACCAAAATTGTCCGGTAACCTATCTTAGCCTTTGGGCTAATTTTTTAGGTTTTAACCCCCTTTCTCAGGATAGGGGGTCGTCCGAGTCTTCTCTCCTCCTAGGATCCTCCTCAGGCATATTAGGTTTCTTGTTGTCATTCTGTAGGTTTTCATGTCAGGAAAAAAAATATTAGACCGGGTAACCTTTTCGAAAAGTGCCCAAACAATGAAAAAAAATACTTTTTCCAAGATGGCCACAACGTGTTTTTGTAATCTTAGTGTCCTTTTTTTAGGATTTTAACCCCTTTCTTAGGAGAGGGGGTCGTTCGAGTCTTCTCTCCTCCTAGGATCTTGATTATCTCGAGCAAAAGCTTGCTCTAAAACTCCCGTCCTTGGTCGAATGTATCTTAGTTGGCATGCCCAGACGACACATGAACTGTGTTACGAAGACGTACTGTCTGGGCCTCGTGGTTGGGTAGAGCATAGGCCTCAGTCCACTTGGTGAAATAATCACCCACGGCCATTATATACCGATTCCCAGAATTGGTGATCGTCCTAGGCTCCAGAATATCCATGGCCACCCTTTCTATCTGATCGCCCACCGATAGGTTTCCCATAGGGTGGTACTTAGGCCCCGGTCACGGTTTTCTCCCACTGCACTTCAGGCACTCCTGGCACCAACACTCCACGTCCTTCATCATACCCGGCCAGTACATTCTTGCTTTCAGCCGGATGACAGTCTTGGTCACTCCTTAGTGGCTCATCAGCTTGCCGGTGTGGACCTCCTTCATTGCGGCACGTCTCAGGACCTGGGGAACGACCAGTTGTTGTATCGGTGCGTAACTTCAGCTGATCCCACTGCTGCCACAGAGTCCTCATTTGTTGACTTTAAGTTCTGACTTCGGTCCATGCCGGTCTCTCGGTACAGGTGTTCCTCCACTTGAGGATGCCTCCAACTTCAGGGTCGTCTCGTTGAAGGGTTTTGAGGTCTCCAGCATCTGGACCTTCTGGGTTCCTTCCATCAGGGTCTTGCATCCTCCCATGGCCATGGCCCCTGCGATAGCCATCACTTGTTTGTCTGGATCTCAGACTGCAGGGCTGGGGCATGGGTCCGGTTCTCTTCCATTGGAGTAAACTCAGCGCCAGTTCCATTGGATGTTCAAATGTAGCCGCGTGGTGGCCAATCCAAACAGCATCACCTTTAACTGGTAGAGCCCACTACGGGTGGCGAACGCCATTTTCTCCTTGCCCCTGTCGTCCATCTCGACCTGCCAGTATTCACTAGCCAAGTCTAGGGTGGAGAAATATCGTCCTCCTGATAAGGTGTCAAAACTTTCGTTGACTCGAGGCAGAGGGTACGCATCCTTCCTGGTGACATCATCAGGTTGTGTCATTCTAGTTGACACAGAATCTCAGTGCGCCGTCCTTCTTCTTCACCCGTACGATGGGGAGGACCATGGACTGTCGCTAGGCTCCACTACGTTGGCCTTCAAGATCTTGCTCACGTCGTCCTCGATCAAGTCCTGTCGGTAGTATGGGGCTCTCCGCAGAGGCTGCTCGATCAGGGGGTGATCTCCCATGTCGATGACGTGTTTTGCCAGGAACGTCCAATCCGTGATGACTCCCACCTCCCTCTCTGTCAAGTCTGGATGCATTCCTTCCAGAAGCGGCTATAGATGCTCCGGGCACTCTGGTGTCTTCGTCGATAGTTCCGACTGCATAGCATGCACTTTCATTTCGGGCTGCTCAGGCGTCCGGTTCCGCCACTTGAAGTTTTGAGTAAGGGGCTCATGCTCCTTCCCTTGCTCCTCTCGGTACCACTGCTCCCTCTCAGGCTCGTCCTGGGTTGTTTTCCCACCATCGGGACGAAATCCTAGGCCGATCATGGCCTCAATTCCATGAGGCTCGGCTACGATGGGCCCATAAGCATGGTGCGGACTCCAGCTCTGGCGTTCAATAGTACCACTGGCACCAGACGTCCTCATAGTCATACAAGGGCTTGTACCACTACGGGGGAGTCGTCCTCCATCGGCTCTCTTGCTGACTGCACAAGACCGGCCTTTGGAACTCCTCCCTCACTTCCCATCAGCTTAAGGTCCATCATCATCTCTGAAAAGGGTGGCAAGACGACCGTCTCCTCCGTCACCAGTGTGTAGACAGTGTCCTCGTGGCCCGAGCTCAGCACTACCATAGTGTCGCCCACCTGCCACTCACCCCTTCGCAGATCTAGTTGTCCCTCAATCTGTTGAAGTACGTTGAGCCCTATCATGCCCGGCAGTCCCAGTTTGGCTACCAGTACGTTCGCCGATATGAGTCGTGTGTCCAGTAAAAGTTGTACAGTCATTTCACTTTGAACCTGTAGGTAGTCTCCAGTTGCTGCCTATAACTTTATTCTCGTCTGCCTTATTGTCACTTTATGTTCATCCGGTTGGTCGAAGAGACACTCGTCCAGAACGGTGGAGGAGGCTCCCGTATCCACAAGTATACAAGTAACTTTCCCCATAATGTGGCACGCCGCATACCACACCAATGTTCCTCGGGAACTGGCTGACAACGACACCGCCTCGCCATTTCTGTCAATCTTAACCCCTTCACTGCGAGGCTCAATGAAATCGCCTGTGCGGAGGAAAAATGGCAAAATATGATATATTCTCAAATATGATGAATATTTCAACAAAGAATGGGAATATTATTGTGAATTTTATATAAATTTGATACTAAACTTTATTTTCATCAATGCCACTGCAACGCCGATGAAAATTGTTTGCTATATAGCAGGTTACCATGGCCACGATCACAATTAAACAAATAAACCATGATTTCCACAGGACACTAATTATTCCCATCAGACACAAACTAACGTCTCCATTCCATTGACCCGATCAGATATATTATGTAAGAGCTATTACTTAAAGAATTCACGGTTGTTGAGCAGCGTGTTGCCATCATAACTGTCCGAATAAACAGCACTTAGATATTGTAAATAACATCTATTGCCATGTGTGCATATAAATCAAAATTGCCATGTACGAAATATGTGCCGGTTCTCATCTCTTCTGCAGAAGCCCTTCTAAAGACATACATAACTTTGAGATGACTGGCCAACTGATGCTCATTGCATTATTTTACATTGTCCATGCATGCTTACCAAACTTGTGTGAAATATCGTAACGATCTTGACACCCTACGCTGACTTATCGCACATTGTTCAGAGCCCAAGACCTTCTCGGGCTATACGCACACTGGAATTGACGTTAGTGCCCGAGACCTTCTCGGGCTATACGCAGTGAAGAGGTTAAGGAAGCTGTCACTCCCCTCAGGGCTGCCACCCTGGATAAGTACTGAGTCTTTCACCCACAGTGGTGCACCACCCTGGTCATTTCTGTCAATCTCAAGGGATGTGCTCCCTTCGGAACCGCCGCTCCTGATAAGTACTGAGTCGTCCACCAGCAATGGCTGCTGTGCTGGCCCCTAGGTTATTCCGGGCCCTCCGTCTCCTCTTTCACGGCCACCTTTGGTCCCTGCTGTTCCGCAGTCTCTAGTCTCAAGGTTGTAACTTGTCGGTCTTTCTTGCTGTTAGCAGAAACCTCGTTAATCTCTCCGTGGGTCCCCAGACGCTCCACAGCTCAATCGGCCTGCGTCATGTCGACGTCTCCGTGGGTCTCCAGATGCTCCACGGATCCATCGGTCTGCATGACATCGGCACTCCCATCTATTGTAACAGGCTTGCCTTCCAGTAGTTCGAGAAGTCGGTCCACAAGCTCCTCCCGTGTGTAGAAATAATCTGTGAAATAGTGACTGAATATTCCCCCCTGGCAAAGCGTTCTTCATATCTTCATCATTCTTCCCTCTTGTGAAACCGTGCACACACTTGACACTGGCCCATACAGTTGGGGTAGGGTATAAGCCCTACCGGTTTTCTCACTCATCTGCAGAACTGTTTTCTTCGCTCCAGCTTCTTGTCCTGGCTCTCAAACAGCCCCATGAAGTAGGGAAGTCTGGGTAGACCCGCTGCATTCGGCTTGTTGCTCTGCTGCCCGCTGGTTGTCATGCCACTCTCCTGCTGTTTTTAGGTTACCGGACCTTTGGTCCGTAACCTATTGGCATGGCGATGCGTCCGGCGTCGTCGTCGTCCGTCGTCGTCCGTCAACAATTTTATCTTTAAAGTTTACGATCGAATTTTTCTGAAATTTTGCACAAAAATGCCTAAAAATATTTCGAGAGGGACGTATTTTTTAGTTTTTTGATTTTCGCATTTTTTTTAAAATGGCGGCCGTTTTCGACGAAAAATGCCTGATTTTGGACTTCGGCGGCCATTTTCTCAAAATCTGTTCAGTAACTTTTTTTTTTATTGATGCATAACACTCCTCATATGTACCCCTGTGACATGTATAAATTTCGTTGCGCTTGAATCGCTCGAAGTGGGCCATTTTGGGCCCAAACTCTGCCCAAATGGGACTTTCCCATGTTAAATTCTCCTATGCTTTATAATGGGACACATTAAAGCCTAATATCTCACTTAATATTGAGATTAGAGACTAGGAATCAATTGTGGACATATAGGAAATGATATATGCTGAATATTGTCGTGACCTTGAATTTGACCTCTGACCTTGGTTTCAAGGTCAGAGCGGCCGTTTTCGTCGAAAAATGGCCAATTTTGGACTTCGACGGTCGTTTTCTCAAAATCTGTTCAGTAGCTTTTTTTTCTTATTGATGAAAAACACTCCTCATATGTACCCCTGTGACATGTATAAATTTCGTTGCGCTTGAATCGCTTGAAGTGGGCCATTTTGGGCCCAAACTCGGCCCAAATGTGACTTTCCCATGTTAAATTTTCCTATGCTTTATAATGGCACACATTAAGCCTAATATCTCACTTAATATTGAAATTAGAGACTAGGAATGAATTGTGGACATATAGGAAATGATATATGCTGAATATTCTCGTGACCTTGAATTTGACTTTTGACCTCATTTTCAAGGTCACAGGACAAAATGGCTAATATCTCGCTTATTATCGACTTTACAGCTTAGGAATCAGTTGTGAACATATAGGAAATGATATATGCTGAATATTCTTGTGACCTTGAATTAGACCTTTGACCTCATTTTCAAGGTCACATGACAAAATGGCTAATATCTCGCTTATTATCGACTTTACAGTTTAGGAATCAATTGTTAACATATAGGAAATGATATATGCTGAATATTTTCGTGACCTTGAATTTGACCTTTGACCTCATTTCCAAGGTCGCAGGACAAAATTGCTAATATCTCGCTTATTATCGATTTTACAGCTTAGGAATCAATTGTGAACATATAGGAAATGATATATGCTGAATATTCTCGTGGCCTTGAATTTGAGCTTTGACCTCATTTTCAAGGTCACAGGAGAAAATGGCCAATATCTTGCTTATTAGCGACTTTACAGCTTAGGAATCGATTGTGAACATATATAGTAAATGATATTTGCTGAAAATTCTCGTGACCTTGAATTTGACCTTTGACCTCATTTTCAAGGTCACAGGACAAAACGGCCAATATCTTGCTTATTAGCGACTTTACAGCTTAGGAATCAATTGTGAACATGTAGGAAATGATATATGCTGAAAATTCTCATGACCTTGAATTTGACCTTTGACCTCATTTTCAAGGTCTCATGACAAAATGGCTAATATCTCGCTTATTATCGACTTTACAGCTTAGGAATCAATTGTGAACATATAGGAAATGATATATGCTGAATATTCTCATGACCTTGAATTTGACCTTTGACCCCATTTCCAAGGTCACAGGACAAAATTGCTAATATCTCGCTTATTATCGACTTTACAGCTTAGGAATCAATTGTGAACATATAGGAAATGATATATGCTGAATAGGCTTGACACACTCGTACTGGGTTACGAAAGCTATGGCTTCCTCCATGGTCTTCATTTTCTTCATGAGCGCCGTCACCTTCATGTCTCCATCTGGACGGCCCTACCAGGAGTCGTCCAAGGCAATAGCCTCCTGAGCTGCGGAATTCAGATCTGGGTAACCACGGCCTGCCAGTCATTGCAATTCGTATCCGTACTGTTGGGGTGTCTCAGCCTTCCTGCGGGCCCTCTGTCCCAAGGTCGCCTTGTATGACTCCTCCTGACAGTCGGGGTCGAATCGTAGGGTCAGCTTCTCGGTCAGAACATCGATGTCCTTCTGGTCTGCAGGACTCAGGCTCATCAGCATTCTTTTGCTCCAACCGTTGACCTCCGTGATGACGTCAAAGTGGGCCCGGTACACCGGCCGCTCTATGGATGTCCCATCAAACTTGTCAGGTGTCAGCATCTTTTGATTCCTTCTGCCGTTCTGGTTTCAGGCTGAGCTGTCCTCGGACGACAAGTCTTCCTGTCTCCGTCTCGGCTCGGAGCTTTGTCGGTGCAGCTGTGGTTCCTGCCTCGGTGGTCGCCTCTCGCATCCTGGGTGACCATGGCTGCTGTCAGTCCCTCCATCTGAGGATGGTCCATCATCACCTGATGACGAGAAAGGCTGATCACAAGCGTCCTCGTCACCAAAGAATCCCCCTCGTCTATGAGCACATTCATGCACAAAGGATCCTCGGCTGCGAACGTCCCCACCGCCGAAGAATGTCCCTCATTGACGAGCTTCCACACCGCCGAAGAATGCCCCTCATTGACGACATTCCCTCCCTTGAAGAGTCCCCTCCCTCTCGAGCTGCTTTCCGGGGTTGGAGCCCAAGTGACCCGTCCTCCAGTCTCTCCAGACTGCTGTTTTCACTTGTGGTGAAGACTTCATCCGTGAACGGTTCTTCCGCGAACGGTTCTTCTGCGAACGGTCCTTCGCTGTTGGCTTTTCTGTGAATGGCTCTTCCATGAACGTGGGATCGTTCGTAACGAACGTTTGGCGTGGCAAGTTGTATTGATTTTGTTACATAAGTAAGAGATATCATACAAAAAAATCATCAACAAACTTTTCATGAACTGTCCTCAATCCGCGTTTTTAGTTGGCGGTAGTCTCTTAGAAATAGCGTTCTCTCGGATATGTAATAATACTTGATTTATCGAAGCATATCCACAATGCAAGCAGCAGAACTATTATTATGTTATATTCAAATGAGCAAGCAGGCTGTCGTAGTGTTGGGTCTTTGTCGGCACTGTCGTGGTTCTGTCGATGAGCCGATGGGAGTGAATGGCAAAATAATCAAAGTTTCCCATTAGATCACAGCCAAGCCCAGCCTATTCCTGGTATCAGCCGTCGGAGCCACTTTCCAACCATGGCAGTGACATGCGTAACTGGCATAATGACAACAGATTCCTGGCATATGGCGACACAGCCTTGATGGTATTGCCGTGCGCCCTATCTCCATGACTCTAAATTTCAACCCTGCAGGTCAGTCAATGCTAGACATGAATGATCTACGGAGACAAAGCTACCGCATTCAACCGGGCGAATCATGCCGACATTAGCTATGGCTCTCGTCCTGAGAAAACCAAGTGTCGTAGCTTTCTCGTAGCTAACCGTGGCTGCTGTGACCTAAGCATACGAAACGAACATATGGATAATTGAAGTAAAATAGTGATTAGAATGAGGTCATTTGAGGCCGTCAAGAATTATTTAAGGCGAACATCATTCATTTGAAGTGATGATATGTATATCAGTACCTAATAATATTATCAAATGTGACGCATTCTGGGTTCACTCCATAGATATGTACAAAAACATTACCCTGACGATCAGAAAAATAACTAATTTGGTTGAATATCAGTGAAATCTGGCATTTTTATGGTGGTGGAAAAACTGACAGTTTCACTTGATATTATTGCCTGCTACACCGTGAGAATATGTTATTATCAGCGTAAATTGTCAAGGAAAAATCAGTGTTTTCTTGATATTGCAAAACTCACAGAAAACATTCACTCCGAAATTATGCTAGTCACGCTGATATCTATCCTCTAGATCTGCTTCAAAAAGTTTATTGAACAGTAAACCCGTCGTGAACATTAAAGTTTATTTTCCACTCGGGGATTTAATGGTTTCATGAAAATTCAGCAATTCCAACAACACTTAAATGAAATATTTTTTTCTCGGTTGTGGCTTTGAAAAAAAACCCATGATATTTGGATGCTGTTTGTATGTAAATGCACAAATGTTGACAAAGTATTCAATGATACGAGTCTGCTAGTCTGAGTGCTGAACTTACTTTGTTTAAGATGAAGGCGCCAAACGGTTCGAGGGTTGTACAAAACACACAATGTGGAATGACATATGGAATATTTCGGCTGGGAAGCCATGTAAAACCTCATTTGGAATGATTTTGTAAACCATATCACCTCATGTAATCACTATGAAAATATTTTGGATAGTCTTCATATTACAAGCATGACAAGTGATTTAGCCTATATTTCATCAAATCGTATAGATCGAGGGACAAATTCATGATTTAAAATGTTTATTCCCGTAGCATAGCGAATACACAATACTCATATATTGAGAACAAGAGTTCAACACACACACTACAATACAAGAGTTATTAGCAGTATTCATATTGTTGCATTCAATTCATTGTACAAAGCGAGAAGCGTATTCAAATTTAAGTTGATATGTTTGGAGTACAATTTACACCGTTTTTGTATTCGTTCCAGGCAACAATAAAAGGAAATACATGTATAAGAATGTATAGGAATACGCATCATCAATTTTTTTTCAGATATTCGAATAAGCATTATGTGTAAGTTAAATCTTTCTATCACCTTAAGTATGAATACCCCGGAGCTATTCACACTCAACATTTGTTTATACCGTCATAACATATCACCGAAATTCTAAGATTCCTCTCCCAAAATTTAACATTTTGACTTACTATTCCTGTAATTATCATATGTTTTCATTACTTGGATATTGATCATAATGTCGTATGGAAATGGCATTTGAACAAAGTCAACTGAGAAAGGTCGCAAGCTTCCAGTTCAAGAAGCCACTCAAAAGTGTCAAATTTGTCTAGTTGCCCAATGGCTCACATTGTTCTATGACCAGTGTTATCGAACATAAATCTTAAATACAATATTATGTGAACCATAATATTGTATTCAGATGAAAAACATGATGACATAATTGTGATGAATGCATTTTCTGGGAAAGATGCATGCTCGAAACATTACAGAATAAATATGGGCACACAAAAAATGGTACTTCACGGGACACCCTTGAATGGCTTTACTATGTTTACATAGCATAAACATTCTATATCAGGATTCTATATCATCGGACCGTGTCTGTCTCATCATCGCCATACATACCCCCATATACAACATCATCGTCCTCACTGTTATCTGGCTTCGACACATCGACACATCCTCAGTTGTGAGAATCTGGAAGATCGCAGTTTACCGAAACATACAGTGTAGTGAATTTATTCAGATTGTCTGTCCCGAGTATACAACGCTAACAAAAAAGAATGGAAGATATGCAAAAGACCACCCGTCTCTCCGCTCCACTCTTGGTGATGGTAAATGTCTTTGCCATGGACAAGGTGTCACCAACGACAGGTAAATAAAAACACTGTCAGTGTCACTCGAAGGTGCAATATCAGTCGAATGAATTGTCATGTAGCTCATGACAAGCTTATGCTTGCCATTTAATAACACGTATTGATAAGCAACTGTATATGTTGGCATTAGATAAATGAAAAAAAATAACATTGCTCACACATAAAATTATTACCAAAAGTGTTGGTTCACGTAAAACCAATGACTGCTTGAGAGTATGTAGCAGCATGAATACATACCGTGAAATGTCTAATAGACGCTGGGTTTCTAATAGAAGCCAGGTTCTAATAGACGCTGGGAGTTCAGGTAAACTGAAATTAATAGACGCTGGTTTCTAATAGACGCCGGGTCTACGTACATTGCATTGTGTAACACAGCAACACTAATGCATGCTAACACCATTTTGTAGCTTTCCATCCACACGCCCTGAACCGACAACGTCAACGCGTCCCAGTTGGGAATTTCCAGCTTTTAAGATCTAAACTGTCGTCCGATTTGTCATATCGTAACACAGGCCTCGCCAATCCCAATGAACGCCGGGTCCAGACAACGACTGAAATCAATAAACGCCGGGTTATAATAAACGCCGGGTTCTGATAGACACCGGGTCTAGAGTGTAACTGAAATAAATAGACGCCTGGGCTTCTGTTAGAAGTTTTACTCTATATGAATACTGGACCCAATAACATTGTCTTAAATAGTTCAGGCAATTACATAGTGTATGTGGAATCAGGAATTCGTGTATTTTAACACTCTATTTAATTTTGGATAGCGTCTTTGTTATAAAAATATCTTACACCTATATCACGAAGGAAAAGAAGGTCCTTATTGAATTGCGTAAACGAGATGGCCAACATGACAAAATGTTGATAATAATTTTGCAGATCAATCGACACATCATTTGGTCAATATTTGAAGCATTTTTTGCAAAACTTCATGAGCGATGAAGTATGAGACTAGACCTAAAAGGCTGGTCACAAGTCGAGTGAGAGCTGAATGAAAACATACTTCCGTAACCTGTACTATGGGCGAGGGGAGGGGGTGGGGGTGGGGGGTAACTTGAACGATTTAACAAAATGGTTGATCCTCAGTCCTAGTACATATACTTTATTAAAGGCAGATAATTCCATCTTTGATCAGATTATCAGTCTATATAAGGCCACGGGCTATGTTGTTATCCACCCCGCTCCCCTCAGCACATTTTTTTAGTCCGAGAGTGTCCTTAGTTGAAAATCAAATGGTAACTTCGAAAATATAGGGATCCACTCTCTGTTTACACTACTTATTTGAATCTACCCTAAATAACTTTTCGGCACTTTCGCATCAAAAAAGCACCAAGAAGTATCGAAGGCTCCAGGTCTTTAATATCAGTTTTAATCAGTATATCTTCACACACATAATTGAATAACAAAAATTCAATATCACACAAAAACACACATATGTGTGTTGATCAACAACAAAACAGACACTGCAGGGCAGGCAGCGCATTATTTTGGCGAATCCAGGTCAAATGTGCAGCTCACACAGCAAAACGCACAAGCAGCCATAACTGTGGCTCTAATTGCCTTAGTGACTTCACGCCTAGTGCATATGATAGATAAACTCAATTCAAAGTAATATTCACCAGGACAACTGTGTTAAATGATAGCGCACTTATAATGTGTGATGTGAGGACTGAGGTAGTCTGGGGAGTCAGGGTGGAGAACTCTGAAAACAATTGATGCAGTTTTAGGACTATTCGATGTTTAAGGGGCAACCAATGCAGAGGGCTACCCAGGCTTGGTGCACCACATGCACTTCGACCTCGACCTTGGCCAGGAACTCAGTGTTGCCCGGTCCACAAACAAGCACCTGCATATTCGTGTCAATATTCGTGTCAGCCCTACCGGCTGGAAGAAACACCATAACTGGACGACGGCCAAATTTGTGCCCAGCACGTTCTGGGCAGCATGGACTGTGGTTGCTTTGGATTTCATGCACCATATTTGTTGTTTGAACGACAGCATCGAAACTGTAAAGTTCTTGTGATATAGTTTCTATTTCATCAATGATTTCGTGGCAATATTTATGGTAATTGACAGGATACAGTGTTTGAGGCCTGAGGTCGTGTCTGGGCCGTAGTACGCACGAGCTCTCGAGTGCGTCCGCCGCACGGACACGACCGAGGGCCTCAAACTTCGTATCCAATCGATTAATTGTCGCCTCCATCAGAAGGCGACATATTCAAATACAATAAAAACGGCACATGGATGGATACGTTGGTCCGTTCCTACAATATTACTGCAGCATTTGTTTGGAAAATTTTAGTGTCAACATGCATATGGAGACAATCACTACAAAAACATTCCAGTTAGATTGTAAAACTTTCTCACATTTTCTTCATTCCTGACAACCGCAAAATATTGCGAGTACTTCGATAGATTTGACCGATCAGACAGTGGCTTCTCTGGAATTCCCCGACTCCGTGGGGATGGCTTGTTGACATCATCATGATTCTTGAATGAGAACTTATTGCCGACCATTCAAATTGTGATAATGATCGGGGGGGGGGGGGGGGGAATAGTGTGTCGAAAAATATTCATGCACGTACCAGACCCATTCTTATCAACCGATGTACCCAGTATACTTGTGATCATGATGTTTTGAACATGATTGAATGGGCATTTATTTTGCAGCAATGTAACGAAAACTTGAAATTATGAGGCATTTGTATTTATATGAATCTTTTCAAATCTACACAATCTTTATGGAATAATATAGGTAGGCCTATGACAGTCAGTTAAAAACAGGCAAGGGGGGCGGGTGGTCAAATCACCGCTGTCTCTGTATCGATTTTCTACTCGGTACTGGTGACAGGGTGCACAATGCTCTGCAGAAATATGTTTCATAGCGATTTTTCTCGTTCGATGCAGTTTGACAAAATGTTCCACCCAAAGTATTTTGTTTTACAAGTCGAATACTATATATATATAGATGTTAATAATGGAGCCTGAGTGTACAAGTTAAAGTTTATGTAGTATGTTAAATTTATATTAACGAGCTATCGTGCATAGGGGTTTCGAATTGATATGGGTCTGGAAAAGGTCTGCAAATTGTTCCATTTTGAGTTTGGAAAGTCCCTGATCTGGTTATCCACAGAATAGTGAATACTCTATAGTTGCAATATCTCATAAATACAGGAATGCAGACTCAAATAAACTTCCCATTCCCCATCTCGGAATCGAGCTATGCACTGCTAAGAGGCGACACATGTCTTTTATTACGTTTCCTGACGCTTACTTGTTTCGGCCCAAATGGGACTTTCCCATCTAGGAATCAATAATTGTGGACATAAGGGAATGATATATGCTGAATATTCTCGTGACCTTGAATTTGACCTCTGACCTCAGTTTCAAGGTCAGAGCAAGGATCGTCTATAATAGGATGTCCAACTCCGCTCAATGTGGACGTAAAAAACGTGATTACGTAAAATGACGAAATCTCATTTGAGCGTGTCAAAACGGGGACAAGTGCTCGAAATTGAGTTTTTCATACTGCTAAACACTTCGTTCATAGTGAGATCATACAGGATCGGGCCCTGGGATTGAGCTCAGTGATCTGGGAGGGCACGCGTGTGGGGTGGAGCCTCATTGTCATCTACA
Source organism: Terebella lapidaria (assembly GCA_949152475.1). NCBI lineage: Eukaryota > Metazoa > Annelida > Polychaeta > Terebellida > Terebellidae > Terebella > Terebella lapidaria. The sequence goes on from CASCJZ010000061.1 coordinate 130,824, forward strand.
GTTTGTCTTTCTTCCCGCTCGCGAAAATTTTTTTGATGTGGTCCAAGCACGTGCATGTCTGTGTCCCGTTCCCAAGGAAATCCGATGAAAACTGTCGGTACGAGAACCATACTTATATCATTGCAATCATAGATATCCCATAATACACTAGATGCCTCGAGTCCTATCTGGCCAATGGTTGACGATACGTCAATATCGCCGCCATATTGGAGCGGTCATCGATCGAGTTTGGCCATGCTGTGCACTGGCACACGATGACAGTTGCACTTGCATCCTATAGCCACGACAGGCAGACAGGGATGGTTGGGTGGGCAGATACCATTTTAAATAAATTTTAGATATTTTTATGTTGATTTATCGCACTAACGTAACATTTCTACGGTTCATCGAGCAGCACTTCGTGTTGTTGACAGTCAGTGGTGCATCACCAGATCACTGGTCGTGTGCCGATAATTCCACTCACGATGCCGAGTCCTGTTCTGATTGAGTCCTTTTCAAATCTACCCCAATCTAGGAGTAGTCTGAGTAGATACATACATTGTTGTGTTGGTGCAACACAACCATGTGAAAATAAACGCTGATTTTATGTTCAGATGTGATGCCTCGGGGACCTATTTGGGTGCATTATGATTTGCTTGAGCAGGATACATTATAAAATCACGATAAAAAGTTGTGCAATGCTTCATGCATGTGCTCCAAATATACTAATAGAAATTTTGTGAGTAGATCTATCCCATGATCAATGAAATAGGCATTTTTAAAGTTGAAAATATAATTATGTACCATAGGAACTATTCTCTCTTTGTATTGTGTGAACCAAGTGACATTTTTTGTGAATTTTAAGCGAAGCGAAAGCTCATACTTATTGAATTTTGTTTCAGAAAATTTTTGTTCAAATTTCTGAGACTCCTGTTTAGAGCAAGACACATTTAAATGTGATCATGGTGATTAAGTCATACATGTATGTGGATCCCTGACGCCCGAGTAGGCCTAACTCATTATGGTTACTGTAAAAAGTTATTAACAAGTTCGAAATATGTTTATAATTTGCATAGTTTAGTGAGTATACTGAAATGACAAATTGATCACATACATGCTATCAGAAACCCAGTGTACTGGCACATGATGACAGTTGCACTTGCATCCTATAGCTACAACAGGGATGGTTGGATGGGCAGATATCATTTGGTTTCTGATGCTTTTAAATTGATAAAAGTCTACATTCTCGGTGAAAAAAGTAGCTGTAATTTAGTGGTTGTGATCTGCACCTGTATGTGCTATACTGATATTTTGTATCATGAAACAGAACTTTTATTCCAAAAAATTTCACTGATGGTTTTATTATTTTGGTAACTAGTATTAATGACAGGAATAACAACAAAGATGAAAACAATTTATTGGTGACGTAGACATAGTTGTAAAGAATATACTAGTATCTATATAAATCACATACATGATTATATTTAAAGTTCAATGAAAGCAACAACATTTCTTGATTTTGGTTCTCCAACATAACTTCTCTAAACATATACATGGTCCACCTCAGGTCCAAATATTGAATGAACAAATGAATGCCATACAGTTATTGTTCAGCCTAGGATTAACCTCATCAAAATATTGACAATGCCTCACATAAATACCACTATATATGTATTCCAAGTATCTCAACCAAACTCCACACAATTTCACAAAATGCTCTAAATAGCCTATCTACATTACATTTGAGGGGGGGGGGTATATCGGAATTTGTAATGACGAGTATGGTGACAATGAAAGCATCCATATTTCATGATATCATATATTGCATGGTGAGTTCCTTTTAGTTCTGCTTGACCAGTGGCGATGACAGTGAGTTGGGCTTCATTGAACACACAGTTGCTTTTCCTGCTTGTAGCTGGGGATAGTCTTGTCAGGTCAGACACTGTCTAGTTCATTTTCCGGACATATTCTGAAAAGAAATGAGTTCAAAATACAAGGGTTAGTTGAACCGAAATATCATGTGAATAATAATATATACTCTTCACCTTACTCATTTTGAAAAAAAAAATGTGAAAATTAAAAAATTAGCCCAAGGGCTAAGAAAGGTTTCCAGACAATATATATTTTAGATATTAGCCATTTGTCCTGTGACCTTGAAAATAAGGTCATTGGTCAATCTAAGGTCACGAGAATGTTCAGCATATATCATTTCTAGTATGTCCACAATTGATTAGTAAGCTGTAAAGTCGATAATAAGTGAGATATTAGACATTTTGTCCTGTGACCTTGAAAATGAGGCAAAGATCAAGTTCAAAATCATGAGAATATTCAGCATATATCATTTCCTCTATGTTCACAATCAATTCCTACGCTGTAAAGTCGATAATAAGCAAAAGATATAAGCCATTTTGTTCTCTGACCTGGAAATCGAGGTTAAAGGTCAAATTCAAGGTCACCAAAATATTCAGCACATATCATTTCCTATATGTTCACTATGGATTCCTAAGCTGTAAAGTCTACCATAAGCAAGATATTAGATATTTTGTGCTCTGACCTTGAAAATAAGTTCAAAGTCAAATCCAAGGTCATCAAAATATTCAGTGTATTTCATTTTCTATATGTCCACAAACGGTTCCCAAGCTATAAAGTCAATAACGGAGCAAGATAATATTAGCTATTTGGTCCTTTTACCTTGAAAATATATATGGGTTTCAGTGGGGTATGTTTGATACTATTTATTCTGCACACTATTGAACATATTGGTCAATTTTGGGGACAGTTCAAAACACTTTCCAGAAATTAATTCCGATGGTGGTGGGAGTTTCCGAAAAAATCTTCGATGTGAAAGGGTTAATGACATATATTCACAGACCATCGATTCAAAGTCAACAAAACTTATAGACACCACAAAGGTACATAGGGAGAATCTTGAATGCATTTTGAGGAAAAACGTCTGAATAGATTCTGAGAAAATGGCTGCCAAAGACAACACTTATGAACACCACAAAGGTACATTAAGGAATCTTATGCATGATATGGGGGAAACTGTCTGAATGGATTTTGAGAAATTGAAATGGTCATCAAAGAAAAACATCATTTGTTTTAAAGACAAAAAATGTTGTTTTGAACTTCCAAGGTCATTGAAGGTCAAATTCAAAGTTACCATGCAAACCGCAATATATGATTTCCAATTTGAATGTGCCAATATTTAGGCTCTATGTTGGAGTGTGCTAGGAAGTTACTCTGCGAAGCTCTCATTATGATAGAAAAATTGAGTAAGGTTTTCTAAGTGAAAAAAAATTTTCAATGGTCAAAACAAATTTTACAAAAACATAAACTCTTTACCTGTCATCGACAGATAATATCCGTCAAGAATAACTACTGGTGGTTCCGTAGCGTCAGTGACGCATATATCCATCAGGTAATTTATGACTTGAACACTCATTGACGGAGAAATCCGTACAGGTTATCCCACACTCACATGATGGGTTGTTATAATAACAGAGCTAAATTTTGTTATTCAAAACCACATGATCGCATGCAGCTTTAATATCTAAATTTAGTAAATATAACAATTAGTGATTTTTAGAACCAACATTTAATAAGTCTATGGCAGTTGACCCCAAAACATCATACTTGTATGGCGTGCAACTGGTCAATGACATGCAACAGGATGGATTTAACTAGACGTCAAGGCCTAAAGATGCCTTGGAGGCATTTCGGTGTGATGATTAATTTATAATATATACTAGATATCGACGAAAATGAAAAATGCCGACTCGGCAAAAAAATTTCGGGTCAAGGTCAAAGTTCATCCATAATACCCCTTAGACATGTTTGTCTAGGGCGACAAGTCCGAAAATAACGTCCGTTTCGCTCTACGACGCACCGTTTCCGAAATATGCAGGATGCCTCAAGGATGACTCAGCAAAAAATTATTTCGATCTCTAGGTCAAAGGTCGTTTGACGTATCGATCCCAAAATCAATAGGGTTCTTCCCTGTTGATATATAAACCTCCGTGCAAAATTCTGCAACTATTGCCTGAATATTTTTCGAGTTATCGTCCGGAAACCAAGTTTCAAGATCAGCCTCGATTTCATCCTCAAGGACCTCACGGACCTCGGAGCCGGATCAAAAAGAATAGGGTTCTTCCACATATCATTTCTGACTTGTGGTGAAAATTTGACGAGGATCCGTCAAGGCAATCTAAAGTTATCGTCCGGAAACCAAAAGTGGCGGAAGAAGAAGAAAAAAAAATTCTGCTAAAACCATAAAGGCATTTCTGCCGAAATGCCTTAATAAGAGACTAATGACATACCAAAGATATAAGCCTCTCTTATTTCTTCCTCCAGTAAACTGGGCAATTTAAACTGATAAATAATGGTATGAGAAAACACCTTTAAGATGTTATCCGTCCAAGTCCTGTAGGGGGGCGCTGCTCGAATGTCTTGAGGCACCAACCACCATAAGGCACCAACATGTATTAGGCGACAGTAGCCTTTTGTTTTGGTGGCTTCTACTTCACAATAAACACACTACAATAGAACATGGAATAAATCATGTTTCGAGTATGTGTAAAATAATGTGAAAACATCTTTTTATCAAGAATCTTTGGTGATTTCCAACAGATACCAGAGGTTATCAAACCTCCAGAACAGTTTTTTACTGCAATAACTCTGGTTACGAACCTGTGTCGTCAGTGATACTGATGACCTATCACATGAGCGTCCCCGGTCGGGTCCACGTCATGAAAAACCCAGGACTGGCACTTTTTTTGCATCATTCCTCATCTTCAAATACCTGCCAAATAATACTACATGTTACGTTATGTTGCACATGAGTACCGGTATTACCTGTAATTTGTAATGTAAACATGAACATGTATCGAAAAGCGAGGTTCTACTCAAACAACTATTGTTCCACTATGGTTCTGCTGTACAACTTATTCGTGATGTTATGACATAGCCCAATTTTAAGTAAACGTTTTACCACTTTATTTTATATGTCAGCCTACTAGTAATCAGCTATCACACAACAAGTGAAACCCATAAAGTATTGTAGAAATAGATGTACTTTTTTATCGTCCCAAGTTCATGAAGTAGGGTACCGTGGCTATGCTGCGATTTCTTAAATTTTATTTCAGGATTAAAAAGTGACAGATGGATTAAATGGTATTTATTTAGAATACGGAGTAGTATACGAGAAATTATAAAATAAACTCAAAACAGTCACGGTCTGACGCCTTTGTGTAAAAGATTTGAGTGGTAGGCAACACCTAAATTTAATACTAATCTGGTAGCCTGGTAGGCAAAACAGGACTAAGATGTCACAGCAATTTCTCGTTGCCTATTGGGGACCAGCATAACCTACTTGGGCTAAATCTTACCTGCGGCATGACCTGCGGATTATTTGGGCTGTGTGTCAGGGCCCAGGCGCTTGTGAGAAGTGCTGCTGTTTGTTTGGGGCGTCCCTGTGAGCAGTGTGAGCATAGTAGTAAAACGCTGCTGCAGTTCCATGTTGTGAGCGAAGATCGTCGGTGTCGTGGATAATTTTCAACAACAACTTCGGAGGTGCACCGTTTTATCCAGCGCCAGAATGGGCGATAATGGGGTTGGTCTGAAAACAATCCGGCTGAAAATGAGCTGTCAGTGAGTCAGTCGGCTGGTTTCTGTCACTGTGGGTTTGGAATTGATTTAGTAATGTCCATATGTTTGGGCAAGCGCATGCCACTCAACATTGAAGCGTATTTGGCAGTTTATATGACAGTGTGTGGGCTTGCCAAGTGACCGCTCCAATATGGCCGCCGTATTGACGTATCGCTGAGGGCGCTCGAGGCATCTAGTGTATTATGGGATATCTATGATTGCAATACTCAACTTTCACTAAATTTGGAGGTAAATTTTCTGTCTCTGTTGCTGCTGAGTTTTACGTTGAAGCAACTTGGAAGCCACAGTTTGACACACGCTCGTTTATTGACGTTGTTTGCGGTTCAGAAACTGAAATATAGTTACAAACAGGCTGTAACCATTCACCGGTAATAACAAACATAAATCATATTCAAATACATTTCTAGACATTTACAGCACAAAGACAAGATTTACACCATACAAGGCAAAATAAATAGTTTGTACTCACATCTGTGTCTCAAGTACGTTGTAATAGGGACATGCGACAAATCGCGTTAGTGGGCTCGTTTATATTAAACGGCACGTATACGTATAACTCCACGTTTAGGCCGTATATAAAGGGGGTAATTATTATGTCATGTTGAAAAAGCCAGGGTACCCACAAGTCAGAGAAAACAAAGAAAAGGCTGTGAGAAACATTCCCTGCAAGAAAAAAATCCAAATTCAGGGAAAAATCAGGGAATCCCCTGATAAAATGGTGCACACCGGCATTTCTAAACTTCAATGATACGGATTCCCAGAACATTTCCAAGGCTAGTGCTGGACTGCTGATTTCTCCTGCTCTCCTTTGTTTGGAAAAGTAGTAAGCTGCACGACAATTGAGCATTTCAAGTTCAATGGAACCAAGCGCCCAGTGCCGTCAGAGCTCAGCATGTATTGACAGTAATTGCTCAACAAATGGGTTCATGAGCTAATGTTTAGTGTTTGTCAGTGCCCGCGTGATGAACATAGAAAAATGTTCCAGAGCACAATACACCAGTTTACGGTTCCAATATTCATGAGGCTAGTTTCATGTAAACAATGTACGTGCTCGGGACTGTCATAGTATGGTCTCCGATTGAGGCCATTTTAGTATTTCAAAACCGAGGGACCGAATAACGAGGGGAAGTAACAACAAACCGACGCGAATTCATTTTGTTGTTTCATCAACTCCTAGCCGTACATGGAAGACAGTTATTTTGTAGATTTTCACGCATTCTCTCGCCAAAAAAAACTAGATGTTTATTTCAGAAAGTAATAATAGGCTTATATAAAAGTCAAAATAATATTTCATGATATTATTCCGACTATAATTTTAATTTTCTCTAGAGAATGTGTTATGCTTTCGTTCATGTGTGTGCTGCTGAGTGAAATAGATATTCCAATTGCACCAAATGGAGTGGTCATTTAACACGTGGGCTAATTCTAGAAAATTTGCGATGGTGTAGGGAGAACTCCAACGTATCAAACAGTTTGCCACAGATTTACAGCATGCACGTTTGGATCCCGCTACCTAGGGCACAAGCGCTATGCACTGCCACACTGCCGCACTGCCGCACTGTCACAGCAGGTGTCGTAATTACATAACTGAAACCAGGTACGATAGTCTGCCAGACAGGATCCGGACCAATACACAATTCGGAAATACATCGTCATAGTAACCAGAAAGAAGCAAGGTGAGCGGAATCCAAAGTTGTGATGCAAAACCATCAGACCTTAAGGGTCTGTTTTGGAAGAATAGGGACTAACCCCAAAACTTATGGACTACACTGTAATGCTCCAGAAATTTGACTGAGCCCATTAAAAGCAAACTAAAATTTTGAGCGAGGAATTCCCGAATGGACGATGAACTGTGAAGGTCATCCACTGAAAGGGAAGGTGTGCCGAGTGCTTGGAATTCAATTAACCTTTTGATTTTTAGAAATTTTGTAAAATGACAAACCAGTAATGGAAAATGAGGTACTTCTAAAAAGTGTTGCCAGTTGCCCTTGCCGACTGGCGCCAGCAGATCCGAGAATATCCGTGCAGGTTGGAGCTGCAAGAAGTGACTCGGCAATGTCACTGCGGCTCTATGGAGCGTGACCAGTCAGCCTCACTAGCCTCCCTCTATCGGCTGGTGGTCCTTCTTCCTGGGGACTCCGGCTCTCTCAACGAGGGAGGAAGACATAGCCTCGGAGGTGGGAAGGAGCCCTGGCTCCCGCAGCGGGGGTGGTAACTGCAACCCTGGCAGCCACAGAAGCCTAGTCGGGGCTTCCTGGAGGGAGGGGAGACTTCCAGCATTCAGCAGCGCAATCACAAAGATCATCTTCACTCTATCGATCACGCGGTGTTCCCTGACACGCTTGCCCCATTTCCGGACCAAGATGGGGTAGAACACAACCTCCAGGGGTGCGTCAAAGCAGTTTGGAACGATCTGGTTGAGGGTGGATGACCGGAGTCATCAACAATCTCATGCCCTTGAGCCTGAGCCAGCTAAGCATTGCAAAGACAATGCCTGAGATACTCATTCCCAGCACAAAACCGCTGCAGTTCCTTCTGCACATCGTCGGGGATGGGAGTCGGCCGTGACTCTGCTGCCTCTCTAGCAGCAGCCATTCCTTCATGATATGCCTGCTGCTCATAGGCTTCAGCAACCAAGCTGTGCCAGGGGGTGACCTGAGGGGTACTCCCCTCTCACGCACGTCAGAGCTCTAATTCCTGCCACCCTTAGGTCCTGAAGGGCATGGGGGACCGGCAGGTCGGCCAGCCTTGCGCCAAGCAGTACCCGCTCCTGGCCATTTCGTCCATGGTCCACCTCCTGACCTACGGACTCGCGGAAAGTCTCGTAGACCCGAGCAGTGTCCGAGCCATACTGCCTGACTATCTCCTCAACTGGATTCAGAGGCTCCAGGTCCAGCGCGGCTGTGCTTTGCCACCCCACGGACCCACCTTATGAGAACAGCCAGGAGAACAGCGAAACGCCGACCTGTTAGAAGTGGCAGCCATATAGGAGCAACTTCAGCGAACGCAGCAGCAGCAAGGACCTTGGGTCTGGCACTGGACGCTGTGCTCGCAGACACAGTGGCTTCTGAGTTACCATGGGCATTGCTGACACTAGTGGAGGCAGTGTCACAGTCAGTCGAGAAGGACGGGCCACAGCAGAGGACACGCCTTGTGAGCTAGGGGACCGCACTGTCTCTGGAGCTGTTCCAGAAGACTGGCTCTTCCCTGAAGTTGCAGCCTGAGTGCGCTGGTCCAGCGAGGCCACCTGGGTCCAGCCCACGATCCTGGGCATCTTAGGCACCATGGACCATAGTGTCAGATAGAGATTCTGCCTGGATCTAGATGACTCCATGTCAGAGGCGATCATTGGCGGGATATAACCATAATTGAATATGGGCCCTTTAATATGTTGTATTGTGGTTGATGAATTCAGAATACCAAGTATAGATCACATGATATTGGGGAATAATAATTGAAATATGTGGTGATGTGGACAGAATTACGTTGCTAGGCCTTTTGGTTTCACCATGATGCGCTTTTTCTTTATTGAAGTTACATTCTCACATTGGTGTCATATACTTTATCACCAATATGATATGATCATTCACTGTATGCAGTTTTTCGTGTCGCCATTGTCTAATGCACTAAATGTTCCTACAGAGCTGTAAACGAAAATAGCCACCCCATCGCTGGATGACAGGTACCATAGGCCTATTGAGAATGTTGACAAATTCAATTGCACACTGTCAGTTACGACACGTCTGTGAAACATGAACTATTTGCCACGAAGCACGGATTGCTTTTTCATTTGAAAAATAGTGTTAGTTCATACACATGTAAAGTTTGATGTCGTCCGCTATCTTGGATCCTCGTGGATAAGCCGCTCACCGTGGGTCACGGCGGACGCGCACCCGCTATCCTCAGATCCTCGCGGATAGTCCGCTCATTGAGGGTCACTGCGGGTGCAGTAATTACTATGGAACGTTAACCAGGAGCAGCCCGCCCTGCGAGCCCAGTCATGCGGACGCCACTCAGATACACGATCATCACCGTGGTGTTAACTTTAAGGCCGGCTTGCCGCGCTCCGCCATGGGGGATGGAACCCCGGACAGCCTGACGGTCCGCCAGAGCCTGTGTCGCACCATCCTAGATGAGAGACCGGTGATCCAGAGGGCGTACACCCCCGAGTCATCAAAGTCTTCCCTATGGAAATTGTCCCCAGGGCCCTCGCGGGCCTTAGCCGAGTGACGACGTATGGCTCATGGCCGAGCCCTCCGTCGTTCTCTCGCCTTGATCAGCTCTGAGACAACTCCACTGAACAACGGGGCTCAAGAGTACTTATAGTCCCTGAAGCACGAGATACAAGGGAAGTGACGTAAGACCATTGTTACAGCATACTGGGGGAGAGAGTTGGAGGGCGTTGCCAAGCAGCGCACATGCTCTGAACAGAAGCGTCCAAAACAAGGCCAGAAACAAGTGGATTTAGAAAGAATCACCTGCCGCGATCTTTGGGCAAAATCGCCACACACAATATGTAGCCTGTCTCCCTATGCCCCCAGTAATACTGGAGCATATTTAGCACATCTCGAATTGTTCAAATATTTTTGATATTTAAAAGTCGACAAGTGATATTGGCAGGAAAACTATTTTTTCCAAATCAATTACATATATGCCTGTGATCTCAGAAAAATGGGTTACAAAACAAATTATGATTGATCAGATGGATAAATCTAGTATATGATAATACAAGCAGCGGCTTTTCTTTTCTTTGTGACTTAACCCATTTCACGCTCGATTAGCTTGGACATATACGAGTAAGCTGCACTCGCATTGCATCAAGGGATATAAAGCACCGAGAATAGCATTACTGTAAACAAAATCAAAATATCTCCACCAGAAACTCGCAACGAAATCAATTGGAAAGGGGAGTCTGTTTGGGCATACAAGTGCAGATATATAACTACCATGCTTTCTTTGTTCGATCAGAAATATATGAAAAACTTCATAACTTTCCTCCAATATCACTTTAAATACCAGACTGATATGCCTTATACAGATTATGATGATACAAATTGTCTCTCAATAATACCAATCAATTCACAAAATCAATGACTTGTATAAAAGTTTAGAATCTCGACGTTTATGTGCGGAACAAAATATTTTATTTAGCATCACAGTTGCTAAACTACACCGTTATTTCGGTGTAATGCATTGCTCATTCTCCCCGGTGGTAGCGAGAATTGAAATGACCGCCATCGGACACCATAGCCTCGGATGGTCCTGCAGCTGTCAACTTGTAATTCGGTTCAATAAATTTATAGAAATGAAGAGAATCCCGACCAGTTTTCCTTCTTGAATTGTCAGGAAGAAATCTAGGATGGTCAAGGGGCGGGCTTGTAAATATATGAGATTTTTATTCGTGTAGGCCTACAGTATTCACACTGGTTTATTCTGACAGATAAAACCGCCGCTGTCGTGCAGATGCACGTGTGGTTTGTTTACCCGAACTTTACCTTATTTGGCAAACTGTAAACTGGTGTATTCTTCGCTCTCCGTTGTGTGAGATATATATGCAATTTATCTCGTCCATACCACACATTCTACTCACAGATAACCTGCGATGCTGTGCCTTGTAGTACGTAGTAATGGTCTATCTGCACGTGATCAATATTTCTACTATAGATATGTTCAATAATCTTTTAGATTATTATGATTAATAATCTTTTAGACCAAGACCATAGACAAATTAGACACGACAACAGTCAATGCATGGTTGACCCATCCTGGCTTGGATAGATAGTGTTATGGATGATTCCTCTTCGGCATTCTGCAAGAAATGTCACAAATCTACATCTACCAGCAACATGGGAAAGTTTCTGTGTAAGCATAATACTGATATTACGCCGTCGTATTTTCTGTCAACATATGCTCTTAGTAGTATAGTACCAGCTAGGTACCCGCCAGGTGGCGCTACGGTAGTCGCTAGGGGGCGCAATGGCGTCATAACGTTTGCCCCGCACTCACCAGGTGGCGTCATAACGTACCCATAAATAATTGGAAAATCATAACGTACCCATAAATGTTCTTAAAATCATAACGTACCCATGAATGTCTGGAATATCATAACGTACCAATAAATGTTTGAATAATCATAATGCGCCAGTATTTTTTTGGAAAATCATAACGTACCCATGAATGTCTGGAAAATCATAACGTACCCATGAATGTCTGGAATATCATAACGTACCAATAAATGTTTGGAAAATCATAACGTACCCATAAATGTCTAAAAAATCACAACGCACCCATAAATGTCTGGAAAATCATTATGTTCCCAGAAATGTTTGGAAAATCATAACGTACCCATAAATGTTTGGAAAATCATGTATTAATTTTTGCAATATTTTTAAACATTTTTTCAAATAAACTTTCCTTTTTATTCAAATTATAAGCATCATATTAAAACGAGTCTATACCATTTTCTCAGGTTTTTTTTATTTCACAGCACACATCTACTATATATACAATTTCTACACAATGGCCTATACATGGACTCCTTGTTCTGTATTTTCTAAAAAAATTTATATTTTTTGGTTCGCTAAACTACGCATGCGCAATATACAACTGAAGAGTGAACATGGATACCTGCTCTATATGTCTGAAGAAATTTTCATGAGCCCATGATGTTAGGCAACATATGCTTACCGTACACGATACAACTAAGCTGCAGCAAGTGATGACACTACCACCGCTGCAACCATTGCCGCCGCCACAGGCGTTGCCACCACCGCCGCAGCCATTGCCGCCGCCGCCACAGCCTCAGCCTCAGCCTCAGCCACAGCCTCAGCCACAGCCTCAGCCTCAGCCACAGCCTTGGCAGCCTCAGCCACAGCCTCAGCCTCAGCCTTGGCAGCCACAGCCTCAGCCTCAGCCACAGCCTCAGCCTCAGCCTTGGCAGCCACAGCCTCAGCCACAGCCTCAGCCTCAGCCTTGGCAGCCACAGCCATTGCCGCCGCCGCCGCCACAGCCATTGCCGCCGCCGCCGCCACCGCCGCCGCCGCAGCCATTGCCGCCGCCACAGGCGTTGCCGCCGCCGCCGCCTCAGCCTCAGCCTCAGCCACAGCCTCAGCCTCGGCAGCCACAGCCTCAGCCTCAGCCTCAGCCTCAGTCTCAGCCTCAGCCTCAGCCACAGCCTCAGCCTCAGCCTCAGCCACAGCCTCAGCCTCAGCCACAGCCTCAGCCTCAGCCACAGCCACAGCCTCAGCCTCAGCAGCATCAGCCTTGGCAGCCTCAGCCTCAGCCTCAGGCTGAGGCTGTGGCTGAGGCTGTGGCTGTGGCTGAGGCTGTGGCTGTGGCTGAGGCTGAGGCTGTGGCTGAGGCTGAGGCTGTGGCTGAGGCTGAGGCTGAGGCTGTGGCTGAGGCTGAGGCTGAGACTGAGGCTGAGGCTGAGGCTGAGGCTGTGGCTGCCGAGGCTGAGGCTGTGGCTGAGGCTGAGGCTGAGGCGGCGGCGGCGGCAACGCCTGTGGCGGCGGCAATGGCTGCGGCGGCGGCGGCAATGGCTGTGGCGGCGGCGGCGGCAATGGCTGTGGCTGCCAAGGCTGAGGCTGAGGCTGTGGCTGAGGCTGTGGCTGCCAAGGCTGAGGCTGAGGCTGTGGCTGAGGCTGAGGCTGTGGCTGCCAAGGCTGAGGCTGAGGCTGTGGCTGAGGCTGCCAAGGCTGTGGCTGAGGCTGAGGCTGTGGCTGAGGCTGTGGCTGAGGCTGAGGCTGAGGCTGTGGCGGCGGCGGCAATGGCTGCGGCGGTGGTGGCAACGCCTGTGGCGGCGGCAATGGTTGCAGCGGTGGTAGTGTCATCACTTGCTGCAGCTTAGTTGTATCGTGTACGGTAAGCATATGTTGCCTAACATCATGGGCTCATGAAAATTTCTTCAGACATATAGAGCAGGTATCCATGTTCACTCTTCAGTTGTATATTGCGCATGCGTAGTTTAGCGAACCAAAAAATATAATTTTTTTTAGAAAATACAGAACAAGGAGTCCATGTATAGGCCATTGTGTAGAAATTGTATATATAGTAGATGTGTGCTGTGAAATAAAAAAACCTGAGAAAATGGTATAGACTCGTTTTAATATGATGCTTATAATTTGAATAAAAAGGAAAGTTTATTTGAAAAAATGTTTAAAAATATTGCAAAAATTAATACATGATTTTCCAAACATTTATGGGTACGTTATGATTTTCCAAACATTTCTGGGAACATAATGATTTTCCAGACATTTATGGGTGCGTTGTGATTTTTTAGACATTTATGGGTACGTTATGATTTTCCAAACATTTATTGGTACGTTATGATATTCCAGACATTCATGGGTACGTTATGATTTTCCAGACATTCATGGGTACGTTATGATTTTCCAAAAAAATACTGGCGCATTATGATTATTCAAACATTTATTGGTACGTTATGATATTCCAGACATTCATGGGTACGTTATGATTTTAAGAACATTTATGGGTACGTTATGATTTTCCAATTATTTATGGGTACGTTATGACGCCACCTGGTGAGTGCGGGGCAAACGTTATGACGCCATTGCGCCCCCTAGCGACTACCGTAGCGCCACCTGGCGGGTACCTAGCTGGTACTATACTACTGCTCTTCACCCATCTATGCCATCAAAATTATTTCTTTCAAACTTGTCTATGTGAACGATGTAAAGCCTTCATCGATAATGCCGGTAGTAGTTTTACCAGAATGGTATGTGATATGCTTATATGCTTAGGTGGTGTTGACGTGGGTGGTTGGAAGCCATTTTAAAAAGGTCCGGAACACTATTTTTGAAAGGAACAAGCCAAAACAGGATGATGAGAGGAGGGGGGGGGGGGGGGGGGGCATTAACACATATTATACATGTCCGACCATATGGTGAATTCTCATATAAATGCGAGGGCATGAAAAACGTGAAATAATAATTACCCCCTTCCTATACGGGCTAAACGTGGAGTTATACGTATACGTGCCGTTTAAATAAACGTGCCTACTAACGTGGTTTTTCGCCTACTAACGTGGTTATGTCCCTAATAGAAGAAATATAACGTTAGGTTGACATGAATAACTCGTTCAGATCGTTCACAATCAACATGATCTCAAAGTACAAGTTTTAGCGTCCTTTTGTTTGTTGCTTCCAGGAAAAGTAAACAAAGTAACCAGGTAAGTCATGTGACCAAACAACTAGAAAATAAATATTGTACAAAATAAAAAAATAAATTTTAACCTTTTGCTAAGAACAGGATTCGAACCATGAACCTTTAGATATGAGAACCAGCACGTTTCCATTACACCAAACTGGTACATGAAACCTGGTCCATAATTGTCATACCAGTTCCAAACCGCATAATTGTAGGTGCATCCACAGTCTCATAACTCTGAAATCAATCTACCTTTCACCTGAAAAATACCACCAGAGTTACATCAGAACTTGCTCCTATTATGTGGGTTTTTTTTTTAATGAAGGGCCAATTTTTTTGTCAACATGAGTGGGTCTGTTCTACAGGCGTTTTCGGTGGCAATAAAATGGCATTTCAGGATTTTAAACGGTTGCCATGGCAACAAAAATCAACCGATTTCCATGGAAACTTAATATTTTCAAGCCGAGAGGTTATTCCCCCCATTAATCAAATTTAAAGACGAATGGGTTAAACCCGTTCGAGTTACAGCCTTCGATTCACAAACAAACATATAAACGGACACTCACAAATCCCGACCCCAATACCACATCATCGGCAACACGAATGCTGAATATTGTTGAAGAAATTTAGACCATATTCCCACTCAATGCAATCAGCTATCATTCATTTCAATATATGATTCACAACTCTGCTCATGTTCATTACGAATCGATGTGCACATTCTGATTATTAACGCCCGGCACCGTTTCAACACGCTCAAATCCGATTTACGTCATATTACATAATCACGCCTTTTCAGGCAAAGTTGGATATTATATTATAGAAGATCCTGGTCAGAGCACAAAATGGCTTATATCTCGCTCATTATCGACTTTACAGTTTAGGAATCAATTGTGAACATATAGGAAGTGTTATATTCTGAATATTGTCATGACCTTGAATTCTACCTTTGACCTCATTTTCAAGGACAAAATGGCTAATATCTTGCTCATCCATTGACTTTATGGCTTGGGAACCGATTATGGACATTTAGAAAATGATATACAAATGATATACACTGAATATTTTGATGACCTTGAACTAAGGTCAGAGCACAAAATGGCTAATGTAGTAATTTTAGCGACTTTAGCGACTCCCGTCCCTCCCGCGCATACATATTTCCACAACAAACATTCATTCTACATGACTTACATACAGGACAAGTACACACTATACGATCACAAGCATCAACTCCATGTAGTCATGGTTACACACACAGGTCAAACCACGCACCTGCGGCCCCATTTATTCGGTACACTCGACCCAGTACACTCGGCCTTGACCTTCACATGCACTGACTTCTAAACATAGAACTTGACACACATACCCCACGCATCACGTGCACAGTTACAGTCAACACAAGTCTTGACACGCGCCGGGGAAACCCACTTTCTCGGTGAGATCAGCGCATACCAGCATACATCCAACCAATCACAACACCGCATGCACTTGGCGGGAAATTACACAGTCACATGTTCCCCCCGGTCCCATAGAATCTGGGCAGTTGAGTAGAAGTGATCAATGGAGACGGTCGTGTTTTGTATTGTAACTAGAAGAACGGCCGTGAACGTATAAGGGGATATGTAAATATAAACTGTGATATAAGGATATTGTTGTATACGAAGGACTAAAATATACGAAGATATAATTCGACCGGGAAATCACCGACATAGGTGTGAGTGGCTCTGATTGTGAGCGAGTGCCGACATCGGACATTTGTCATCACAATAAACAGTTGAGTTTAAACTGCCGGCTTGTGGTCTGTAGCACAACATCACAGACATTCGGCCTAATACCGGCCACTGAACGGTATTCTTCACACTAATATCTCGCTTATTATCGACTTTACAGCTTAGGATTCGACAGTGAATATATAAGGAAGGATATATGCTGAATATATTGGTGTTCTTGATTTTGACCTTTAACCTCATTTTCCAGATCAGAGAACAAAATGGCTAATATCTCCTTATCTGGGTATTATTGACTTTACAGTTTAGGAATCAATTGCGAACAGGAAATGATATATGCTGATTATACTGAATTTTCTCATGACCTTGTACTTGACTTTTGACCTCATTTTCAAGGTCAGATCACAGATGGCTAATATCTCACTTATTATCAACTTTACAGCACAGAAATCAATTGTGATCAAACTCCTACTGATATATACTGAATATTCTCATGACCCCGACTTGACCAATGACCTTATTTTCAGGTTTCCTTTGGCCTGAATTTCAAGGTGACAGGACAAACTGGCTAATATCTCACTTATTGACTTCATAGTGTGGGAATCAATGAAGGAATTATAGGAAATGTTCTACGCCAAATATTCTGATGACCTTGAATTTGCCCTTTGCATTCATTTTCAATGCCACAGGACAAAATTGCTGATATATCTCTGTTTATTGAATTTACAGCTTAGCACTCAACTGTGGACATGATGCTTAATATTATATCTGCTGAATATTCTCTTGACCTTGAACTTAACCAGTGACCAGGCTAACATCTAAAATATGAAACATGTATTGTCAGGTAATCTTTGGCCCTTGGCCTAATTTTTTCATAATTTCTGCACTTGTGTGCACGGTATGAGCATGAATATGGAAAAACTGTATCATTCGAGCACCAGTTATCAATATTCAATGTGTATAATTTAATAACCGTCATTGGTTTATTTATGGATATTAATGCCATTATGTTATTGATAACACTGTCATCCACATACATAGACTAATTCATATATTACTGTAAATATTAAAAACAAGGCGTACGAGGAAGTAATACATAAACTATTGCTTGACATTATGAGGAGTAATTATAATTCAACGCGTGGTTATGTTCTTGAAGGTGTA
Source organism: Terebella lapidaria (assembly GCA_949152475.1). Classification (NCBI taxonomy): domain Eukaryota; kingdom Metazoa; phylum Annelida; class Polychaeta; order Terebellida; family Terebellidae; genus Terebella; species Terebella lapidaria. The sequence goes on from CASCJZ010000061.1 coordinate 148,529, forward strand.
CTTTTGTCTAATTTGTCCTGGCAACAGCAGAAAAATCTAGCGTTTGTACAGCATTTGGCTAGTGGTCGGCATGAAACACTCTATGAGCACTCTATGTACATTGTGCAGTATTAATAATACTTATATTCTCTGAATCATGAAACATTGAGTACATTAGTACATGGGGAAATGTTAGTGATATGCCTGATGACATATGACGCAAGCAATGCATGTAATTGTTGTACACAACAATTTAAAATATATATAAATTAAGTATCAAACTTCCCATGACAAGATTTTAAAACAGGATTTGTTATGAAAAAAATTATCCATATGGGGCTATTCGCCGGAATGAATGCACGTGACAAATTGACAATACATGTGCTCACGATACATCATAATATTGGTATCTTGAATTATTTTATTGCTCTCCAAATTTTGGCAGATTAGGGCTACCACAGGCAGGCTCCGTGGATAAGGAACCGGACACTTGAGTATCTAACTCAGTGTCAGCGGCGGGATGATTCATGCCTGGCATTTTTTCCACTCTTGGCCTCACACTTGATGTGGAAAGGTAGTCCCTTGCTGTACCTGGTGTGTCGAATGGGAAATTCAGCAGGTGGTCATCAACCTGTGGGACAGTGACATGATGACTCATGCCTGTCATTTCTTCTGCTTGGTTTCTGGACCTCACAAATGATGCAGTCAGGTAATCATTTGCTGTATCTTGCAGGTTCCCTCGGCAAGTCACCAGGTACTCTTCTACCACAGGGTCAGTGACATGGTGACTCGTGTCTGTCTTCTCTTCTGCCTGATCTGTGGACGGGACACCTGTTGTGGCCAGATAATGTCTTGCTGTGCCTGACAGGTTTCTTAAGCCAGTCACCAGGTACTCATCTCCCTTATAGTCAGTGGAATGATGCTTCACGTCTACCATCTCTACTGCATTCCTTCTGGGTCTTACAATGGATGTGGTCAAGTAATCCCTTGCTGTCCCTGGAAGATCCACAGGGCAGGCCACAATGTACTCATCTGGGTGAACTGTTGTACACGTTCGATTCTTGCAGCTGGATTTAGTGCTCGATTTCTGGTCTTTTGGGCGGACATCACGTTTGCGTTGATATTTCTTGGATGGATTGGTTCCAGAGACTTCGTCTCGGCAACGGGAGATGCACGCGTCATCTTGAAGGTCAGCGACATCCTGGGACTGGGTTGCCACTCTTTGTAGATCTGTAGATTCTATCTCAGTTTGAGAAGATTTGGCTTGGGCATCAAGGTTTTTTTCAGATATTTTTTCTCTCGTTACGTTGTTCTTTGCTTCCGCTTTGTTGACACCATAGCTGTCTACTTCTTGATTCACCATACTTTTTTGATCGGTAAAACTATGCTCTTCCATTGCGTTGGTCATGTCATGACATGATATGTTAGGAACTGGTGGCAGCATCACACCTCTTCTTGGCCACAGTTTTACTTTCAATTTCTTCATCTTGGGGATTTTATTTATATCTGAATCTGGAATATCCTGGTAGATCGAGCTACACCTGACAGCTGCACGTTGGCGGTAAATCTGGGAAGAAGTATTTTTGCTTTTCTTGGAGGTTCGTCTCCTGAGAGACAAAAGAAGGGTTGTTGGTACAAATGTAAATCATGGTCCAGCTGCGATGAACAAACCTGGCTTTTCAAAACGTCAACTCTAATAGATGTACACTTCAATACATGTATCTGCACCACATACGCTGTATATACACAGTGGTATATACTCACCACATGACACAGATGACCACGTTTATGATAATGATGAATAATATTACAGCTCCAGATATGGTTGTAGCCAGCACAGTCACATATGCAGATTCAGACTTTTCTGGTAATGCCAATGCACCCCCTGATTCAGGTGAAATATAGTATCCTTGTGAGTATTAATGTTGTTTTCCCAGTGACATGAACTATTGGATTGTTTTATTAAGATACATATTGGAGCTGGGAACGTGTGAGTGTTTGCTATAGTATGTGTGCGGGTGTATCAGATATACATACCATTATCGAAAGTAATGTGAATCTTTGCTGTCGTCTGACTGCTCAACGTTGAAGTTTCTTCCATGGCTTCACATGTGACTTCCATGGAATAATTATGTGTGACGTCATAGCTAGTCACTGCCATCCTCTCGTTGTGACTTCCGGATATATTCACCAAAACATTAAAGACTGGTGATACCCTCCAAGTATATGAGACTGGGAGTCGGTACTTGGCTGGTACAGACATAGATTTGGCGCGGCAGGTGAGTGTGAAGTCATTTGGCATCGCCGGATGCTGCGAAATATCCATAAGTGGCTTCGATGGTGCCTCTGGTTGAAGAGAAATTATCGTGATGCGTTTACAGAGTATAAACTGGTCATGGGAAAGCTTGAACCATTTTCATGACTTTTTAAGAACAAAAACATCAGAAATGACTTGTGATAAACACAACTAATTCAGTAGCTAGGCAAAGCAATGTGTATTTCCGTAATAGCTGTAGAGTATCTATCGCTCTATCATCAATAGTGCAAGATAAATATTGATTCTTACCATAAATGAAGAGTGTAGTTTCATCTTTACAAATTACGCTGTGACGTGTATAAAAGTTGAGAGTGAAAAATTGGTCAACATTAGATGATAGGTTGAATCCAAGTGAATCTCCATCCAAGAATCCCTCGAAGCCACTGAATGAACCTCCCTGGTTAATATCAACAGGCACCAGAGACTTCGATGAAGGCAGAAAATCGACCAATCTTGTTCCAGATTTATCGAAACAGTCGATTCTGTGGTAGGCAGTGATGTTTTCAGTTTGCCACCGGAAAGTCACGGTCACATCCCCTGTGCTCCTTACTATCCCCGGACGAGCCACCAGATGTTCATTACAAAACGGGTGTGCTAAGTGAATAAAATTATATTAAAATCAGGTTTAAAATTTGATGAGGAAACATTCTGCATATCAAGGCTAATCTACTTAGCCAACGTTCAAGTGTGATTGTAGGTGTTCATTACAAAAATGACTGCAGGTGATGGCCACGGTATTTATCTTTAGCAGAATATTGTGAAACATATGTATACATATAATGCGCTCAATTATATAATGTAGTTCATCAACCTTGTATATTAATATAAATATCGTTATTATTATATGCCTACAAAAATGCTACAATGGATTACACAGAGTGCAATCGGTCCTTTATATTATTGTGGTATTGGCCTCTTTCATATTGACCTGCGTCGCGCATAGCAACCAACGGTCTTTTGAAGATTTCGTTTTCATGTGCTCGTGAAATGACGTTTTTGGTTTTGTAGTGGATGAAATGGCTAGAAAAGTCACGATTTGTAATCATATCTCTCCCGACGTGTGTGCATATCATGATGCGGCATATATGATAAGTTAGATGACTGGATACAGTGTTTGAGGCCCTCGGTCATGTCTACGGCCCAGACACGACCGAGGGCCTCAAACACCTGGACACTGTATCCAGTCAAGTACCTATAATTATCTGTGCAATTAGAGATATGGGTTATATTCATTTGTCAAGCTGCGTTAAACATCTGTCACAGTGTGGTGAGCTTGTTTGCGAGTTTGCTACGAGTTGAATCTCGTTTATACGCGCATAATTGTCGAAGACATGTTGGCTATTCTCATGTTTTGTCGAGCACATCTCCTTCTATTTCTTCATTTGTCATGCAGCTTGTTCGATACCTACGAATATATCCAAGACGTAATGTGGTTATAAAACCACATTATAATTGTGGCGATTTTGCCCAAAGATCTAAACAGTTTCTTGTTTTTGGCCGCTTCGTGTTCGAAGCACGTGTGCTGCTTAGCAACACCCTCTAACTCTCTCGCCCATTATACTGTAACAATGGTCTTACGTCACCTCCCTCGTTCCTCATGCTTCAGGGACTATAAGCAGTCTGGAGCCGCATTGTCCAGTGGAGTTGTCTCAGAGCTGAGCAAGGCGAGAGAACGACGGAGGGCTCGGTCATGAGCTCTACGTCCTCACTCACTAGCTAAGGCCCACGAGAGCCCTGAGGACAATTGTGAATGGGGACCCAGGAGGGGGAACCGTCGCTCGTCTCTGGATCGCAGGTCCCTCGTCCTGGGATGGTGTGACACAGGCTCTGGCAGACCGTCGGGCTGTCCAGGATTCTATCCCGTGGCGGACTGTCTGCGAGCCGGCCTTACAGTTAGCACCACGGTGATGATCCTGTATCTGAGTGATGTCCATATGTCACAGGATCAATCAGTTGTCATTCCATACCTGCTCATTCCATACCTCATTGTATTTTTAACGTAACTGGTTATTACTACATTATACTGAATGCAATGCGTTCATATTCACGGTATTGCATGCACAGTATTATGCGGTGTTCCTTTGATTGATCGGTTATTGGTGATCTACGTCGATAGGCTGTGTGTGTGTTTGAGTTTGACGTATGTGTGTAGGGGTATTTAAGTGTTTTCCCGCGTTTACACGGGGCCAGTTGTTTGAATCCTTCAAGGTGAAAGGAACGAGCCTTTGTTAGGGCTGTATTTGATTCGTATTGCGTTGTCTGGTCTTTAAAACCAGTTATTCACTTGAATATTGAATGTATATAACACTGGACATATCATTGCTGCACAATTAACATTATTTAGGTTACTACAACTGGTCGGATTCGACTTCACACCGAACCCACACTGTAACACATGTACACGTCTAGGCTCGCTGGGCGGGCTGCTCCTGGTTAACGTTCTAAAGTAAATACTGCGCCCGCAGTGACCCTCGGTGAGCCGACTATACGCGAAGATCTGAGGATAGCGGGCGCCGTGAGCGGCTTACCCGTAATGGCTCGATTGAGCGCTGGGGCGTTTATTTGTCAATAAAGTTTTACCCCCCGGCGCTCTTTCAAGACAGGTGCTCATTCAAGGGAGGCGCTTATTTGACAACAAACTTTTCCAAGTTGAAACTTTAATCTATATATTGCCGGTCAATGTCAATGTCCAGATCTTTAATATGTGTTAATAGCAATCAGCATACCAAATTCAATATAAAACTAATCAGTTGATTGCCAGGAGATGTGATTGCAACAGACGACGCTCGGACGTATGAAGCTTGGTACGATAGTAATTTTGGAGTAATAAATACAAAACTGTGCTGCCGAGTGCCAGAAAAATGTCACCAACACTGGGCATACTCAGTGCTGATCTCAGAACTACTCCAGTATAATTCGCATTGAACGGTAGTATCCATGTTATTCCAGTCACACCAAGTTTGCATTGCATAGAAATCGAACATGTCCAACAGAGGAAGCCTACCGCAAATTACCGATTGTAAATTTGAAATTTCACCTGCACCTGACAGTTAGTAGGCCTACTGCCGTAAATTGTTACCAAATCAAAGTGCAATTGAAATGTCCTTTATTTCCACACGGTGTTAATTACTGATATACTAGTAAACGGTATTCCTTGTGCAATGCCGGCACTCTTTGGAGAGAGACGCTTATTCATGGGAGGCGCTCATTCAAGGGAGGCGCTCTTTAAAAGACAGGCGCTTAATCGAGCCATTATGGTATCCGTGAGGATCTGAGGATAGCGGGCTCGCGTCCGCCATGACCCACGGTAAGTGGCTTATCCGCGAGGATCCGGGGGACAACGTCAAACTTTACATAATTTCGCCGCTCTTCTCCACGAAAGTCCTTTCATACAGATCCTGTAGTCGTGCCGCACATCTTCGTAGTGATGATGTGCGTTATTCATTTATTCATTTCCACCCCACAATATGACCTGACCGAGGAAGAAGAAGGGAAGTCTTATATTGATTCCCCCGTTGCCATGTACTGGAGGGTGACAGCTAGCTTCGAACAAGCAGGTAATGTCTCTCTGAAAAAGATGTTCCGCTTCTCTAATCTGGAAGTCAGTCTCTCCTGAAGCTCCTGGGAACATTTCAGTCTCAAGAAGTTTATGAAACCATAGGGTCTTTCCCCCCCCCCCAGCTTCCTGATCAGACGGTCATAATGCTTAATTACTGTTGTCTTTGCTGAATTCATGACCTAATCCAATATCTTCTTGGGGCCCTTTGCTTTCTTTGTTGAAGGTAAAGAGCCTTGTCTGGATCTAGGTCGTTTTGGGTGCTTTCACACAATGTCATGCCATAGCAGCAATCGACGTGGCGTAGCCATTGCTGTGTTTACAAATGATAATCCTGGGTCTTCTGCCTGATATAATTATGAAAATCCTGATTCCAATTATCTTTCATTGTCAACAGAATTCGTGATAAGACGTGGAAATCTTGTGTTACATTGTATTCTTTAGTAAACAGTCATATCAAACTCGAACTGCAGATCTCAGAGTAACTCGAGAAAGGCTCATGCATTCCCGCAAAAAAAAACATCGTACATATAAGTTGCCAGAATATCAAACATTGTGACATGGAATGTTGCGGGAAACTCGCAGGTCAGCTGTCTAATATCGCATTTATTTGTACCATATTGTACAAGCTGTTGTTGTCGTGTATAAAACCCATACAAGAATCGAAGGTATGTCGCGAATATGTGAATGCAAGGGCTGAACAAACAGAACTCATTGTGTTTTTCTGGCGACATTCCGCGACTTTGATATTGCCCTTTGTCACCATATCTCGCAACAGTGTGACGGGGCTTTACGGAGACAACGTATCAGCAAACCTCCTGTCTCAGGACATCGTTTAGCTGATTAATGTGGTTTTAAGATACATATGTCAATGTATCGGTTAAAAATAATAGCCATTTGAAAATGTCATTTTTGGTCGAAAGTGCTCAACACTCTTGAAAAGGTTTTGAAAGTTTTTCAGCGAGTCTCTATTGTAATTGAGATGTTATTTAAAATTAATGACATGAAGGGTAAGCAGTTTTCTTTTTTAGATAAGTATTAGTCTAAATATATATTCTAGGTGGTTCATTTTCATCATATCATTATACATCTTCAATAGTAAGTATCCATGCACAGTAGAATATATGCTCGCTATGATTATCAGGCAAGTCCTAGAACCCTGGTAACCACTACTTACTATGACCCCTAACTGGCAAACCATGATCCCCCCAGATCATGTTAATGACATGCTAAAATGACCATTCTGTTCAACTCTTTGAATGCTTTCATAAATGTCATATAACCTCGCATCGTATTTTCACTTTTGCGATAGAACGTTTTACGTCAGATCGGAAAGAAGTCCAATCATATCTGATAGAATCAACACCAAAAGGAAGTTCTAAGAAGACATTATATGTGTATTTGAAACATGTTACAGAAGTTCTTCAATACAGACCCTGCTTTTAATGAGATTCGCTGGGAGCTCTACCAATTTATGGGCCTATACACCACCATCGCTTCTGCCGAAGTATCTGTTTGTTTGTGAACGTGGATTTACCCTCTGTGGTATCACACGCGTTTGTATATGCACTGTAAAAAGAATTCTTATTTTACAAAGTGTTGTAGCTTACCTGTAGCAAGTTGGTAAAGAACCACCAATGTCAATACTGAGACAATTCGTGAAGTCATTTTCCCGAAAGTGTGTATATAAGTTGATGGCATGAAATTCTGATATCTCCTTCAAGACAACATGTGAATTAATGACATTACTACCATCTATTGAAGAACTGATAGCGTCACATGAAGTTGAAATGTGGTGGGGATGTCATCAGTAACGACATCCATGAAGTATATTTAATTGTTCATGTGCCAGGAAATTAGTTATTTGACAAATATCACCATTATTTTGATATTATAATATGTTTAATCTAACGATGACAAAATTTTGCATAGGGCCATATTTAAATTATTTGATGAGATTAATTGTTCCAATGATAATTGTGAACAAATATGTACTCAGTATTCCATCCGACGTTTTTATTTGCGTTGGTGTTCACTATAGAAAGTTTCTAGGTATAAGTGACCTACTCCACCAGTAATTTAATGGAACAATCACACCGTTTTGGTATTCATTTACACATTGGAAACCCCCGTATTGAAGTATGCTACCGTGAGGTATATCTGATGCCTACGGTGGCTCATTACCGCCAATTACATTCGTGCATTTCTCACCCCGTCTATAATTATCACTCACAATATTCACCGAATTTATAATATCCACCCCAACTATAATTATCACCTCACAATTTTCACCACATTCATAATTTCCACCCCGTTTATAATTACCATCTCAGAATTATTACCGCGTTCATAATTTCCACCCCATCTATAATTATAACCTCACAATATTCACCGAGTCTATAATATCCACCCATCTATAATTATCACCTCAGAATATTCACCACGTTTATAATATTCACTCCATCTATAATTATAACCTCACAGTATTCACTGAGTTTATAATATCCACCCCATTTATAATTATCACCTAATAATTTTCACCACGTTTATCATTTCCACCCATCTATAATTATCACCTCACAATATTCACCCGAGTTTATAATATCCACCCCATATATAGTTATCACCTTATAATTTTCACTGCGTTTATATAATGTCCACCCCATCTATAGTTATCACCTCACAATATCCACCGAGTTTGTAATATCCACACCATCTATATTTACCACCTCAGAATTATTACCGCGTTTATAATTATCACCTGAGAATATTCACCGAGTTCATAATATCCAAAATTGGATAACTTCGTGAACATCTGCAGCCCTACAGCAACAAGATGCTTGTGGAAGCGCCTCTATAGCTACCGCATTGAAGCGCATATCAGGACAGGTCAGGACAGGTCCTTATATGTGGATTTGTGCATTTTCACAATATATCGAAAAGTCAACGTGTTCACTTATAAGGACATGCCCTTATATCCAGACATAAAAACACCTTAACACCTTGTTTATTCATATATAAGGACACTATATGCACTGAAGAATGAGGGCCTAATTAAATCCTTGGCGCGATTAATTATGTCCGTTTGAGTGACACACAATTCCCTGTAGGTCTATAACACATACATTCGATAGGTATACAATTCAATTTCGAAACCACAAGAATATTGGAGATTAATATGCTGAACATGGTATACGTAGTGGTTTGTGCTACACGTGTTCCAGTTTAGTCATTTTTTACAACTTATAATCATCGACATGCAAAATGTTCTTATATGTGGGTCAGATGTTTTACAGGCAGTTTCTGAAAAAAAAATCACATATAAGGACATGTTCTTATTTCCGGATATAAGGAAGTACTCATATATGAGGACATTGAAATTCTGTACCCAGTAATGATTGTGATAATTCTGAGGTGTTAATTATAAACGGGTGGAAATTATGAACGGGGTGATAATCCTGAGGTGGTAAATATGGACGAGGTGGAAGTTATAAATGCAGTGATATTTGTGAGGTGATAATTATGAACAGGGTGGAAATTATAAACGCAGTAAATATTATGAGGTGGTAATTATAATTGGGTGGAAATTATAAACGCTGTGATAATTGTGAGGTGAAAATTATAGATGGGCTGGAAATTATAAACGGGGTGATAATTGTGACGTGATAATTATGAACGAGGTGGAAATTATAAACGCCGTGAATATTATGAAGTGGTAATTATAGACGGATGGAAATTATAAACTTGGTGAAAATTGTGAGGTGATAATTATTACGGGATGGAAATTATAAACGCGGTGATAATTGGGAGGTGATAATTATGAACGGGGTGAATATTATGAGGTGGTAATTATAAATGGGGTGAGAAATACACGACGAAATTGACGGTAATGAGCTGCCGTTAATGCATAAATCATGTGGCTCAGCTAACACATCAAAAGTTACACCTGAAAGCGTGAATTGTTCAGGCATGACAACACCAATGATATTGCGTCATATCCGTTACAGTCAGAGGATTCCCTATTTTGAAAACGGGAGATGCCCTTGATCCCCCGCAGAATGGTGGGGGATATTTTGCTATGGCTGGTTGTTGACCCGAGCTGGTTGGCATTGCACACGAACAGTTTCAAGACCACAGCACGCACACAACGGCTCGGACGACGAACGATATATATGGGTTGTCAGGCATGAAAATCAGTCGTTTTAAGGGGGTACCCTCAGAATTCGAGCTGTAGCAAAAAATCCAATTTATCAACATATATTTTCCTTACTATAGTGAGATGAGGAAATGAATTGGCTAGCTTTGTATATAAGCTGCTAATGTTCATCTTGTTCTGGGACGGAACTATGGAGACTTGAATTTGGGCTTTTTATCATTGTTTTGTATGGCCGAAGGAATTAGTGAAATCTGTCCTGAAGGAAATACATGTATTCTATAATTTCTACTCTAGATTGAAGTTAACGTTGATGTTGCGTTCCCTTATTATGATTTTGGTGCAAAAAGATTAAAATTGGCTATTCCTCTGTGTTTTTGATGTATTTTTTACATAAACCGTGAATTTGGTGAAAATGCGTGGTTTTGCAAAACAAAGAGGGGCCTCCCAAGAAATTGTTTCCTATGGCATGCATATATATGGCTTATCTGTGCCTAAGAGATGCTGGTTCCAATGTGCAAAACAAGAAAAGCTCTCAGAATTTATGTGTTATTGATATAAACACCGTTTTTGAGAAAAAAATGCATATTTGAATTTTCGGCCGAACTAACAGAATTCCAGTTTAGCAGCTCAACTCCCGATGTTATGTTATTAAATCCCATAAAAGTGAATTATATATCATATTTTTGAAGATTTGATACCAGATTGACGATGATTTGCTTATTTTCGCTTGTGTAGCTGACCCGTTTATGTCATTTCGGCCCAATATTTGTGATATAATTAATATTTATAATTCCATGTGGCGCACATAATTCGTGGTTCTTCACAACAAAACCGCGTCCTGGTTCTTAAGTACCTCAACCACTGTAGTATGTGACAACGTTAGCACCTGACACCAAAATTTGTACCATCCACAATGAAATAACGTATTGATGGGCCAGTTCCTTTTTTACGATTTTACAATGGAATGAAGTCCGTTATTGGCCCATAAATCCAAAGTGATATAACTTGCACCCCTGAAACTTTGTACACATGTTATCTAGATCATAATTCATCACAATTTATTATCAGATAGTAGTGACATCAGGATCCCCTACTATTCAGGCATGACAACACCAATGATATTGCGTCATATCCTTTACAGTCAGAGGATTCCCTATTTTGAAAACGGGAGATGCCCTTGATCCCCCGCAGAATGGTGGGGGATATTTTGCTGTGGCTGGTTGTTGACCCGAGCTGGTTGGCATTGCACACGAACAGTTTCAAGACCACAGCACGCACACAACGGCTCGGACGACGAACGATATATATGGGTTGTCAGGCATGAAAATTAGTCGTTTTAAGGGGGTACCCTCAGAATTCGAGCTGTAGCAAAAAATCCAATTTATCAACATATATTTTCCTTACTATAGTGAGATGAGGAAATGAATTGGCTAGCTTTGTATATAAGCTGCTAATGTTCATCTTGTTCTGGGACGGAGCTATGGAGACTTGAATTTGGGCTTTTTATCAGTGTTTTTGTCATGCTACTCAACTTGCCTTGGACAGGTGGCATTGATGGTGTGTGATTTATTCGCCAGGTGTCATCATCGTGTGATGAAAGATTCTTGAGACATCATATCGTGAGTTGCTGCTCACGGGTGGTTTTGTACCGCGTCAGATTGCGGCTTGCATAAAAATGCCAGTATTGTCTGATAATTAAGTTTTACTGTAATACATTATATCTCAGTGCATGGTTGGGGCCGTTTCCTTCGTTGTTGACAGGTTACTATTGAACATAGTTACCCGCAGGTTACTATTTCTGCAAATAGCGACCCCTGCACTAAGGGTCTCTCGCTAATAGTGGCCTCGTGCCCTTCGGGTCGGGCACTCGGTCACTTTTGGCGAGAGACCCTCGTCCTTGTGCATTATCCTATACATAGAGGTCTGTTCCGACTGAGTTCATGTGAACAGGGGCGGGTCTATGATTTTGGCAAAGGAAGATGGGGAATGCAGTTTGGATATATGGCAAAGTTTGTTGACAACCACAATCACTGTAGACAAGTGGTGGAGCGATAAAGTAATTTCGAACGGGCTTGGTGATCAATTTCGAAAGGTTGGCGATCTATTTTGAACGGTCCGTATATTAAGGTAGGTGAAAAGTGTATTTGTCTGATGTTTATGTCACAAATATTTATATTTACCACCTCGGTGAAACTTTACTGACCTGTAGAATGCTTTTGAAGCACATATTAAGCAGTATACAAGTCATTGATATGTAATATCGTTATTAGTGTGTGCAAACGTTAGCTGGGTCAGTTAAATTGAACGTGTACCTAGACATAGCTAAAGTCAATCACGTTATGCTGTTTGGTCGATGCATATTCCTCGAAGGGAGTCGGTATCAAGTAGAATAGAAAATTTAAATGTGGTCAATTTTGAACGCTCATAAATGGCAGGCGGGTAATTTCGAACGGTCATGCGAGTAATTTCGAACGGTTTGTTGATAACTCTGCTAAACTATTTAACCGTGAAAATTGTATATGAGTTGAGATTTCTTTTGACTTTTGATTCTCGGGTGGGGGTGGTGATTACAAATATTAGTAGGTTAGTCATCATTATTAGTTTTCATTATTTTCGGATAAGCCTATGACGAGCCAAAATTATATTTAGTGTTTAGCATTGAAAGGATTATATACATACATATCACTGTAAAATTGATTAAATGCATAAATATTGAGCATCTATCCACCCCCACCCTCCCCTTCTCCTCTAAGTACATGGGGAGATCAGTCTAGTAAAACGGGTGTGTATAGAATATGTCTGGAGAAAACATAATCGGCAATGTGAAATGTATCAAATTCTGGCTCAGTACTTGTATTGTCCGAAATGGAGATGTGAAAAGGATAAAAAAATGCAATGTATTAATTATTGAAAGTTTACGATGAAAACGGATATAAAAGCTGGGGAACTGATGTTCACATGATGTTGTGTTCTCGCGGGTTTGGGGATGTGTGGTGTTTTCAGGGAGTAGGGAATACAGAACTATTTTGTGAGTACATTTCGGCAAAGGGTAACAGATTTTGCACAACAAAATTGGTATTCAAAATATTCAGAGTTAAACTACTACCGAAATTACAAAACAGAACTGACTCTAGAAAGGATTTGTTCATTAATTTGTATTGGAAACACTGAATATCTTTCGATGTTCAAATCATAAACTTGCTATAGAGAAGAACAGGCACAACAAAACAAAGCAAGATGCACGCTTCTGTCGGTATTGTAAATCAGTAAATAATATCAATTTATCAGAAGATGAATGTCATTTTGTCCTAATTTGCATACTATATAATGGATTAAAACATAAACAAATTCATTGTACCAAACTGTAGCACATTAGCATGCTTTCAATTTATTATGTCGCACAATGCATCAGAAGTTTATCTGCCTTTATAATTATACATGTATAACGCTGAAATTACTCGTGATAAATATCATTACTTGTGATGCGCGCTGTATTTTATTTGTCTTGTGTATGGTTCAAACCACGATATATTGTACGTTTCTACGCATATGGACCCATTGGCTTTTGTGAATAAAGCATTATCACAATCGGTATCCGCAAGCATTGAATCACAATCCCGTAGTGAAAGATAGCTGTATGCATGAAGACTACAAGTATTTATGCACATACAGGTCAACATGCCGAAAAGTTACATAGGCTAGGGTGCATGGTATCCCGACGTGGCGGACCAGCTCATTTCGATCCTTCATATAAAACACTGATTATATATATAAAGGCTCTATCGATGAATGTGACAATATATCTAACGAGCATTAAACTGTTAAAAATTCCGCCTTCAACAAGCAACCTCTGATCCCACAAAGTCGTAGTCATCACCATCTTCATCCATTGTCCATTGGTGTTGGTACATCTTCAACCACCAGTCTCTCAGACACATTTGGCTTTACTGGGGGTTGACAAATATCTGTGCTTAGGTATATTTTCAAGAGACTTCCTGTGTCTTAAAGCAGCTGCCTTCGAAACCAGTCATAATTTTTTTAAAACTATATTTCATACTAAACATGCTAAACTAACTGAATGAAACATACTCACATCAAATGTCATGAAAATAACCATTTGTCAGCGAAAATTTGCTCATTTGAACAGGCAGTTATCGCGTAAATACAGGAATTATATTCATGACACGCAGATGTAAACGAAGCATAGATGTGCGAGATAGACTGACAACTCCACGCACATCATGGTATATCACTGATTATTCTCTCACAACTACACTATAAATCCACATACGAACTGAAAAATGTACTCGGTGTGGACTTTTAAGCGCGATTTGAACATGTGTTTACAAACGGGTTTGATGGATACACTTCGTTTGTTTATTTACAAAATAGGTACAAAATGTACACTAAAACTCGGACGGACTGTAATCGTCAAAATCATTGAGCATACCTTTTGTTATAATGCATTATATGTGTTTAACAAAAAATTGGTTTTGAAAAAAATATTGCATACATTCGAAGGCAGCAGCTTTAAGTCTTTTGTTTGAATATCTCGACCCTCTTCAATCGTGCAAACACCGCTTGGCATATCCTTTGCCATACATTTGTAGTGCAAGGCTTATAGCCTTTATTATCCTTGCACAATATGCTAACGTCCCAGACAGCAAGCCACCGGTGGGCCACTACTGGCTTGGTCACTGTCGTCACTGTGATATTTACATTTACATGTTATTGGGATCAATATGTATCCTGTATCTAGCTTGGGGTTTGTGCTCTTTGTATGCATAGACACAAGCATTATGCACAATATGATCAGTGAATACATGCATGTACTGTTAGTTATTTGATGAACACAGAGTGTCATGAATTATGCCAAATGCAAGTAGATGTCACTTCTCGAGAAGTTTCAAAGTTATAACTGTCACTTTAGAAATATCGGTAATTATCTGCATTGATCAGGTGAATAGAGTAGTGTCATGGCCCAATGCACACAGAAGCCCTAGCATGTGACAGTCTACATGTAAAAGCCAGTGTGAATTGTGCACAGTGGATCATATGATATTGAAGTCTCCCTCTCACTGTAGCAGTGTCTTGAAGGGTTAATAAATAGTGCTTGTACTGGCCACTTGGGAAAAATGTTTAGTTGTCAATAAATGTCTGAAGTTCAAAAATCGTTCGTGATGCAATGGATTTGAATTTCAAAAAAAATATTTATCGGCTCGTAAAATAGCATATGTAGCAATGCTCCGAAAAATACTTGGAACATTCGTAATTGACTTTTTCCACAAGAACGGATGTCCCGAAATTTTGGTAGTCAATTTCACTAATTTTAACATAAGATGCATAATAACTGCACTGAAAATGCTTTAAATTAGTTATTAACATGATAATATAACATTTATGTGAAATATGTGTTCATTTCTTGAAGAAAAAACATTTTCAAAAATATTCAGTGCGCATCCCTGACAAAAATATGGCGAGGGTAACAACCCCTTAAATTTCATTGGAGAGCACAACTTTTCGATATAGTCCAATATGTTGGCGAATATACTAAATGAACGGACATTAGTATAATGCGCACCTATATTCTTTACGGTGGTAGGGGTTCATTGGGTGGTCATAAGCCACTGAGTTTCACGAACGTGGTTTTAGGTTGCCATGACACGCACGTGCGAGCGAGCAGTCTTCAGTGGTTAGTTTGAATTGACGGAATAACTCGACGATTGCCGAAAATTCATTGTCTCCGAGAGGCCTCTGTGAAAAGGTCCATTTCGTTTTGTGAAAATACCCTATAAACGTAACATTTAAACCACCGTAGCTTATTCTGCGTATAATGTCTTTTTTTCAACTAGGATTTTAAAAATAGAAACTTTGCTGGGCCATGAAACGTCTCAAATCGGGGGTAGTTGGCATAGACAACTACGACACTCTTCACTGACTTTCTCGCTCTCTGTGTGGCTCTCTATCTGTTACTCGAGATGTGACAATATTCGCCGGTTTGACAGAAACTATGTACATTGACGCCCTTATCCTGATTTTCATAGGCCATGTTTCTACAGAAACCCCATTTATAACAGGTATGTATATGTAGTATTATTTACTGATATTATTGTTTCACAGATATATTAGTATTCATTATACCCGGTACCAGCAGTGAGGTATATTGGGTTATAAAAAATCAATATAACACGACTGGCCATAGTACACTTGCACAAAGTTGTACAGAATGTGTCCTCTAAACGGACAGGTGCTTGAACTTCGTTATTTGCTGTGTGGCTCTATTTCACATCATTGAAACTTGAAAGAACACTGGTAATAAGCACCGAATATGATCAAGTATTATTACATGTAACAACATGAATGTAGCATACGAGTAAGCAATAATACTGTGAAAAAGAATACATGTCCAAAGTAATATACCAGTCTCACGAGCGGTCATGGCTGTTGTTATTGATATTTTATCATTGTTACCTGGTATGTTGAAGTTGACATTGATATTGGAAATGCACTCTATTAGTGCAGTAAAATCATACGTACTGTACATAAGAGAACATAGCTACTACTTCGCCACAATACATGACAGGCACGAGCACACAGACAGAACAATCACAAATACGTCTTGCAATAAATCATAATTATATCAGATACAGATAAAACAGTGTTGTTTAATAATGTTGTTTGTGTTTTCCAAACAGGACCAAAAGGGATAAATCAACCAGGGGACCTACTTGTGCTAGAAGGTACAAAACTCGTCCTGAACTGGACACACTCGATCCAGCCTCCTCTGGACATCAGATGGGACTATAAAGGTACAGCCAGTCAGTCGGCTAATGACCTGATCATGAGTTACACTACGGGAGATGGCGTCCATATCCCCAAACAGGACCAGTGGTATGAGCGGGTCCAGTATGATGAAAGCGTCAACGGCAGCGCGATAATGACTCTGGACAATGTGACGTCAGCAGACGAGAAATACTATGAAGTGAATATCAATAGCTTGGAAAACCAGTCATTTTCACTCAAAGGCCTGGCCTCCATCGATGTTGTATTAAGTAAGTTACTTATTCTAATATGTTCATTTAATATGTCTATTAAGTAAAGCTTCATAAAGTGTTGTAAAAACGGAATGTTGTGAAATGAATATCGGAAGCCCCCGCCCCGTTCGAAAAAAAACCCAAAACAAATATATTCCTTGTATATATATACGGATTTCCATAGTATGAATGAATTTTCGAATAGAAGAAAAGGTTGCCCGGTTAGCTCAGTTCGTATGTGGGCTGACTTTTCACCAATGCAGTCGGTTTGGGCGCGGGTTCGATCCCCGGCCTCGGCAGTGTGTGAGGTGGTATGTGGTCGCCAAACCGGGCAAGTGGGTTTTCATCAGGTTCCCTGGTTTCCTCCCACATTAATGACCACTCTTACGCCAAGATCCGAGCCAACAAGAGATGTTAATATAAGCACATGCTTTTCGTCAATTGTTGTAAAATAAATAAAGTTTAAATTTTTTTAATAGAAGAAAAGTGTTTCTCACCTTTCAGAGAGAGACATTAACACAGCTGTTGAGTCCGACAGGGACCCGTTTCAACTGTCACTCGTTGGGAATGGAACAGAAATCTCACTACCAGGTGGGTATTGTGCCATTTGCATCTAATGTGTTTAGATCATACATCATTCTGAGGCTTCTTTATAAAAAAAACCATACAAGTATACAACATTCAGAGCATACAAAAAATCACTGGTAACTACTGAAAACTGCATTGATGCAAATTACATGTTTATCGCTCCCCACAGATATGATGATCACTGATCCAGGCCCTAGAAGTGTCATGGTGGAGGTCAACGGTGCTGCCCCCAAACCTCAGAAGATCGGCATCCAGTATCTCGTGGATGAAGCTATCTACAATAATTATTCCTGCGAGCACAGTTACAAGTGTGAAAGGTGCTTAGATTTTATTCTATACACAGGGTTCACATGGCCCCTGGAATTCATGGAAACCCCTTGAATTTTGTGATTATTCCTGGAAATAAAAATTAACATTGAACGATCTCATTTAGTACAATGAAATAGCAATAAATCCATACGAATAATGGCGAGTATATATCATTTTACGCTGTAGTATTTTGACTTGAAACCACCCTGGAAAATTATAATTTGCCCCTGGAAAACACATACTCTTCGCTAAATTATCATTGGAAGAAGATTATTGCTGTACTGTACGAACCCTGTTACATATATGTGTACACCATCTTTTTGGAGCCTGTGGATTGTTCTGAGTAGAAAATTCGCGTAATTTAAACACAGCACAATAATATATGTCTGCTTCATCATGTTCATGACTTGCAATCATTTTCCTGCCAAAACGCCACGCACCTGCGCAAGCACAGCAACGTCTCTTTTCAGTCCACTGCTGTTTTTGCCTGGCAGCCATATATATATTTTAAAATCACATTTTATTCTTCCAGACAAGTCCAATTCAAACTCGGCCCATCCCAGACAGCTGACCTCGTCATCACTGTCAGCTTCACTGTGCAGAATCTACCACCGACCATCATCAGCCGAGCTGTCACACGGAGGGTAGATGGTGTTACGTCGTCTTCAGGTGTGTGTGCTTGCAAAGTTGCAAACATTGTTTCAAAGTTTTCAATGCAATGAGGGAATTACCAAAGAGCACCATGAATGAAAATATTGCCTTAAGTTTACCATATAGATCTAACTTAATTGTATAGTCTGCTCTAGTATGCTCCAGACAGTGAGGGGAGGGCTGGAAGAGTTTTTTAAGATAAATAACTGTATCAACGTAATCTAGTGCTTCAAAATTACATATTTTACAGAGTAAATGTTCAGCATCCTAAAACTGAAAAATAAAATAGGGTGTCACCGTATCCGTTCGCATGGAAAACACGATGCAAGATGTGAATATGGACAAAAAAATGCACAAAAATGCCATAATTTATGTCATTTTAGGTAATTGTTTGTGATTTTGATCGAACATGTTATGTAGAAGAAACGAGCACGGTGACCCCTTATTTTCTTTTCATTATTAGGATGGTGATCAGCTACTCTAAATAGGTCAGTTTGAAGAGATAATATTCAAGAAATGACTCTCAAATTGTGGCTCTTCGTTACCTCAATGTTTGTAGCGGACTACGTTAAACAAAGTTTGGACACTGTGGCTTTGTGGTGATCACGCTGGCTCTGCCACTGGGTGCCCCACCGTATATGCAGACATTTGATTGTGAGCTTTCTTTGGGTTGTATTCCTCGTCTGATCTCGATACTTTTGTAGCATGGACACATATTTTTGTAAAACCATACCACTTTTCGATTTTGAATGCCGTAGCAACTAGGAACCGCAATGGCCAGTTGCCTACACTTTTCATGATGAAATCTGTTTTTAGGTTACCGGACCTATGGTCCGATAACCTATTGCCGTCGCGTTGCATAATCTTTAAAGTTTACAATAGGTCCGGTAATCTTTAAAGTTTACAGGCGGACTTTCCTGAAATTTTGCACAAAAATGCCTAACAATATTTCAAGAGGGGGTTATTTTGAGGTTACCGGACCTATGGTCCGATAACCTATTGGCATGGCTTTGCGTCCGTTGATGCTTCGGCGTCGGCGTCTGTCCACATTTTATCTTTAAAGTTTACGATCAGATCTTCCGGCCCATAAGGGCCGATAAGCAATTGTCGTGGTTTTTCGTCCGTCGTCCTTCATCGTCGTCGTCTTCCGCCACATTATCTGTTAACATTTTTTATCTTTTTTTCGTGCTGATGAATTTTTCCATCAATTTGTGTGAATATGTATTGGGTCAATACCCCCAGACGTTTTTTTTCATTTTTTTGATTGAATCAATTATACAGTTTTGGCGGCCATTTTTATGCCGAAAATGGCCGTTTTTGCATGTTTTCAACTTTAAAAATTATATTCTCAAAAACTGTCTGATCAGTTTTGAGATTTTGGTTTCAATATGTTCCCCTCATGTATCTTTATAATGTGTATAAGTTTTGATGCTCTTGAATCGCCGGTCTGCATGTGGCGGCCATTTTGATGTTTTTGTTTTTTGACATGTATAAATTTCGTTGCGCTTGAATCGCTCGAAGTGGGCCATTTTGGGCCCAAACTCAGCCCAAAAAGGACTTTCCCATGTTGAATTCTCCTATGCTTTATAATGGGCCACAATGTTCTTGATATCTCACTTAATATTGAGATTAAAGACTTGGAATCTATTGTAGACATATAGGAAATGATATATGCTGAATATTCTCGTGACCTTGAATTTGACCTTCGACCTCATTTTCAAGGTCAGAGCACAAAATCGCTAATATCTCGCCTATTATTCACTTTACTGCTAGGGAATCAATTGTGGACATATAAGAAATGATATAAGTTGAATATTCTCATGACCTTGAATTTGACCTTTGACCTCATTTTCAAGGTCAGGGCACAAAATCGCTAATATCTCGCTTATTATTCACTTTACTGCTTGGGAATCAATTGTGGGCATATAAGAAATGATATAAGCTGAATATTCTCATGACCTTGAATGTGACCTTTGACCTCATTTTCAAGGTCAAAGCACAAAATGGCTAATATCTCGCTCATTATGGAATTCACAGCTTATAAATCAGTTGTGAACATATAGGAAATGATATGTGCTGAATATACTCGTAACCTTGAAGTTACCAGACCATCGGTCCGATCACCTATTGGCTAGCCGGTAAGCTACAGGTCCCTCGGGCCTATGTTTGCATTTTTAGGTTACCGGACCTATGGTCCGTAACCTATTGGCATGGCGATGCGTCCGGCGTCGTCGTCGTCCGTCGTCGTCCGTCGTCGTCCGTCGTCGTCGTCGTCCGTCAACAATTTTATCTTTAAAGTTTACGATCGAATTTTTCTGAAATTTTGCTCAAAAATGCCTAAAAATATTTCGAGAGGGAGGTATTTTTTAGTTTTTTGATTTTCGCATTTTTTTCAAAATGGCAGCCGTTTTCGTCGAAAAACGGTCAATTTTGGATTTTGGCGGCCATTTTCTCAAAATCTGTTCAGTAACTTTTTTTTTTATTGATGCATAACACTCCTCATATGTACCCCTGTGACATGTAAAAATTTCGTTGCGCTTGAATCGCTCGAAGTGGGCCATTTTGGGCCCAAACTCGGCCCAAATGGGACTTTCCCATGTTAAATTCTCCTATGCTTTATAATGGGACACATTAAAGCCTAATATCTCACTTAATATTGAGATTAGAGACTAGGAATCAATTGTGGACATATAGGAAATGATATATGTTGAATATTGTCGTGACTTTGAATTTGACCTCTGACCTTGGTTTCAAGGTCAGAGCGGCCGTTTTCGTCGAAAAATGGCCAATTTTGGACTTCGACGGTCGTTTTCTCAAAATCTGTTCAGTAATTTTTTTTTCTTATTGATGAAAAATACTCCTCATATGTACCCCTGTGACATGTATAAATTTTGTTGCGCTTGAATCGCTTGAAGTGGGCCATTTTGGGCCCAAACTCGGCCCAAATGTGACTTTCCCATGTTAAATTTTCCTATGCTTTATAATGGCACACATTAAGCCTAATATCTCACTTAATATTGAAATTAGAGACTAGGAATGAATTGTGGACATATATGAAATGATATATGCTGAATATTCTCGTGACCTTGAATTTGACTTTTGACCTCATTTTCAAGGTCACAGGACAAAATGGCTAATATCTCGCTTATTATCGACTTTACAGCTTAGGAATCAGTTGTGAACATATAGGAAATGATATATGCTGAATATTCTTGTGACCTTGAATTTGACCTTTGACCTCATTTTCAAGGTCACATGAGAAAATGGCTAATATCTCGCTTATTATCGACTTTACAGTTTAGGAATCAGTTGTGAACATATAGGAAATGATATATGCTGAATATTTTCGTGACCTTGAATTTGACCTTTGACCTCATTTCCAAGGTCGCAGGACAAAATTGCTAATATCTCGCTTATTATCGACTTTACAGCTTAGGAATCAATTGTGAACATATAGGAAATGATATATGCTGAATATTCTCGTGGCCTTGAATTTGAGCTTTGACCACATTTTCAAGGTCACAGGACAAAATGGCCAATATCTTGCTTATTAGCGACTTTACAGCTTAGGAATCGATTGTGAACATATAGGAAATGATATATGCTGAAAATTCTCGTGACCTTGAATTTGACCTTTGACCTCATTTTCAAGGTCACAGGACAAAACGGCCAATATCTTGCTTATTAGCGACTTTACAGCTTAGGAATCAATTGTGAACATATAGGAAATGATATATGCTGAAAATTTTCATGACCTTGAATTTGACCTTTGACCTCATTTTCAAGGTCACAAGACAAAATGGCTAATATCTCGCTTATTATCGACTTTACAGCTTAGGAATCAATTGTGAACCTATAGGAAATGATATATGCTGAATATTCTCATGACCTTGAATTTGACCTTTGACCTCATTTCCAAGGCCACTGGACAAAATTGCTAATATCTCGCTTATTATCGACTTTACAGCTTAGGAATCAATTGTGAACATATAGGAAATGATATATGCTGAATATTCTCATGACCTTGAATTTGACCTTTGACCTCATTTTCAAGGTCACAGGACAAAATGGCCAATATCTTGCATATTAGCCCCTTTACAGCTTAGAAATCAATTGTGAACATATAGGAAATGATATATGCTGAATATTCTAGTGACCTTGAATTTGACTTTTGACCTCATTTTCAAGGTCAACAGGACAAAATGGCTAATATCTCGCTTATTATCGACTTTACAGCTTAGGAATCAATTGTGAACATATAGGAAATGATATATTCTGAATATTTTAATGATATTGAATTTGACCTTTGACCTAAATTTCAAGGTCAGTCATTTTATTTTCAAAGTCAGATTACAAAATGGCTTATATCTCGCTTATTATCAAATTTACAGCTTAGGGGTCCATAGTGAACATATAGGAAATGATGTATGCTGAATAGTTTGGTGATCTAGAATTTAACCTTTGATCCCATTTTCAAGGTTAGAGATATGGCGATTTCAGTGGTCACCTTGAATTTGACCTTCAACTTTCTCGGCTTAACTCTGTATATTTCTCCGGTAACCTTTCTAGCCCATTGGGCTAATTTTTTTTAAAATGGCAATCATTTTCGACGTAAAACAGGTAATTTCTGACTTTGGCGGCCATTTTCTCAAGAACTGTTCAGACAGTTTTGAGATTTTTGTTTCAAAAGATTCCCCTCATATACCTCTGTGATGTGTATGAGTTTCGTTAGCCTTGAACCGACAGTCTGCATATGGCGGCCATTTTGATTTTTTAGACAGGTCCCAAATGGCACTTTCCCATGTTAAATTCTCCTATGCTTTATAATGGGACACATCATTGCTAATATCTCACTTTTTATTGAGATTAGAGATTAGGAATCAATTGTGGACATATACGAAATGATATATGCTGAATATTTTCGTGACCTTGAATTTGATCTCTGACCTCAGTTTCAAGGTCAGAGCCCAAATTGGTTTATATGTCGCTTATTATCGACTTTACAGCTTAGGAATTAATTGTGGACAAATAAGAAATGATATATGCTGAATAATCTGATGATCTTGAATTTGAGCTATGGCCTCATTTTCAAGGTCACAGGTCAAGGTGGCTAATATCTCGCTTGTTATCGACTTTACAGCTTAGCAATCAGTTATGAACATAAAGGAAATGATATATGCAGATTATTGTCATGACCTCGAGTTTGACCTTTGACCTCAATTTTCAGGTCACAGTTAAAATGGCTAACATCTCACTTATTATCGACTTAACAGCCTAGGAATCAATTATGGACATATAGGAAATGATATATTCCCATGACCTTGAATTTGACCTTTGACCTCAGTTTCAAGGTCAGAGAACAAACTAGCTAATATCTCGCTAATTATCGACTTCATAGCGTAGGAATCAATTGCGAACATTTGGGAAATGATATATGCTGAATATTTTCATGATCTGAACTTGACCTTTGACCTCATTTTCAAGGTCATAGCACAAAATGGCTAATATCTCACTTATTATCAGCTTTACAGCTTAGGAATCAATTGTGGACATATAGGAAATGATATATGCAGAATATTTTTGCGACCTTGAATTTGACCAATTTTCGAGGTCACGGGACAAAATGGTTAATATCTCACGTGTTATCGACTTTAAAGCCTTGGAATCAATTGTGGACATATGGGAAATGATATATGCTGAATATTGTCGCGACTTTGATTTTTAGGTTACCGGACCTTTGGTCCGATAACGTATTGGCATGGCGTTGCATCCGTCGTCCGTCCGTCCGTCCGGCGTTAACATTTTTATCTTTAAAGTTTACGATCGAATCTTCCTGAAATTTTGCACAAAAATGCCTAAAAATATTTTGAGAAGTAGGTATTTTTTTGTTTTTTGATTTTCGCATTTTTTTCAAAATGGCGGCCATTTTTGTCGAGAAACGCTCAAGTTTGGACTTTGATGGCCATTTTCTCAAAAACTATCTGATCAGTTTTGAGTTTTTGGTTTCAAAAGATTCCCCTTATATACCTCTGTGATATGTATAAGTTTGGTTGCCCTAGATTCGCCGGTCTCCGTGTGGCGGCCATTTTGAATTTTTGACGAGTCGGCGAAAATTTTTTTTTCGCCCCAAATCGCATTACTATCCATTTTGGGCCATTTCTAGGCAAAAAAAATTTTCACCCTTTGAAAAAAATTTTGGACTTTTTAATTTTACCGGACCTATGGTCCGATAACCTATTGCCATGGCATTGCGTCTGTCGTCCGTCCGTCCGTCCATCTGTCCGTCGTCTGGCGTCCATCCAATCTTTAAAGTTTACAGTCAGATTTTTCTGAAATTTTGCACAAAAATGCCTAAAAATATTTCGAGAGGGAGGTATTTTTTAGTTTTTTGATTTTCCATTTTTTTCAAAATGGCAGCCGTTTTCGTCGAAAAATGGCCAATTTTGGAATTTGACGGTCGTTTTCTCAAAATCGGTTAAATTACTTTTTTTCTAATTGATGCATAACACTCCTCCTATGTACCACTGTGACATGTATAAATTTTGTTGCGCTTGAATCGCTCAAAGTGGGCCATTTTGGGCCCAAACTCGGCCCAAATGAAACTTTCCCATGTTAAATTCTCCTATGCTTTATAATGAGACACATTAAACCTAATATCTCACTTAATATTGAGATTAGAGACTAGGAATCAATTGTAGACATATAGGAAATGATATATGCTGAATATTCTCTTGACCTTGAATTTGACCTCTGACCTCGGTTTCAAGGTCAGAGCGGCTGTTCTCGTCGAAAATGGCCAATTTTGGACTTCGATGGTCGTTTTCTCAAAATCTGTTCAGTAACTTTTTTTCTTATTGATGCATAGCACTCCTCATATGTACTCCTGTGACATGTGACATGTATGGGCCATTTTGGGCCCAAACTCAGCCCAAACGGGACTTTCCCATGTTAAATTCTCCTATGCTTTATAATGGGACACATTAGGCCTAATATCTCACTTAATATTGAGATTAGAGACTAGGAATCAATTGTGGACATATAGGAAATGATATATGCTGAATATTATCGTGACCTTGAATTTGACCTCTGACCTTGGTTTCGAGGTCAAAGCGGCCATTTTAATCAAGAAATGGCCAATTGTGGACTTTGACGGTCATTTTCTCCAAACCTGTTCAGTAACTTCTTTTTTAGGTTACCGAACCTATGGTCCGATAACCTATTGGCGTGGCATTGCGTCCGTCGTCGTCGTCGTCCGTCGTCGTCTTCGTCCACATTTTTATCTTTTTTGTTTCCGGGCGAATTTTTCTGAAATTTTGCACAAAATTACTTAAAAGTAATTCAAGAAGGAGGTATTTTTTAGTTTTTTGATTTTCGCATTTTTTTCAAATGGCGGCCGTTTTCGACGAAAAATGCCTGATTTTTTATTTTTGGCGGCCATTTTCTCAAAATCTGTTCAGTAACTTTTTTTCTTTTTGATACATAACACTCCTCATATTGTACTCCTATGATGTCTATAAATTTTGTTGCGCTTGAATTGCTCGAAGTGGGCCAATTTTTTCTTAATTCATGGCAATTCACCATCTTACGTCAAGGATATGGTCAAGCTCTATGCACCATCCAGATCTCTACGCTCTCAGAGCAGTCTCCGACTGGCCGTACCTCGCTCAAGAACTGTAACATGCGGGGATCGATCATTCCGTGTCGCAGCCCACAAATTATGGAACACCCTACCAGATGACATAAAGAACATAACAGAACTGAACTCTTTCAAACGGGCCCTTAAGACCCACCTGTTCCAGCTAGAATATTCTGACTAGCCTATCCAGTATCCATTCACAAATATTCCATTATCTTCTAGTCAACTCTTTTTAAATTTCTAGTCAACTCATAGCTGTGATATGTCTGTAAATATTATATTATTGTTGTAATTATTAATATATTATTGTTCAGTGCTTATGAGCATGTCGTACATGGAATCAGCACTATAATATACGGTAAAATAAATAAATAAATAAATAAATTTGGCCCAAACTCGGCCCAAATGGGACTTTCCCATTTTAAATTCTCCTATGCTTTATAATGGGAAACGTTATGCCTAATATCTCACTTAATATTGAGATTAGAGACTAGGAATCAATTGTGGACATATAGGAAATGATATAATTATGCTGAAAATTTTCGTGACCTTGAATTTGACCTCTGACCTCAGTTTCAAGGTCAGAGCACAAAATGGCTTATATCTCACTTATCATGCTTATTATCGACTTTACAGCTTAGGAATCAATTGTGGACATATAGGAAATGATATATGCTGAATATATGACCTTGAATTTGACCTTTGACCCCATTTTCAAGGTCATAGGACAAAATGGCTAATATCTCGCTTGTTATTGACTTCACAGCTTAGGAATCAATTGTGGACATATACACTACTGACTGCGGTATGGTTCACCACCCCAGACGAGGTTATCAAGACGCGATTCTTATCTCCCGCGACATGAAAATTCAATTTGCGTCCTTTGATATTTGACCGCGGAGCTTGACTTCATGGACGCGGCAGTTTCATCTCCCAGGCGCATTACGAGAACCGCAAAACGACCTTACCGCAATTGTATTTTCGAAACCGCAATGTGATTTTTAGGTTACCGGACCTATGGTCCGATAACCTATTGGCATGGCGTTGCGTCAGTCGTCTGTCGTCCGTCGTCCGTCGTCCGTCGTCGTCGTCGTCGTCGTCCACATTTTTATCTTTTTTGTTTACGGGCGAATTTTTCTGAAATTTTGCACAAAAATACTTAAAAATAATCCAGGAAGGAGGTATTTTTTAGTTTTTTGATTTTCGCTTTTTCTTCAAAATGGCGGCCGTTTTCGGCGAAAAATGCCTGATTTTTTTTCAGTTACTTTTTTTCTTTTTGATACATAACACTCCTCATATGTACTTCTATGATGTCTATAAATTTCGTTGCGCTTGAATCGCTCGAAGTGGGCCATTTTGGCCCAAACTCGGCCCAAATGGGACTTTCCCATGGTAAATTCTCCTATGCTTTATAATGGGACACATTATGCCTAATATCTCACTTGATATTGAGATTAGAGACTAGGAATCAATTGTGGACATATAGGAAATGATATATGCTGAATATTCTCGTGACCTTGAATTTGACCTCTGACCTCAGTTTCAAGGTCAGAGCACAAAATGGCTTATATCTCGCTTATTATCGACTCTACAGCATAGGAATCAATTGTGGACATATAGGAAATAATCTATGCTGAATATTCTCGTGACCTTGAATTTTACCTCTGACCTCATTTTCAAGGTCAGAGCACAAAATGGCTTATATCTCGCTTATTATCGACTCTACAGCTTAGGAGTCAATTGTGGACATATAGGAAATGATATATGCTGAGTATTCTGATTACCTTGAATTTGACCTTTGAACTCATTTTCAAGGTCACAGGACAAAATGGCTAATATCTCGCTTGTTATCGACTTTACAGCTTAGCAATCAATTATGAACATATAGGAAATGATATATGCAGATTATTGTCATGACATTGAATTTGACCTTTGACCTCATTTTCAAGGTCACAGGACAAAATGGCTAAAATCTCACTTATTATCGATTTTACAGCTTAGGAATCAATTGTGGACATATAGGAAATGATATATGCTGAATATTCTCGTGACCTTGAATTTGACCTCTGACCTCATTTTCAAAGTCCAAGGACAAACTGGCTCATATCTAGCTCCTCTATTGACTGTATGGCTCGGGAATCAATTGTGGACATGATATAGAAAATGATATACATTGAATATTTTGATGATCTTGAATTTGACCTTTGCCCCTTCATTTTCAAGGCCACAGCACAAAATTGCTAATATCTCTGTGATTATTGAATTTAAAGCTTAGCAATCAACTGTGGACATGATATATGCTTAATGTTATATATGCTGAATATTCTCTTGACCTTGAATTCAACCAGTGACCTGGCTAACATCTAAAATATTAAACATTGTCCGGTAACCTATCTTCGGCCCTTGGCCTAATTTTTTCTTATTGATGCATAACACTCCTCATGTGTACTTCTGTGACATGTATAAATTTCGTTGCGCTTGAATCACTCGAAGTGGGCCATTTTGAGCCCAAACTCGGCCCAGATGTGACTTTCCCATGTTAAATTTTCCTATGCTTTATAATTGGACACATTAAGCCTAATATCTCACTTAATATTGAGATTAGAGACTAGGAATCAATTGTGGACATATAGGAAATGATATATGCTGAATATTCTCGTGATCTTGAATTTGACCTTTGACCTCATTTTCAAGGTCACAGGACAAAATGGCTAATATCTCGCTTATTATCGACTTTACAGCTTAGAAATCAATTGTGGACATATAGGAAATGATATATGCTGAATATTCTCGTGACCTTGAATTTGACCTTTGACCTCATTTTCAAGGTCACAGGACAAAACGGCTAATATCTCACTTATTATCGACTTTACGTCTTAAGAATCCATTGTGAACTTATAGGAAATGATATATGCTGAATATTCTCGTGACCTTGAATTTGACCTTTGGCCTCATTTTCAAGGTCACAGGACAAAATGGCTAATATCTCGCTTATTATCGACTTTACAGGTTAGGAATCAATTGTGAACATATAGGAAATGATATATGCTGAATATTCTCATGACCTTGAATTTGACCCTTGACCTAAATTTCAAGGTTAGTCATTTTATTTTCAAGGTTAGAATACAAAATATATCTCGCTTATTATCAAATTTACAGCTTAGGGGTCCATAGTGAACATATAGGAAATGATGTATGCTGAATATTTTGGTGATCTAGAATTTGACCTTTGATCTCATTTTCAAGGTCAGAGAACAAAATGGCTAATATGTCGCTTATTATCATCTTTACATCTGCCCCTGATGACGCTAGTGTGTCTTTGGATAAACTATTTGGTCGGGCTTTGTTTCTATTGCAAAATGTTGTATTTTACGTTTCTTATTGGCGTCATCAAAATTTGATTGTATTGGTGGTAATAGATTGATACTTACATTTATACCACTGAGTCGGTGTCACTGCTGGCAGACGTTAAATCTGTCTCCGAGGATACCATCAACTCAGTAGCCTTCGGGCTTGTGATTGGGTACTTTTGTACTTGTCATGTATCTATTCCATGGGGTTAGATTCGGATTTCTAAATTATTTTCATAGGTTGTTGGGCAGTTGTATACTAATTCCATCTGGTGTACAGTAGAAACAACTACATTTAACACATTGTCTGCCCCTGAAGACGCCAGTGTGTCTTTGGATAAACTATTTGGTCGGGCTTTGTTTGTTTCTATTGCAAAATGTAGTATTTTACGTTTCTTATTGGCATCATCAAAATCTGATTGTATTGGTGGTAATAGATTGATACTTACATTTACAGCATAGGAATCAATTGCGAATATAGAGGAATGATATATACTGAATATTTTCATGACCTTGAACTTGAACTTTGACCTCATTTTCAAGGTCACATCACAGAATGGCTAATGTCTCACTTATTATCGACTTTACAGCTGAGGAATTTATTGTGGACATATTAGAAGTGATTATATTTGTTGAAAATTTCATGGCCTTGAATTTATCAGTGACTTTATTTTCAAGGTCACTGGACAAAAGGCTAATATCTAAAATGTATATTGTCCGGTAACCTTTCTTAGCCCTTGGGCTAATTTTTTGATTTGCATCTCCTTCATTTTGCGTCCGGGCGGAATGCGTCCAGTTTTCTAGTCTAGATCTTGGAATTTGCCGTTACGAGGCATCGTACATAGACCTAAACCCGATTACGGCATTTATGCAAGATATCGTACAGCCCCGGCCAAACCCTGGAATTTCAAACACATCTGGGATAACTCTCGATTACACGGGGATGGGCCATTCTTACCTGAAGAAAACATTGATATGTCGAAAATACTGCACAATATATTATATTTATCTATTGTCTGTTGTGTTTCACTGATTCACGTGTTCGATCTAGTGAGCTGCACAAACGGTCAACAAACAGCGATACCACATTAGTACTTATTAGATTTGTTATTGTTTTAAGCTCCTTTACATATACTAGTATAGAACATTAGCGTTATAATGCACAATTCCTGGCACTCCATTCCCCGACAATGCGCGGCCCTGTGCATGCTCCCCTAGCAGACGGACGGTCGTCGAGGTCCGGGCCGCCTTTTTTAATTCGGATATGCCACGCCGTTTAGGTGTTTTGTTGACGTCATCAAAATATCATATTATGGGCAAAAAAGGTAGATAACACGACGGGTTTATGCAACTTGCTTGATTTTTTTTAGGATCGAGCGTGCGGTTGACGGGTTGCCAAAAAAATCTACTGGTTGTTGAATGTCGTGGCCGTAAATTCAGAAGAAACAAGTTTCGAAATTTTCTGACAAAAAGATATTTTAAAAAAAAAATTATTTCATTATTATCATCAAGATTGCTGTGCTTGTCGGCATAATGAGAGTGACAGATGTTCACTGCTGGTCACTTTCTGACAAGTAATCAAATATGTATCAATTTAACAGTAACAGTTTATTGATTTGCTGCCAATTTTCTACATATCAGGTTTATTATTCCTAATCTAACAGTATGGCGATTGAATCCACCAAAATATAGTCTTTGGAAGATTTGCTATGTATCTTGCAAGAAAGCTGAATTACAATTGACGCATGTATTGAGGGAGTTCAGAAGTTATCAAAAACGTAATTAACGGTCACAGTTTATGATTAACTCTTTACGTTTCACAATACAATAGAAGAAACATGACAATTATTACTTCAGGAATCAAAAATAACTATAGACCTATTGCTCTGTCTACTATGTCATCAAAACTCTTAGAACGTGTCCTTCTGGATCGCTTTGAACATTGTCTCGAAACAACTTCTCATCAGTTTGGTTTTAAACGTAATCTCTCTACTGATTTGTGTATTTTTTCCTTGAAAGAAGTTTTGAATATTTATAAAAAGCATTCTAGCCCTATCTTCATTTGTTTTCTGGATGCAACAAAGGCTTTCGATAAGATTAATTATTGGCATTTGTTCCATAAATTATGTAAACGTAATCTACCTTTACTGGTTGTAAGATTGTTAGCTTATTGGTATTCTCATCAGTCACAAGCTGTTCAGTGGGGTAAGGTATTATCGGAGTCTTTTCAAGTGTCTAATGGTGTGAAACAAGGTGGAATCCTGTCTCCCTTATTTTTTAATATCTATATGGATGAACTTAGTATCAAACTATCTAATTCTAGAGTTGGATGTAATGTTTCAGGTATCTCCATGAATCATTTCATGTATGCGGATGATATGTGCATTGTAGCTCCTAGTGCTAAAGCTCTTCAATGTTTGCTGAACACTTGTGTAGAATTTGCAGCTGATCATAACATAATATATAATGAAAAAAAATCCATGTGTATGTACATCAAATCTTCTAAATTGAGCCTTCGTACAATTCCATCTTTATATATGGGAACTAGTACTTTACAATATGTTAACACATACAAATATCTTGGTGCCATGATTGCTGCAAATTTGTGTGATGACCCTGATATTTCTCGGGCTGTAAGAGGTTTATATGCAAGGTCAAATATGCTTATACGAAGATTCTCTCATTGTTCGCCCCAAGTTAAACAGTTTTTGTTTAAAACATATTGTACAAACTCCTATGGTATTCATCTTTGGTGGTCTTACTCTGCCTCATCTATGAACAAACTCCGGGTTGCCTTCAACAAGAGCTTTAGACCGTTTATGGGTTATGGATCCCGTTGTAGTGCCAGTGGAATGTTTGCTGACAACAATATTGATTCTTTTAGTACATTGAAGCGAAAATATACTCATAGGTTTTTAAACAGACTAAGAGTCTCCACTAATACTATTATACAGTGCCTGCTATCATATGGTCAATATGTACAATTGCCTTCGACTACAGAATGGAGTGTATCTATTTATGCAAACCATTTACTCGGTAACCTGTCACTGTGATGTTAATATGTCCTTTTTTATCTGTTTTTATACACTTATATGTTGTTATTTTAATATGGACTGCGAGTCTGAAATAAAATGGAAAAAAAAAGAAAAAAAAAGATCTATTTACCACAAATTATCGTTCAAAAAATGTCATACACAATAGGCCTAATGCAGTGTCTGGAAATGGGAGTGCTGAGACACCTGTTTGACAACTAAAAACAGTGAACATGATTTTAACATACTGATACTTCTGATGTTACAGTCATGTTCAATGTATGGATACTAAAACATAATTGTCTAATACCCACACCATAGATCTGTAGATGGATGCCTGCGATCTCAATGCTCATCATTTTTATTTTGGTGATTCTGTTTAGGATAAAAGTATAAAATGTTATGGTTTACAAACACGCATGCATTTTCCCACGAAAATGTTTGGAGAGATGAGACTTTGTAAATAATCGTTGATCAAGTTGCTACATACAAATGCTTGATCCTTCAAGATTAATTATTGCGAGATGTTTCGCTGCAGCCTTACACTGGACTCCGCTGGTACAGAAACTCACATGTTGAAGAATGAGATGTTCAGACAATAAAGAAATAATTTAATTTTTCGGATTGCGGGAACAGCATATTGCGGTAGCAGCGAACGCGTCCGTGAATTATGTGCCATGACTGGACGCGTGAAGGAAATGCTGGACACGTGTCAAAACCAGGAGGGAAAAATCGCCCGCATGCACTTGCATCTTTAGCCGTGTCTGTTTTTCATGCGGACGCACGGGAACGCGTCCCGTAATTCTCTTGGAAGATGGTACGCGTCTTTTGTTTTGGAAATGGCAGGCGGGTGCAAAGTTTTGGGGAACTCTACCGCAGTCAGTACCGTAGGAAATGATATATGCTGAATATTCTCGTGACCTTGAATTTGACCTCTGACCTCATTTTCAATGTCCAAGGACAAACTGGCTGATATCTTGCTCCTCTATTGACTGTATGGCTTGGGAATCAATTGTGGACATGATATAGAAAATGCTATATACTGAATATTTTGATGACTTTGAATTTGACCTTTGCCCCTTCATTTTCAAGGCCACAGCACAAAATTGCTAATATCTCTCAGATTATTGAATTTACAGCTTAGCAATCACCTGTGGACAAGATATATGCTTAATGTTATATATGCTGAATATTCTCTTGACCTTGAATCCAACCAGTGACCTGGTTAACATCTAAAATATTAAACATTGTCCGGTAACCTATCTTTGGCCCTTGGCCTAATTTTCTTATTGATGCATAACACTCCTCAAATGTACCCCTGTGACATGTATAAATTTCGTTGCCCTTGAATAGCTCGAAGTGGGCCATTTTTGGCCTAAGTACGGCCCAAATGGGACTTTCCCATGTTAAATTCTCCTATGCTTTATAATGGGACACATTAAGCCAAATATCTCACTTAATATTGAGATTAAAGACTAGGAATCAATTATGGACATATAGGAAATGATATATGCTGAAT
The DNA here is from genome assembly GCA_949152475.1 of Terebella lapidaria. NCBI lineage: Eukaryota > Metazoa > Annelida > Polychaeta > Terebellida > Terebellidae > Terebella > Terebella lapidaria. Next base: position 182,656 of record CASCJZ010000061.1, read on the forward strand.
ATTCTCGTGACCTTGAATTTGACCTCTGACCTCGGTTTCAAGGTCAGAGCACAAAATGTCTAATAACTTGCTCATTATCAACTTTACAGCTTAGGAATCAATTGTGGACATATAGGAAATGATATATGCCGAATATTTTGATGACCTTGAATTTGACCTTTGACCTCATTTTCAAGGTCACAGAACAAAATGACTAATATCTCACTTATTATCGATTTTACAGCTTAGGGATCAATTGTGGACATATAGGAAATGATATATGCCGAATATTCTGATAACCTTGAACTTCACCTTTAACCTCATTTTCAAGGTCAAAGGACAAAATGGCTAACATCTCACTCATTATAGATTTTACAGCTTAGGGATCAATTGTGGACATATAGGAAATGATATATGCCGGATATTCTCGTGACCTTGAATTTGACCTCTGACCTCGGTTTCAAGATCAGAGCACAAAATGTTCAATATCACGCTTAATCGACTTTACAGCTTATAAATCAATCGTGGACATATAGGAAATGATATATGCCGACTATTCTGATGACGTTGATTTTGACATTTGACCTCATTTTCAAGGTCAAAGGACAAAATGACTAATATCTCACTCATTATCGATTATACAGCTTAGGGATCAATTGTGGACATATAGGATATGATATATGCTGAATATTCTCGTGACCTTGAATTTGACCTCTGACTTCGGTTTCAAGGTCAGAGCACAAAATGTTTAATATTGCGCTTATTATCGACTTTGCAGCTTAGGAATCAATTGTGGACATATAGGAAATGATATATGCCAACTATTCTGATGACGTTGATTTTGACCTTTGACCTCATTTTCAAGGTCACAGGACAAAAGGCCTAGTATCTCACTTATTATCGATTTCACAGCTCAGGGATCAATTGTGGACATACAGGAAATGATATATGCTGAATATCATCGTGACCTTGAATTTGACCTCTGACCTCATTTCCAGGACCACAGGACAAAATGGCTGATATCTCACTTATTATCGACTTTACAGCTTAGCAACCAATTGTAAACATATAGAAAATGATATATCCTGAACATTGTCATGACCTTGACCTTTGACTTCATTTTCAGGGTCGCAGGACAAAATGGCCAGTATCTCGCTTATTATCGACTTTACAGCTTAGGAATCAATTATGAACTTATAGGAAATGATATATGCTGAACATTGCTATGACCTTGAATTTGACCTTTGACCTCATTTTCAAGGTCAGAGAACGAAATGGATAATATCTCGCTTTTTATCGACTTTACAGCTTAGCAATCAATTGCAGACATATAGAAAATGATTTATTCTGAACATTGTCACGACTTTGAACTTCACCTTCGACGTAATTTTCAAGGTCACAGGACAAAATGGATAATAGCTTGCTTATTATCGACTTTACAGCTTAGGAATCAATTATGAACATATAGGAAATGATATAAGCTGAATATTGCTATGACCTTGAATTTTACCTTTGACCTCGTTTTTAAGGTCACAGGACAAAACGGCTAATATCTCACTTATTATCGACTTTACAGCTTAGGAATCAGTTGTGCTCCTATAAGGAATGATGTATGCCAAATATTTTGATGACCATTAATTCGACCTTCGACCTTATTTTCAAGGTCATAGAACAAAATTGCTATTTTGTTTTACTTGTTATTGAATTTACAGCTTAGCATACAATAGACATATCGGGAATGATATAAATGTTTGCTGGATATTCTCATGATGTTGCCTTTGACCAGTGACCTTATTTCCAGGTCACAGGAATATAAAACATATTTTGTCCGGTAACCTGTCTTAGCCCTTGGGCTAATTTTTCTTTCATAATGGGAGCTGTCAGGACTGTACTCATAAAACACTTGAAGATACAGCTTAGAAATTGGCACTTTCAAATGGGAAGTTATATATGGCGACTTGTGTGGTGACCTCAAAAATGCCCAGATTTGCCTCTATAGATGAAATGCTTGCAGATAGAGCTCATGTTTGCATTATGAACATGTAGGGAGACATATATGGCACAACTAATGATGACCTTGAACTTGACGTCAGATGACCATGAGTGCCAAATGTCTGACTCGGAATGTGTAAATTGACCTGAGCGCCCTAAGCAATTCCACCCTGATATATCTTTGTATTATGAACATATAGAATATCAAATGCCGCACACATACATGTAATGGTGACATCGAAGTTCACACGGATGACCTTGATTGGTAAATCTCAGGGTCATATGTTCACACTGCGAACCTTGATTGGTAAATCTTAGGGTCTGTTACCTGCCAATGCTGCCATGGCCAAACCAAATTGTTCGATAACCTATCTTAGCCTTTGGGCTAATTTTTACCTTTGACCTCGATTTTACAGGTTAGGAATCAGGAATGATATATTCTGAATATTGTCATGACCTTGAATTTGTCCTTTGACCTCATTTTTAAGGTCACAGGACAAATTGGCTAATATCTCGCTTATTATTGACTTTACAGCTTATGAATCTATTATGAACATATACGAAATTATATATTATACAGATTATTCTCATGAGACCTTGAATTTGACCTTTGACCTAAATTTCAAGGTCACAGGACAAAATGACTAATTTCTCACTTATTATCGATTTTAAAGCTTTGGAATCAATTGTGAGCATATAGAAAAGGATATATGTTGAATATTGCCATGACCTTGAATTCGACCTTTGACCTCATTTTCAAGGTCAAAGGACAAAATGGCTAATATCTTGCTCCTCTATTGACTTTATAGCTTGGGAACCAATTGTGGACATACAGAAAATGATATACACTGAATATTTTGATGACCTTGAATTTGACCTTGAACTTATTGTATCCCCCGAACAAAGTTCGGCGGATACTATGGATTTACGATCGTCGCGCCGCCGCCGCCGTGTCCGCAGACACTTTCTTGTGAACGCGCTACAGCTTGCAAATCTGAACCGATTTTGATAATATTTTATATGGACATGTCTTATGGTGAGATCGCGACACCTATCGATTTTTGTTGCCATAGCAACCAAAATGACCGATTCGTGACACATTTTGTGACAAAATCAGCAATTTCAATACCCATGGCTTGTGAACGCTCTAGGAGTTGTAATTAGGGCATTTCGGCTACAGCTTCGGCTACTGGTTTTGTCAGAATTTTTTTTTTTCTTTTTTTTCACTTTTTTGTTTCCCAACGATAACTCGAGAACGCCTTGACGAATCTTCGAGAAATTTTCACCAGTTATCACATATATTACATAGATGAACCCTATTGTTTTGGAGCCGGCTCCGAGGTCCGGTTAGTCCGTGAGGATGAATTTTGTGTCAAATGGTTTCCGGATGATAACTCAAAAAGTACTTGTGCTACCATTCTGAAACTTGACATGTACGTTGATATAGTGTCTCAGAGGAACCGTATCAATTACGGAGTCAATCCCTCAAACGTCCTTCGACCCAGGGGCCGAAAACAATTTTGGTGAGCCATCCTTGAGGCTGATTGCATATCTCAGAAAAGGTGCATCGTAGAGCGAAACAGCTTTATTTTTGGACTCGTCACCCTAGACAAACATGTCTAAGGGGTAATATGGATGAACTTTAACCTTGACCCGAAGTTTGCATCGTAGAGTGAAATGGACGTTATTTTCGGACTCGTCGACCTAGACAAACATGTCTAAGGGGTATTATGGATAAACTTTGACCTTGACCTGAAATTTTTTGCCGAGTCGGCATTTTTCGTTTTCGTTGATATCTCGGAAACGGTGCGTCGTAGAGCGAAACGGACGTTGTTTTCGGACTCGTCACCCTAGACAAACATGTCTAATGGGTATTATGGATGAACTTTGACCTTGACCCGAATTTTTCGTTTTCTTCGATATCTCGAAAACGGTGCGTCATAGAGCGAAACGGATTTTATTTTCGGACTCGTCATCCTAGACAAACATGTCTAAGGGGGTATTATGGATGAACTTTGACCTTGACCTGAAATTTTTTTGCCGAGTCGGCATTTTTCGTTTTCTCATGTTTGAGGGGTATTATGGATGAACTTTGACCTTGACCCAAAATTTTTTCGCCGAGTTGGCATTTTTCGTTTTCTTCGATATCTCGGAAACGGTGTGTCGTAGAGCGAAACGGACGTTATTTTCGGACTCGTCACCCTAGACAAACATGTCTAAGGGGTATTATGGATGAACTTTGACCCTGACCCAAAATTTTTCCGCCGAGTCTGCATTTTTCGTTTTCGTCGATATCTCGGAAACGGTGCGTCGTAGAGGGAAACGGATGTTATTTTCGGACTTTTCGACCTAGACAAACATGTCTAATGGGTATTATGAATGAACTTTGACCTTGACCCGAAATTTTTCGCCAAGTCAGCATTTTTTGTTTTCGTCGATATATCGCAAACGGTGCATCGTAGAGCGAAACAGACATCATTTTTGGACTCATCGACATAGACAAACATGTCTTGACGGTTTTATGGATGAAGTTAGACCCGAAATTTTTTGCTGAGTCAGCATTTGTCGTCTTCGTCGATATCTCGGAAACGGTGTGTCGTAGAGCAAAACGGACGTTATTTTCGGACTCGTCGACCTAGACAAACATATCTTAGGGGTATTATGGATGAACCTTGACCTTGACCCAAATTTTTTTTGCCGAAGCGGCATTTTTCGCTTACATTGATATCTCGGAAATGGTGCGTCGTAGAGCGAAACGGACGTTATTTTCGGACTCGTGATACTAGACAAACATGTCTGAGGTGTATGTTGGGTGAACTTGTTCCAGGGCCAATTTTTTTTTTGCTGAGTCGGCGTTTTTCATTTTCGGCCATATTTCAGAAACAGTGCATCGTAGAGCGAAACGGACGTTATTTTCGGACTCGTGGCACTAGACAATTATGTCTTAGGGGTTTGTTGGGTCAACTTGATCCTGGGCCAAATTTTTTTTGCTTTTTCATTTTTCATTTTTGGCCATATCTCGGAAACGATACATCGTTGAATGAAATGGATGTTATTTTTGGACTCGTGGTACTAGACAAAGATATCGTAGGGGTGTGTTAGGTGAAATTGTGCCTGGGTCAAATTTTTTTTATGCTTAGTCGGTATTTTTCATTTTCGGCCATATCTCATTTATTTTCATAAATATCTCAGAAACCGTCGTCTTGGATTGAAATGGATGTATCTACATAATCATTTTGGTTGCAGAGTTGTCAGTAATTAACAGTTCACCTGTGATTGTGTTGTGTATCGAAATGCCCCAAGGCCTCTAGGCCTTTACGTCTAGTTTTACAGGAATCACTACAATATTGAACAGGCACTTTGAGCAATGCTCAGGCACGAAACCTATTGTTTTTCGGAAAGATTGAATAAATATTAATAAGTTCATGAGATAACTTATTACAACAATGTGAAATATCCAGTTTGAGATCTATGATCATTCCAGTTGATTGACATCTGCAAACAAATCTCACTGGACATGTGTACAAATTTACAGTTGATGGTTTTGTGTGAAATGATTACTTTTGCTGAATAAGTTAACATAAATTTGAATAGTTTAACATTAGTTTTACTATTTAAGTTTATTACTGGCCACAATAAGAATAGTTAGGTGAAGAAACATTTATTATTGGGCTCAAGAAGGTAAAGGTTGTGTCCAGTACTGACTTTATGGCTGCAGTACCATTGATATTTCGAATAAGTTAACATTAGTATTGCAAGTTAAGTCTATTATTGAGCACAAAAATAGTTAAGGTGAGGAACATTTATTACTGGGCACATATTATGAGTTAAATTATAACTTGTGGTGAAAGTTCGATCTGGCTCCAATTTCGTCATCTTGAAATACAGTTTTGGTTAAATTTTACTTTGAATTTCAACTTGAAACCAAGTTTGGCAGTTGTATATTATGAGCTAAAAAATAACTTATAGTTAAAAGTTCGATCTGGCTCCAATTTTGTCATCTGGAAGTACAGTTTTGGTCAACTTTTACTTTGAATTTCAACTTGAAACCAAGTTTGGCACAAATTATGAATTAAAATAAAACTTGTGGTGAAAAGTTCGATCTCGCTCCAATTTCTTCATCTTGAATTTCAGTTTTGGTCAACTTTTACTTTGATTTTCAGTTTGAAATCAAGTTCGGCACATAATATGAGTTAAAATCTAACTGATGATGAAAAGTTTGATCTGGCTCCAATTTCTTCATCTGGAAATGCAGTTTTGGTCAACTTTTACTTTGAATTTCAGCTTGAAATCAAGTTTGGAACATGTTATGAGTTAAAATATAACTTAGGATGAAAAGTTCGATCTGGCTCCAATTTTGTCATCTTGAAATACAGTTTTGGTCAACTTTTACTGTGAATTTCAACTTGAAACCATGTTTGGCACATATATGTATTATGAGTCGAAATATAACTTATTGTGAGAAGTTCGGTCTGGCTCCAATTTCGTCATCTTGAAATGCAGTTTTGGTCAACTTTTACTTTGAATTTCAACTTGGAACCAAGTTTGTAAAATATTCTGAGTTGAAATATAAATAGGTGAAAAGATTGATCTATCTGTATTTTCATTATTTTATCAAACATGTGGAAATGGAAATTCATATAAAGAGATTTCAGTGGTGATTTTGAATTCGACCTTCAATAACCTCGGAAGATCAGTGCAGCAATTTTGGTGGGGAAAAGAAAAAAGTTGTGACTTGAGATTTAACATTTCTCTGGTAATCTTTTTTTAGCCCTTGCTCTAGTTTTTCACACTTAACAGTGATATATTTGGGGTAACAGAGATGATAGGGCTTCGGGGGATACACCCAAGCAGTCGTAGGCGACCGGAAGCGTCTAGTTTTCAAGGTCACAGGACAAAAGGTTAATATTTAAAATATATATTGTCCAGTAACCTTTCTTAGCCCTTGAGCTAAATTTTTAGTTTTTTGATTTTCGAATTTTTCTCAAAATGGTGGCCATTTTTGACGAAAAAGGGCCAATTTTCTCAAAAACTGTCTAATAGTTTTGAGATTTTTGTTTCAAAGGATTCTCCTTATGTACCTTTATGATGTGTATAAGTTTTGTTGCCCTTGAATCGCCGTTCTCCGTGTGGCAGTCATTTAAAATTTTTGACGGGTTGGCTTTTTGGGTCATTTCTAGGCAAAAAAAAATGTTTCACCTTTGAAAAAAAATTTGGACTTTTTTCCTTCATGATGGGAGCTGTCAGGACTGAACTTATAGAACGCTTGAAGATAGAGCTTAGAAATTGGCACTTTCAAATGGGAAGTCATATTATGGCGACTTGAATTTGACCTTGGATAACCTTGAAAGGTCAAAACAGCCATTTTTGGGTAAAAAATTGCTCAAATTTGCACCTGGTCTGTATTTTCTCAAAAACTGTCTGATCAGTTTTGAGATTTTTGTTTAAAAAGATTCCTCTTATATATCTCTGTGATGTGTATAAGTTTTGTTGCCGTTGAATCGCCGGTCTCCATGTGGCGGCCATTTTTAATTTTTGACGAGTCGGCGAAAAAAATTTTTTTCACCCCAAATCGCATTACTATCCATTTTGGGTCATTTCTAGGCAAAAAAAATGTTTCACTTTTTGAAAAAAATTTTGGACACTTTTTACAGCTTAGAAATTGGCACTTTCAAATGGGAGGTCATACATCATGTATATGGCGATTTGTGTGGTGACCTTGAATTTGACCTTCGATGACCTTGATAGGTCAAAACAGCCTTTTTGAAGTCAAAAAATGCCCAGATTTGCTTCTATAGATGAAATGCTTGCAGATAGAGCTTATGCTTGCATTACGAATATATAGGAAGACATATATGGCACAACTAATGATGACCTTGAATTTGATGTCAGATGACCTTGAGTGCCAAATGTCTGACTCGTAATGTGTAAAATGACCTGAGCAGCTTAAATGATTCCACCCAGATATATCTTTGTATTATGAACATATAGAATATCAAATGCCGCACACATACATGTAATGGTGACATCAAAGTTCACACAGATGACCTTAATTGGTAAATCTCAAGGTCATATGTTCACACTGTGAACCTTGATTGGTAAATCTCAAGGTCTGTTACCTGCCAATGCTGCCATGGCCAAGCCAAAATTGTCCGGTAACCTATCTCAGCCTTTGGGCTAATTTCTTGACTGACACATATTGTATGTGAGCGATCTATGGGTAGGAATTCTACATGAATCACTGCATTCTGAGCATTGCCCAGGCACAAAACATTCCGTTTGTTTAAACAGATTGAATGAATGGTAATCATGGTAATAAGTTGATGGACTACAGATACTATAGTATCCAGTTTGAACTCTACATGTCCAGACGGTTGTACATGTAGTTTAAAATAATAATGTCACTGGATTTCGGTATACATGTAAATGTATAAAAAACATATTACCAATGATTACAGTGCTATTCTCATTGAGTCAACATGTACCTTTATAATGAGAACTAGGCACTTTCCAGCGAAGAGCATGTTGTCTGACACTTATTTGATGGAAGATCATGTGAATATGATGACCCCTCGGGGTATGTGGCGCATGAAAGATACAAATGAAATATTGGAAACATTTGGTGGCAAAAAAAAACTGTGGCTCGATCATCGGTCGTTATTGTTCCACCGATGATCGAGCTTGAAATTTTCACCGAGGACGAACATTAGCGAATACCCGAGTATATGCATGATATATTGTATTTGAAATGTTGTTGAGATTGTTTTGGTGTCCAAACAAGTCCCCTGGAAAATGTTTTGTTTGCTCTGATACTTTATACTTTGGTATTGGTTCCATGTTTATTTGCTATATATAGAGTATTACTGAACACAATAGAAATAATTGCGGTCTGAAGCATTCATTACTGACATTGATGAAAGGCACAGGCTTGGCAGTAATGATACTCTGCCAGTATTACCATCATGGCCATACTTTTAGCGATAGGAATGGGCATCAGGATGATACACCCACACGGTCGACAAGGTAAGCACGGTCTAGACCGTCTAGTTGGGAAAAATGGCTGGTGTACCTGTTGATTCCCAACATATTTTGAAAAAGCAAAGATCATACATACTAGTCAATAAAATTATCGTCCCATGGCTGAGATGTCAGAGTGTGCAACAGTGTCATTCAAAATATGTTATGTTACAGTTCCATCGGATACACTGACTCCTGATGTGAGCGCTGCATCAACAGCCGTGGGAGAGGAGCTATACACCAGGAGAAGTGCTGGAAAGATTGGTCTGGCGGCTGGTGTTTGTCTGGGATTGATTGTGATTGCAGCTATTCTGGTCTTAGTACTGTATCTGAGAAGAAAGAGACAGGCAAATCCGGGAAGTTCGGTATGTACAGAAATTCATTGTCCACTTGGGTCCCACTTGGGTCCCATATTCTTGTACGCGCATAAATAGTGTTGCGATCATAACACTAATCAATTCTGCCAGGAGTGACCAAACTGGCGGACTGTCGGACTGTCAAATCTTTTGCTGAAATAAGCTTATCATGCTTATTGAAGATAATGGCGTGTAATATTCCATAGATTTCAATTTTGTGATAATGCACATACTTAATTGTACACTTTCTGCAAGACAACATACAGAACCTGCTGACATTCTAAGATTGAATGCGTGGCATATTATGTCAGTAACGTAAAAACAGTAAAATAATGAATATTTTTTCAGGAGATTTCTAGAGTGAATTTTCATAATAGCCTTTAAACAAATTTTGAAATGCAGTTCAATTATACTTTTGAAAAACATTTTAACTAACATTCATTCAATATTTAATTATTGATTAAAGATATTGAATGGCGATTTTACTGAATGGGAGTGTTGTCGATCACCTGTCATAACCTATATTTTTAGGTTACCGGACCTATGGTCCGATAACCTATTGGCATGGCGTTGCGTCCGTCGTCCGTCGTCCGTCGTCGTCCGTCGTCGTCCGTCGTCGTCGTCGTCGTTGTCGTCGTCGTCCACATTTTTATCTTTTTTGTTTACGGGCGAATTTTTCTGAAATTTTGCACAAAAATACTTAAAAATAATACAAGAAGGAGGTATTTTTTAGTTTTTTGATTTTCACATTTTTTTCAAAATGGCGGCCGTTTTCGATGAAAAATGCCTGATTTTGGACTTTGGCGGCCATTTTCTCAAAATCTGTTCAGTAACTTTTTTTCTTTTTGATACATAACACTCCTCATATGTACTCCTATGATGTCTATGAATTTCGTTGCCCTTGAATCGCTCGAAGTGGGCCATTTTGGGCCCAAACTCGGCCCAAATGGGACTTTCCCATGTTAAATTCTCCTATGCTTTATAATGGGACACATTAAGCCTAATATCTCACTTAAAATTGAAATTAGAGACTAGGAATCAATTGTGGACATATAGGAAATGATATATGCTGAATATTCTCGTGACCTTGAATTTGACTTCTGACCTCAGTTTCAAGGTCAGAGCACAAAATGGCTTAGATCTCGCTTATTAACGACTCTACAGCTTAGGAATCAATTGTGGACATATAGGAAATGATATATGCTGAATATTCTCGTGACCTTGAATTTGACCTTCGACCCCATTTTCAAGGTCATAGGACAAAATGGCTAATATCTCACTTATTATGGATTTTACAGCTTAGGAATCAATTGTGGACATATAGGATGATATATGCTGAATATTCTCGTGACCTTGAATTTGACCTCTGACCTCATTTTCAAGGTCACAGGACAAAATGCCTCACATCTTGCTCCTCTATTGACTGTATGTCTCGGGAATCAATTGTGGACATATAAAAAATGATATACACTGAATTTTTTGATTACCTTAAATTTGACCTTTGCCTTCATTTCAAGGCCACAGCACAAAATTGCTAATATCTCTCTGATTATTGAATTTACAACTTAGCAATCAACTGTGGACATGATATATGCTTAATATTATATATGCTGAATATTCTCTTGACCAGTGACCTGGCTTGTCCGGTAACCTATCTTCGGCCCTTGGCCTAATTTTATCTTTAAAGTTTACGATCGGATCTTTCTGAAATTTTGCACAAAAATACTTTTAAATATTTCAAGAGGGTTTTTTTTTATTTTTCATTTTTCACATTTTTTTTAAAATGGCGGCAATTTTCGCCGAAAACGGCCAATTTCTGACTTTGGCGGCCATTTTCTCAAAAACTGTTCAGACAGTTTTGAGATTTTTATTTCAAAAGATTGCTCTCACATACCTCTGTGATATGTATAAGTTTCGTTGCCCCTGAATCGCCGGTCTGCGTGTGGTGGCCATTTTTCGAAGGGCCCCAAATAGGACTTTCCTATGTTAAATTATCCTACGCTTTATAATGGTACACATTATGCCTAATATCTCACTTATTATTGAGATTAGAGACTAGGAATCAATTATGGACACACAGTAAATGACATATGATGATTATTGTCATAACCTTGAATTTGACCTTTGACCTCATTTTCAAAGTCAGAGCAAAAAATGGCTAATATCTCGCTTATTATCGACTTTACAGCTTAGGAATCAATTGTGCACATATAGGAAATGATATATTCCGGATATTCTGATGACCTTGAATTTGACCTTTGACCTCATTTTCAAGGTCAAAGAACAAAATGGCTAATATCTCGCTTATTATCCACTTTACAGCTTGGGACTAAATTGTGGACGTATAGGAAATGATATATGCCGAATATCTTGATGACCTTGAATTTGACCTTTGACCTAATTTTTAAGGTCAGGCACAAAATGGCTAATATCTCGCTCATTATTGACTTTAAAGCTTAGGAATCAATTGTGGACATATAGGAAATGATATATGCCAAATATTCTGATGACCTTGAATTTTACCTTTGACCTCATTTTCAAGGTCAAAGAACAAAATGGTTAATATCTTGCTTATTATCGACTTTACAACTTGAGAGTCAATTGTGGACAGATAGAAAATGATATATGATAAATATTGTCATGACCTTGAGTTTGAATTTTGACCTCCTTTTCAAGGTCAGAGTACAGAATGGCTAATATTTCGCTTATTATCAACTTTACAGATAAGGAATCAATTATGGAAATATAGGAAATGATATATGCTGAATATTATCACGACCTTGAATTTGACCTTTGACCTCATTTTCAAGGTATCACAGGACAACTTGGCTAGTATCTTGTTTATTATCAAATTTACAACTTAGGATTCTGTTGTGGACACACAGCAAATGGTATATGCTGAATATTCTAATGACTTTTAATTTGACTTTTGATTTCATTTTCTATGTCACAGGACATAATGACTAATATCTCTCTTAGTACTGAATTTACAGCTTAGTAAGCAATTGTGAACGTATAAGAAATCAAATATGCTGAATACTCTCATGACTTTAAATTTGACCTTGACCTAATTTTCAAGGCCACAATATAAAATAGCTATTATATATAAAAGTTATTGTTTATGATATTATATATTGTCCGGTAACCTGTCTTAGCCCTTGGGGTAATTTTTCTGGTATTTTGTCCAGCTTACTTTTTCGCTAGAAACCCTTGAAGTTGGGTTAAAAGACTACAGTGATCTGACCGATGTCACTGCAGCGGACCTCAATAAATACGCAATCAAGGATAATCTTCCAGTGGCTGAGTACATGTTCGAGTTCAGCTATGATGATATCACTTCCTCAGCCAGGACGAAGAACGAGTTTGTGGCTTGTCTCACAGCCTTGATGAACACCAGCGGTGGAGTGATTAAAGTTACCAGTCAGAGAGGCATTGATGTGAAGGCTCTAAAATCCATCCCGTCACCAACCATACCAAGACAGCAGCTAAGGGATATCAAAGTAACTTCTATGGAGCCTGGTCTTGCTTATGTCATGGTCACTAAATCAACATACCCTGTGACGTTCGACTGTGCAACATATACAACTCATCAGGGCAGAGTGAAAACTGTTAGAGACTATCACACTGTCAAACAAATTGTGTCACGTCGAGGACATAATATATCTGCTATCAGCAGATTTTCAGACAGTGATACTGATATTCGATCCAGTGATTCAGATGGAATTTGCTTGAGATGTGATGATTCAGAGCCACAAAGTTTTGTCACCACGATGATAGCACTGTCCAACACACATGGAGGTGGATGTATAAGATTAACAGGAAAAGTTGGAAATATACCAAACCTGGAAAGTGTCATCAACCATGTTCAGGATATCGTACAGTTGGGTTGGGGTGACGAATCTTCCAATAAACTGATCTGGGGCTCAACCAGAGGTCTCCCAAACTACAACGAACACTGGACTGCACTAAAACATCCTGATGGGTTTATTGGTGAAAAAAAAGCAGAGGCCCTTTGGGTGATAAGAGTGGAAGAGTGTCCAGGTGGGGCCTTTTTAAGGTGTCCTGATTGTTTTGTCATTGTGGATGATGGAGACATTCACAAGCTCGATTTCGAAACTTGGAAAAGGTTTTTGACAAGTTCTACCGATGAGGGAGTCATTGAGTCGAATATTGGAGATGAACTGGCAGAAGACGAACCAGACTGTGTCATTCATGTGCATGAACAATTTCCTCCTCTGACAGAAGAAATTGAAGATTCTTTGGGTCTATCGGCATCAGATCAGGATGGACAACACACCTATTCTTGGTCAGACTCTGATGTGTGGAGAAGGGCGATGCATACACAAAAAGAACCATGTAGTGCCAATTGGAAGTCAGGCATCAATTTTGAGATGTTTCAACTGAGCAGCCCAATGACATGCACTCCGAGAGAAGAAGTCATCTGTGACATAGTCAAGAGAAAAAGTCCTGACTTGGCAGAAGTCTTCAGTGGGATTTTCCAGAAATTTGATTATGCTTGGGTGATTGCATTCTCCAGTATAACAAAAGCTTTCAAACATAGGAGTAAGGTTGGTGCTCCAAAAACATTAGTGATGGATCTACTGATGGCATCTAAAAATAAAGGTTTGCAACTGTGTTCTGTGTTCAATCATAGCTTTGATGCCGAGTGCAAGCGGTATAGTCTGAAGGCTGCTATTCTCCTGAAGAAATATGCAACGAAACACCTGTTTACAGTAGAGAAAACCGGACATAATTTCAAGTGGCAGATACATGTCAAAGTTGTTGCGATATATGACACGGGTCTTTTAGAACTGGAAGACCCAAACCTATCGCATCATCTGCAAGAGAACTTCACGTGGCGTGATGGGAAGAACACGAGCATCAATCAAGCCTTAGCACAGATGTTCTCAACTGGAGACACGTATGTGAAGAATTCACTTTTCGGCGACTTGATGCTGCACAGGATGACAGAAGGGCAAGAACAAGTTCTGTTCGAGCTTAGTCGTGTGCCTCACGTTTTCGTTCAAGGCCCACCAGGAACAGGGAAAACTTGGATCGCTCGAAACTTCTGTGCTGCAATGTCTCAGCAATCAGACAAAGAACGTGTTGTTTATGTCTGTTCATCACAAGCTGCCTGTGAGCGAATGCGCTCTGAAGGTATTTGTGAAATCCATTGGGCTAAAGACTTCAAGACACTGACACTTCTAGCAGAGATGTCCAAGGCTTGGGACTGTGTTGTACTGGATGATGCCCACACCATCTCAAACTGGTCACTCTCTCAGTGGAATGATTTCTTTAAAAGGCTCCACACAAAACACCTGGTCATATTCTTTGACAACATTCAACACATCAAGCACACTAAGAGCTCCACGAATGTCCTCACTGCATTTGTTGACTACTGTGCAAACTGTCATATTGAATTCAAGATCGTCAACATGACACAGTCGCACCGAACATCTCGGAAGGTAGCTTCATTCTTGAAGAATATCTGTGGTGAGCAGAAGCAAGTGAGTCTGCCGAAGAAAGAAAATCGTGTGGGAATCGATGGAGATGATGTAGTTCTGCACATCTTGTCTGCGACATCCGAAAGACGTAGAGATAATGCAGTTGACCTGGCAAACTATGTTGTTGACTTGACTGACAGGATCATTGTGGAAAGTCAGTCACTTGATGGTCCCCACATATACGGCCCTGAAGATGTTGCCATAGTTATCGACACAACTAAAATGGGTGAACTCTATGGAATGAATGATGTTCAGCAATTCATTTCTAACTTTGAGAGCAAACATCCTAAGTACAGAGTGCAAAAGGCAGATGTTTTGCCAGTGAAGGGAATCATTGTAGACACTCTGAAGAACTTCACTGGACTGGAGACCAAAGTTCTCATCTATGTCATCCACCATGGCATGAGTCACGATACACTTGATTATCTGTCAGACAAGCGGCATCTGACCCAGGTGGTATCCAGAGCTCTCTGTCGTGTGGATATTGTCTACCAGGGACCATATGGCAGTGAAGCTGTTGAAAAGCTTGGATTTGGCAGGTATGAACTCAAAACGAATAACCTGTGTAAATACGCGTTACAGTGTGTATACAATATTGCCTGGCCATGATTAGATTACTTTTAACAGAAACGTTTCCAAATAAAATGTGCACATCTTTTGAAAACAGATCATGCCCTGTTTTGACTGAAGACAATCCAGATGAACATCCTGATGAACGTGTCCCATCATCTGCTCTTGAGGTGCATCATGAAGACTCTGCTGCGACGTCACCCTTACTAGCCACGTGAGTCTGTTCACGCTGTCATTGATGATAGTTCATTTCGTGTGAGGATTGTTGCTCTGTGGGCGTTTGTGAAAGTTTTAAATGACAAACATCACAATAAGAAACAATGTTCTGTTTACAGACCTGATGTGGAAGGATCGTCCTTTGCATGCATGAGGTTAGACACACTTCCTCGAACGCAGCTGTACCCGTCAGGACGTCCACGTACAACAAACTATGACAGCGTGGCTGCCAAGCATAAAAGCTCGAACCTTTGATGTGTATCACACTCCATGAGTGTGGGCAGGTGGGTCAGCCCAGTCATCAGTGTGTGATAGTAGAATAGATGTTCGGATTGTCAGTGAAGTGCTTTCTCCAACAGATATTCACACATTTTGGTGCTGATTTTGAAGACACATCCGTTGCTTAGATGCATGTTAGACTATGAGTGACCATCTGTTTGAGGTCGTTGTTTGGGATGTGTGTGACCAATGGTACTTGTAACCATTTTTAGGTGATTTATGTCAGTG
This sequence comes from Terebella lapidaria, assembly GCA_949152475.1. NCBI lineage: Eukaryota > Metazoa > Annelida > Polychaeta > Terebellida > Terebellidae > Terebella > Terebella lapidaria. The sequence continues at coordinate 198,797 of CASCJZ010000061.1, forward strand.
AATATTGAGTGTATCGTACTTGTAAATTATTGTACTTTCGGAAGTCAATGTACAGAAATATTCATCTTGTTTTCTTGAATGACTCCCAAGTTTTGAGTGATTGTTTACTTGTCACCTGTGATGAGGATGGATAGCAATCCTACTTGCTTGTCGTCATTTCCTTGTTTGTCCAGGCAGCATGTTCATATATCTTTATCACATAGCCCGTGTTCTTGTAACTATAGTTTACGGATCTGGATTAGTGTATCAGTCTTCTCACTATCACTCAAGCAATCTCCATGGTAGTCCTACCCAACATGTTCGAACATGTACGTAGAATTCAGTATATCGACGGGTGAAAACCAGAAGGTCGTAAGCGCCAATTTCACAATTTTACAAGAGCGTCATTTTTCATCCTGTAGAATTACTTGTTGCGATCCTTGAAATTTCTTCTGCCACATGCTTTGTAATAGAGATTGTTGGTGTCATTTCACTTATTTCATTCACGATAGGTATTATTTTTATTTAACTATCAAAGGAAATGTGACTTACGATGTTCTGGCGTCACGTCTAAACAAGGCATAGCCATGTTTGGTACCAGCCAGAACATCGTAAGCGACAACTTTAAATGAGAGAATCTCTGCCAATGCATGCTTATTCTAGTTTTACTTTTGGAAACTAATATCATCGCATCGATATCTTAGCGATTTCTTCGCTTTCAAGCATGAACAACGTAAATGGTGTTTACGAGGTTCTGGCTCGTCACTATTCCGCAAAGACCTAACACTGACGAAACGCCAGAAGGTCGTAAGTGTTTTCCGCGAGGCCACAACTCCGTTCTATTTCAAAATACAACAATGAAACGAGTTCTAGGCGCAATACATGAATAGCGGATCATACCCGTTAAACGAAATTAAAATTGGAGCAATGTGAATGGGCTAAATCGATAAAACATCGTAACCGCCACACGGGTTCGCCAGAACATCGTAAGTGCCAGTGGCTGTGAAAGAACGTCAGCCCAGGAAAAAACATTTTACTGTATCTTTGGCATTGTTTATTCTGAATAGTGAGCGTGTTATACCTCGAATGATGGCCATAGGTATTTATATTTTGTATTATTATGAAGCCTTCATCATCATGACAATAACGTGATAGAATACCAAAACAAAATGCTGTGATTTAGGCTATGAAGCCCACATGAACATTTTGCTGGATAAGAAATTAAGTTTTGCGCTCTTTCGCGGGCACATAACTTTTCCCGACTCATCCAAATTATCTCCGGCATTTGCTGGTGATATTTTGAATTTTGATGAAAATTCATAATCTCAGGTATGTTATATCATACTTCGTGTCTGAAATTATCACGTTTCATTTTATTGAAATCCAACAAATATTTGACTCATTACTGTACGGTCAACCATTTTCCGCTTGGATAACAACCTACAATTTGGCACCGAATCTACTGTGCATGTATCTAAAAAGTAAGTACCCAGGCGGGTGTGTCGTGTTTTAGGTACTAGTAACTAGAAGTATTAGACGAACTTTGTGAGGTGATGACCTAATGGCTATGGTAAATAAAAAAGTCAAGTTCAAGCAAAAGGTCCAAATAAAAAAAAATGCAATAATTTTTTTTCTGAATAAGACTTGTGTTCTAAGACTTGTCTTCTGAATAAGACTTGTGTACTTTCCTGCGTGTCCGATGGTCGTACGGCCAAAACCCCCGATTATCCCGAGGTCGAAAAAAATTGAGGGGGGGGGGGGGGGGAAAGGGGTCTTGATTTTACGGTTTCATGTGGCGCAATATTCTGTACCGTATTATGGGGCCAAGTTTCAATGAACGCAGTTCTACTCAGCAATCACTGTCCTGACCCCTCCTCCCATCCCAACTTTTTGGCCGTAAACACTTTTGAATTATTATTATTTCTTGGGAGGTCGATTTTGGCGTCTTGGCTCTTGGGTGTGAGGTAGTCATATTTATTGTGGGCGAACTTAAATATTGTTAAATTGATCACTATCATGATGAAGTTCATCATTTCAAAGTGATATAATAGTGTTTCTTTTTTGTGTTTAACATGCGTGTGTTTGCAATTAAATTGCCGTATTGGTCCTAATAGTAGCACCGCGAGCCAAAGCAATATCTCCTGCAGCAGCGCGCACAAAAATAAGGTAAAAATTGAGGTAAAAAATAAGACAAACACTGAATAATATACCCATAGCCTACAATTGCTCTTTATTATGATTCAAATGTCATAGATATGTTGATTGGAATTCTCCAAGATTTTATTTGAAAGATATGACGTTTAATATGGGGTTACGAAAATCGAATTAGGCCTGACTAGAAAGCTGTCATGATGAATATTGTCAAATCTTGAAGCAGGCAAGTTTCAGTGGTGTAACAATTCCAATGCCTAATGACTCCTAGAAGACATACCAGAAGTGCTACACAGCCTACAAATATTCATTTGTTTTTTGAGGGTGGGAGCTTTCGAGGGTTACATTGGTTTGGATTTCTTAACGCTCTCTGGTCGTCATGCGGTTGTGAGTAGTCAGTTGCTAGTTGAAGAGAGATTATAACGCTCGGTTGCATGATGCCGCAGTGGCGGAATAGTTAGAGCGCTCGCGTTCCCGGCTACATGCTGTTCAATATTTATTTTCTATCACCATGCAATCACCAACTGCTGAAACTCCTTCAAACCATTTTCAATTTCTTAAGCTGCAAATTGCTCGGGAGATTTTTATTTTGTAGTACCGGACATTGTTCACGAGATATGTTAGGGCCTAAATGTAAAAAATATGCGTAAATTAATTCATAGAAGGTAGGCCTATGCATGGAGCTTGGCTCATGGCCGATTATATTTATTAGTGTTGTAAATCATTATAATGGAAATAATTGAATAATTATAATCTTACAGTCTTCCTCAGAATAATAGTTATTGTAACTTTGTAAGCTGAACCAATCAATCGTATACTACAGTCGCCGAACGATCACTTTATACATGTACATAGGCCTGCAGCAGCGGACTTTTTTAAACAATCATATTATATATTGTGTTGAATTATACAGTATTGATATCATGATATGCATATTGAGAAAATTGCCGATTGTACATCGGCACGGCACATGACCAGTCCAACGTTCCATATCTGGAACGCATTAGGAATACGATCCTATCGGCCTACTTGTAAACCCACATGTGAGGTTTTGGAATTCTTTACGCAGCAGCCCGTTGAGGCCAGATAATAAAAGGTGCGAAATTATATTTATCTGGCGGCCGCCACATAATTATCTGTAGGCCGCGGCTTGAAATATGAGGAGATTCTTGTAAAGCAATATACACATAGCTTATTAGGCTCTAAGATTCCAAATAAAAGTCGTGACATACCGTATTGATGACAATACTGTTTTCAATGAGACAATGTTATATGGGGTATTGTGGAGGGGGGGGGGGGGTTGTTGATATGCAAATTATTCAACAAAACTTAACTTTCACACTTAGCGTTATATAGGGATCATCAATGAATTCATGTTATTTGTTGTGGCCATGGCAACTGGGCCCTCTGCAATTATGGTTGCTACCATCGATATATAGGTTAAAGGGATATGTGAACAAATAAAACAATGCATATTCGATGGTGGTGACTAATATTCGTCAAATTATCTGCTTAATATTGTGTGTTCCTTTTTTCTTTTTTCTTTTTTTTGACCTATGGATTATGTATTGAAAGTTGCCCTATGGTCCATAATACCAATCAATGACATGAAAATATGTACATTTCATCCCCCAAACAAATATTCGTTAAATTCATTGAGGCATTCTTGGACCATATATGTTACAATATAAATCGGCATTGACCGATCAGAGTCACTTTGCACGTGACTAACGCGCACCACTTCTATGGGATGCTGGTTTTCGAAGGGTGAGGGGGGGGGGCTTAGTATATCGATAATATATCTCGAATAAAATGTGAATTTTATTTTAAAATGAATTTCGATGGATAGACCTGTATTAAAGCACTAATTAAGTGGTGGCCGCCAGATAATTATGTGGCGGCCGCCAGATAATTAAGTGGCGACCGCCACTTAAATATATTTTCACACCTGGCACTAACGGTCGTCCATAGCCAAGAATCTACCACAGGACATAACAATGGATATGGCTAGATCTACTGCTCAAGGCCCCTGAGCGGGTCCTAGACCCTTGCCTATCATTTTGCACACTCCCTACCCATCTCCAATTTATTGATCCGCGCTACCGCCTGGATCTATAGGTCTATTATATGAGCCATTCCTGGCCAATTATATGTAGGCCTAAAAAAGTGTCGCCAACAATGGTTAATGAGCAGAGGAAGGGTGCACGTCACCTTTTATTGCTCATTGACTGGACAGACCAGAGGCGAATCAAAAATGAATGGTGCATGTTCTCTCAGATTATAAATGCATTATCAATGAACAAAACACATTATGCAAGATATACGAACCAAGATGAATGGCACATCAAGTCCGCCAGAAGGAAAAAAAATAGCCCAAAGGCTAAGACAGATTACCGGACAACATATGTTTCATACATTAAATATTAGTCATTTTTCCAGTGACTTTGAAAATAAGGTATCTGGTCAAATTCAAGGTCATCAAAATATTCAGCATACATAATTCCTTACATATGCACACTTGATTCCTATGCTGAAACGTCGGTAATAAGCAAAATATTAGCCATCTTGTGCTGTGACCTTGAAAATGAGTTCAAAGGTCAAATACAAGGTCATGACAATACCCAGCATATATCATTTCCTATATGTGCACAATTGATACCTAACGGTACACAGTCGATAATAAGCGAAATATTAGCCATTCTGTGCTCTATCTTCGAAAATAGGGTCGAATGTCAAGTTCAAGGTCATCAGAAAACTGACTCCTAAGCTGTAAAGTCAATAAGAAGCGAGATATTAACCATTTTGTCCTGTAACTTGAAAACGAAGTCAAAGGTCAAATGTAGGTATCAATCTATTACCACAAAATATGCAGTATATATCATTTCCTTTGTATCATTTCCTGTAAAATCGGTAATAATGTATCAATCTATCACCACGGATACAGTCAGATTTGATGATGCCAATAACAAACGTAAAATACAACATTTTTCAATGGACACAAAGCCCGACCAAATAATTTATCTGAAGGAATAAGGTGGCCGAATGGTTACGTGCGAGCGCTTAGTCGCTCAATTTGAACTAACAGCTATCGCCGGCGTGGGTTCGATCCTACGTGGGTTCGATCCTAGGGGATTTTCTCCCTGTCCTCACAACTGGCAGTGTGCCCGTGACTCCGATATCACGTAAAATGGCGGTCCCATCTCTAAAGAATGTTGTAAAGGGATGTAAAAGACCCCTCTGAGAACGACATGTACCCTGGCAGTGACCACTCTCAGAGGACTAAATTCCAAACTATGAAGCGCTTTGAGAATGTGTGTAATGTTGATAAAGCGCTATATAAGAACCGATTATTATTATAAGTACCTAATCACAAGCCAAAAGGCTACTGAGTTGATGGTATCCTCGGGGACAGATTTAACGTCCACCAGCATTGACACCGGCTCAGTGGTATAAATGTAAGTATCAATCTATTACCACGGATACAGTCAGATTTTGATGATACCAATAACAAACGTAAAATACAACATTTTGCAATATTAGAAACAAAGCCCGAACAAATAATTTATCCACATTACTAGATACGATTTAGCCATTTTGTCCTGTGGCCTTGAAAATTGGGTCAATGGTCAACCTCAAGGCCATGACAATATTCAGAATATATCCTTTCCTATTTGTTCACATATGTTTTATATGTTTTAGGTAACATATAACCCTCCCACATGTCGGATAAAAGTCCTCGTATGTCAGCACGTGTTGGCGGTTACGATGTTCTGGCTTTGACGCAAGTGCACTCACGAGGTTCTGGCGTCACCATTGTGAATCACACACGGGCGCTTGCGACCTTCTGGCAAAAATCGCTGGCGCTTACGACCTTTTGGCGAACACGTTTTGTGCAATTTGGCGCTTACGACGTTTTACAAAAAAAATGAATTTTCGGTTTTGGTTTATTGAGAGCATGATCAGTCATCGATTGGATGATGACAAAGAAGCTCCTGGCTTGATTTGACTGATTAACTCATTTTCACCAAAAATGGCGCTTACGACCTTCTGGTTTTCACCCGTCGATATGGTATTGTCTTGTGTTTTGGTATGACAGGAATCCTGGTGAAATCAATCATGTATAGAAGCTATATGGCCTAGTCCTACTGTTCCATACCTCACCTGTATAATACCCTACAAGCTGTGTTCGTATATCATGTATATAGTCTGTTCATTTGAATAATCTGGTAATGAACACATTATACATGATCTTTATTTGTGAACATTTGAAATATCGATCTACTTGCCATGTTTAAGTTTACTGTGGACCAGTTATTGTTTCATGTGTGACTGAATTATAGTTTTGTAGAAAACGTGGCAAGTCTGGATTTTATCCAGAGATTGGTTAATTCCAAACGCCACGATCAGGAGGATGGTGCACAGATTCATGTTTATGATCTTTTTCTTGCTTTATTCCAATCAAACTTCTGATTTAGTGGCCAGTCCGCAGTCCACATGTCACACTCGTTCATGTAATCATTCATCTATATTTTCCCATTTGTGTTGGCTCTGGTCGTTACAGATGCTATATCATTTTGTATATAGCCCATGTTCGTGTATATGTATTTCGACGTTATGAATCAGCTTGGACAATGTTGTGGACAACGCTTAAGGATTGATTGCATGTGATGGTCATGAACCTGGCGTTGACCAGCTGTCCATTCACTTATAATGTAAATATAAAGGTAACAAATTCATGAATTTACACACTTCCAATCAACGTGAAACTTTGCCTTTCTGATTGTTAGCCATCAAGGATTACTAACCGAGACTCTGTTTCTTACTAAGCAATGTTAAATTTGTTAAATTCATCGTTTTCATATGTCATTTTCCGACCTATTTCTCAGTCTACAAAATACACACACAACAGGGCGAGCGAAAGGATTATGCTGTGCAGCAAATAGCTAGTGAGGCCAGTAAAACTCACAGGTGATTTGCACTCGGGTGCACCGATGTGTTTGGGATTATGAATGTTCAGCTCATTGTATTCATCTCACAGAAAGTATAGCCCTAGATATTCTCATTATTGTGACGACAACAAGGAATAAATATATGCAACAGCCAGTGCTTGTCAAGCAGAACACTCGAATCTTCGTTTTGGTGAAACGTATAGAATGATTTATCTAATCATCAAATAGCACAGCTTTCGTGATATCATTTATGAAACCTTGTCTCGGTTCATCATCCATGAGTATATGTGTGTGTGTGCTAGCCAAGTTTTAGGTCAGGGAATTGTATTGTTTTGGTGATTTTGTTACCTTTACTTTCACATTATAAGTCAATGGAAAAGTGTCTCAGTGCAGTCACCGGTAAGTTACGGGCAATCACACCTTAATGAACCATCTTATGTAATGGGAATTTTGTGTAAAATGCTGTCAATGGTCTTGATATGTCAGTTATTCTCCGTGCAGTGAATGTTGCACAGCAGCTGGACGTGTCTCCCCTAGTCCTAATATTCCATGAAATTAGAAGTTGCTCTCGTTCATGTGACTGTCGATGCGGGGTTAACAACAAATGTATGTAAGTCTATGTCAGGGCCATGTATGATTGGAATAGCTGAATGTTTTGCATTGTGAGAAATTGTATTAGAACTTCAGGTTTTGTATATAGTGTAGAATATGTGTTGCCAGCTATATACATGAATGTATGTATGCACTGTGAAATTTTTTGTGTGCAAATTTAATACATGTGTGTATATCGATGCCATGGATGATTGGAATAGCTGAATGTTTTGCATAGTGAGAAATTGTATTAGAACTTCAAGTTTTGTATATATTTTAAAATATGTGTTGCCATCAATATAAATATATGCACTGTGGATTTTTTGTGTGCAAATTCAGTACATGTGTGTATATCGATGCCATGTATGATTGGAATAGCCATATGCCATGTATGATTGGAATAGCTGAATGTTTTGCATAGTGGCAAATATTGTATTAGAACTTCAAGTTATGTATATAGTATAAAATAGGTGTTGCCAGCTATATCATGCACTGTTGGTTCATAGCTGAATGTTTTGCATAGTGAGAAATTGTATTAGAACTTCAAGTTTTGTATATAGTGTAGAATATGTGTTGCCAGCTATATACATGAATGTATGTATGCACTGTGAACTCTTTTGTGTGCTAATTCAATACTTCTGTGTATATCGATGTCATGTATGATTGAAATAGCTGAATGTTTCGCATAGTGGGAAATTGTATTAGAACTTCAAGTTTTGTATATAGTGTAAAATATGTGTTGCCAGCGATATATATGCACTGTGGATTTTTTTTGCGTGCTAATTCAATACTTGTGTGTATATCAATACCATGTATGATTGGAACAGCTGAATGTTTTGCATAGTGAGATATTGTATTAGAACTTCAAGTTTTGTATATAGTGTAAAATATGTGTTGCCAGCTATATATATATGCACTTGACTCTTTTGCGTGCTAATTCAATACTTGTGTGTATCGACATTGATCTATTCATGATGCTTTATGTAATATGCATGTTCATGTAATAAATCAGCTAGACTGTATACATTCTGATCTGTTCTGAGCTTACAAGCTCGAATCATAATTGTGTCTCCGGATGACAAGTCGGAGATACGATTGTAAAGTTCGGCGGGCGCCCGCTACAGGGCGTCCGCGGACTACTTTACAGAACACTACAACCAGGTACAGTCAGCCCGGAACGAGTCCGGCCGTCATACACTACAACATAACACATCAATGCATCATCACCAACATCTTATCTACAACATGCATATCACACAGTTATGGTAATGTAGCCGTGTGTAGAGCCCGAGGTGCCATGGGAGCGGCACCACGGAACCCGTACACTCGGGTGGAGAAGAGAACTGGCGATCCACAGGGCTCGCGCCCCCGAGTCAGCAACTGTCTCTACCCCAGCCCGGGCCCCCCCATGGAAGTCGTCCCTGAGGCCTGACTGGCCTTTACGTGAACAGAGACAACACATCAATGCATCATCACCAACATCTTATCTACAACATGCATATCACACAGTTATGGTAATGTAGCCGTGTGTAGAGCCCGAGGTGCCATGGGAGCGGCACCACGGAACCCGTACACTCGGGTGGAGAAGAGAACTGGCGATCCACAGGGCTTGCGCCCCCGAGTCAGCAACTGTCTCTACCCCAGCCCGGGCCCCCCATGGAAGTCGTCCCTGAGGCCTGACTGGCCTTTACGTGAACAGAGACAAGGAGCACATGGCTGCGCTCACCTGTCGTGCTCAGCCTCGCATACACAACTCCAGCCACACAAAGTGTGTCTTCGGTATTTATGCTAAAGGCGAGAGCGCGAGAGGTGACGTAAGCGGCCAGTATAGTGGATAGAAGGATTAGAGGGTGTTGCATGGGCATCGCTCGCCTCGAGCCGAGTCCTGTCAAAACAAAGGCCGCAATACTAGAGTGTTTAATAAAGACACCTGCCGCGATCGTTGGGCAAAATCGCCACACGATGCTTTTGGCCATATTACACAATGTCTGCACCATCGTCCACATCTATGTCATCATTGTTATGTACACATATCTGATATCTGCACACGTTAAATGAAGTAAAAATACTTACTTCAGCGGATGATTCATTGGTGGTAGGGAAGGAACTGCTAATTTAAAATTTGCGCCAAATTAAATACTAAATAAATATGTGAAGAAATAAATGTTGTTCTGAAGCCCCCCCCCCCCCCATCAAATCTCCACCAAATGTTGTGGGGACAACAGTTGCCAAATTAATTAGCTGCCGATATCGTAATGGCTTGATAAAGCTGCTATCCTCTAAAGAGTGCCTCCCTTGAATAAGTGCCTCTCCAAAGAGCGCCGGCATTGCACAAAAAAATTATTGTTTATATCATGACCGCATGCATCAAATGCACTTTACTTAGCTTTAATTCATAATGGTAATTTACTAGTCCTTAGGCCATTTTCCAGGAGACCTCTAAAATAGGTTTTCATCGCCAAGTAAGGCATATTAGGTTTCTTGGTGTGATTCTGTAGGTTTCCATGTCAGGAAAAAAATATTAGACCTGGTAACCTTCTCAAAAAGTTCCCAAACAATGGAAAAATATACTTTTTCCAAAATGGCAGCCACGTCCGATCAAAAAGTTTGTTTTTAGGTTACTGGACCTTTCGTCCGATAACCTATTGCCATGGCGTTGCGTCTGTCGTCGTTGTCGTCGTCCGTCATCGTCGTGCGTCAACATTAATATCTTTAAAGTTTACGATCGAATCTCCTCGAAATTTTGCACAAAATTGCCTAAAAATATTTCGAGTGGGAGGTGTTTTTCAGTTTTTGATTTTCGAATTATTTTCAAAATGGCGGCCATTTTTGTCGAAAATTGGCTAATTTTGGAATTTGACAGTCGTTTTCTCAAAAACTGTCTGATCAGATTTGAGATTTTTGTTTCAAGAGATTCCTCTAATGTACCTTTATGACGTGTATAAGTTTTGTTGCCCTTGAATCGCCGGCCTGCGTGTGGTGGCCATTCTGATTTTTCCGTTAAAGTACCATGTTAAATTATCCTATGCTTTATAATGGGACACATTATTGCTAATATCTCGCTTAGTATTGAGATTAGAGATTAGCAATCAATTATGAACATATAGGAAATGATATGTGCTGAAAATTCTTGTGACCTTGAATTCAACCTTTGACCTCATTTTCAAGGTCAAAGGACAAAATGGCTAACATCTTGCTCCTCTATTGACTTTATAGCTTGGGAACCAATTGTGGACATATATGAAAAGATATACACATGTACACTTAATATTTTGATGACCTTGAATTTGACCATGAACATTTTTTTTCAAGGTCAGAGCACAAAATGGCTAATAACTCGCTTATCATCGACTTTACAGCTTAGGAATCTATGGTGAACATATTGGAAATGATATAACTATGCTGAATATTATGGTGACCTTGAATTTGACCTTTGACCTCATTTTCCAGGTCAGCGAACAAAATATCTCGCTTGTTATCGACTTTACAGCTTAGGAATAATTGTGAACATGGAGGAAATTATATATGCTAATATTCTCATGATTTCGAACCTGACCTTTGACCTCATTTTCAAGGTCAGATCACAAAATGGCTAATATCTCACTTATTATCGACTTTACAGCTTAGGAGTCAATTGTGAACATACTAGAAATAATATATGCTGAACATTTTCATGCCCTTCAATTGACCAATGACTTTATATTCAAGGTCACGGGACAAAAGGCTAATATCTTAAATATATATTGTCCGGTAATCTTTCTCAGACTTTGGGCTAATTTTTGTTTTTTCTCTGCTTCTAGACAAGCTAGAAGTGTAATCTTAGTGTCCTTTCTTAGGTTTTAACCCCTTTCTTAGGATAGGAGGTCGTCTGAGTCTTCTCTCCTCCTAGGATCTTGATCTTCTCGAGCAAAAGCTTGCTCTAAAACTCCCGCCCCTGGTCGAATGTGTCTTGGCTGGCATGCCCAGACGACACGAACTATGTTACGAAGACGTACTGTCTGGGCCTCGTGGTTGGGTAGTGCATGGGCTTCAGTCCACTTGGTGAAAAAATCACCCACGGCAAGTATATACCGGTTCCCAGAATTGGTGATCGTCCCGGGCTCCAGAATATCCATGGCCACCCTTTCTAGCCGACCGGTTGGTTTCCCATAGGGTGGTACTTAAGCCCGGTCGCGGCTTTCTCCCACTGCACTTCAGGCACTCCCGGCACCAACACTCCACATCCTTCATCATACCCGGCCAGTACATTCTTGTTTTCAGCCGGATGACAGTCTTTGTCACTGCCTAGTGGCTCATCAGCTTGCCGGTGTGGACCTCCTCATTGCGGCACATCTCAGGACCTGCGGAACGACCAGTTGTTGTATTGGTGCGTTGTGGAATGCTGCTCAGTAACTCCGGTACAGAATTCCATTACGTAACTCCAGCTGATCCCACTGCTGCCACAGAGTCTTCATTTGTTGACTTTAAGTTCTGACTTCGGTCCATGCCGGTCTCTCGGTACAGGTGTTCTTCCACTTGAGGATGGGTCGTCTCGTTGAAGGGTTTTGAGGTCTCCACGGGAATACCCGTTCAGCACCTGGACCTCCTGGGTTCCTTCCATCGGGGTCTTGCATCCTCCCGTGGCCATGGCCCCCCGTGATAGCCACTTGTTTGTCCGGATCTCGGACTGCAGGGCTGGGGCATGGGTCCGGTTCTTCTCCATTGGAGTAAACTGAGCGCCAGTTCCATTGGACGTTCAAATGTAGCCGCGTGGTCGCCAATCCAAACAGCATCGCCTTTAACTGGTAGAGCCCACTAAAGGTGGCGAACGCCATTTTCTTCTTGCCCCTGTCGTCCATCTCGACCTGCCAGTAACTACCAGCCAAGTCTAGGGTGGAGAAATATCGTCCTCCTGATAAGGTGTCGAAACTTTCGTCGACTCGAGGCAGAGGCTACGCATCCTTCCTGGTGACATCATTCAGGCGGTAGTTGACGCAGAATCTCAGTGCGCCGTCCTTCTTCTTCACCCGTATGATGGGCAGGACCATGGACTGTCGCTAGGCTCCACTACGTTGGCCTTCAATATCTTGCTCACCTCGTCCTCGATCAGCTCCTGTTGGTAGTACGGGGCGCTCCGCAGAGGCTGCTCGATCGGTGGGTTATCTTCCTTGTCGATGACGTGTTTTGCCAGGGACGTCCGATCCGTGAAGACTCCCACCTCCCTCTCCGTCAAGTCTGGATGCATTCCTTCCAGGAGTGGCTGTAGATGCTCCGGGCACTCTGGTGTCTTCGTCGATAGTTCCGACTGCATAGCATGCACTTTCAGTTCGGGCTGCTCAGGCGTCCGGTTCCGCCACTTGGAGTTTTGAGTAAGGGGCTCATGCTCCTTCAATTGCTCCTCTCGGTACCAGTGCTCCCTCTCAGGATCGTCCTTGGTTGTTTTCCCACCATCGGGACGAAATCCTAGGTCGATCACGGCCTCAATTCCGTGAGGCTCGGCTACGATGGTCCCATAAGCATGGTGCGGACTCCAGCTCTGGCGTTCAATAGTACCACTGGCACCAGACGTCCTCGAAGTCGTACCAGGGCTCGTACCACTATGAAGGGTCGTCCTCCATCAGCTTTCTTGCTGACTGCATAAGACCGGCCTTTGGAACTCCTCCCTCACTCCCCATCAGCTTGAGGTTCATCATCATCTCTGAAAAGGGAGGCAAGATGACTGTCTCCTCCGTCACCAGTGTGTAGACAGCATCCTCGTGGCCCGAGCTTAGCACTACAATAGTGTCGCCCACCTGCCACTCACCCCTCCGCAGATCTAGTTGTCCCTCGTTGTGTTGAAGTACGTTGAGCCCTATCACGCCCGGCATTTCCAGTTTGGCTACCAGTACATTCACCGATATGAGTCGTGTGTCCAGTAGAAGTTGTACAGTCATTTCACTTCGAACCTGTAGGTATCCCCAGTTGCTGCCTATAACCGTATTCTCGTCTGCCTTATTGTCACTTTATGTTCGTCATCCAGTTGGTCGAAGAGACACTCGTCCAGAACGGTGGAGGAGGCTCCCGTATCCGCAAGCATACAAGTAACCTTCCCCATAATGTGGCATGCCGCATACCACCAATGTTCCTCGGGAACTGGCTGACAACGACACCGCCTGGCCATTTCTGTCAATCTTAAGGAAGCTGTCACTCCCCTCAGGGCTGCCACCCTGGATAAGTACTGAGTCGTCCACCCACAGGGGTGCACCACCCTGGTCATTTCTGTCAATCTCAAGGGATATGCTCCCCTCGGAACCGCAGCTCCTGTTAAGTACTGAGTCGTCCACCAGCAATGACTGCTGCGCTGGCCCTCGGTCATTCCGGGCCCTCCGTCTCCTCTTTCATGGCCACCTTTGGTCCCTGCTGTTCCGCAGTCTCTAGCCTCAAGTTTGTAACTTGTCAGTCTTTCTTGCTGCTAGCGGAAACCTCGTTGATGTTTCCGTGGGTCCCCAGACGCTCCACAGCTCAATCAGTCTGCATCATGTCGACGTCTCCGTGGGTCTCCAGATGCTCCACTGCTCCATCGGTCTGCATGACATTGGCACTCCCCTCCATTCTAACAGGCTTGCCCTCCAGTAGTTCGAGAAGTGGGTCCACGAGCTCCTCCTGTGTGTAGAAATAATTAATCATCTGTGAAAAAATAATTGAAGATACCCCCCTGGCAAACCGTTCTTCATGTCTTCATCATTCTTCTTTCTTTTGAAACCGTGCACACACTTGACACTGGCCCATACAGTTGGGGTATGGTATGAGCCCTACCGGTTTTCCGACTCATCTGCAGAACTGTTTTCTTCGCTTTAGCTTCTTGTCCTGGCTCTCAAACAGCCCCATGAAGTAGGGAAGTCTGGGTAGACATGCTGCATTCGGCTGGTTGCTCTGCTGCCTGCTGGTTGTCATGCCACTCTCCTGCTGGTTTTTTTCAGAAGCTGCAGAATCTGTCCTACTGCTGGCTCAGAGTCTCCCGACTTGATGGACACTCGTGCTGGGTTACGTACGCTATGGCTTCCTCCATGGTCTTCATTTTCTCCATGAGCGCCGTCACCTTCATGCCTCCATCTGGACGGCCCTACCAGAAGTCGTCCAAGGCAATAGCCTCCTGAGCTGCGGGATTCAGATCTGGGTAGCCACGACCTGCCAGTCATTACAATTCGTATCTGTACTCTTGGGGTGCCCCTCATTGACGACATTCCCTCCCTTGAAGAGTCCCCTCCCTCTCGAGCTGCTCTCTGGGGTTGGAGCCCAAGTGACCCGTCCTCCAGTCTCTCCAGACTCCTGTTTTCACCGGGGGTGCAACTCTCGGACTCAGCTCCAATAGTTGTAGCCGGTCTCCTCGCCCAGAACTCCCCGTCCTCCCCGTCCTTGTTGACGTAATCTCCTCCAGCATATTGGCATAACCCGGGTCCCCTCCTGAAGTCCTCAAGGTAGGATCACTTCTCTCTGTCACGATCATGTTGCCACTCAGAGTCGCTCCCAACGGACCTGAAAGGAAAACGGTTGTCGGGTGTCTGGCTCTGCGCTCTCTGCTGACTTGCCGGCTGGCCAATGGAAGGTCGCGACCTCCCCAGTTGCTCCTTGTCCTCCGAGACACCACGCCCACCCTTGGCTGTGCAGCTGCTCTTCAGCGACGGCTGCTTCCGCGAACAGAGTCGTCTGCGAATGGTCCTCTTCTGCGAGTGAGGTCATCCACGAAGAGTCCTCCTCTTCACCTCCAGTCTTCCTTGGGATGGTCTGTGAAGTTTCGTTCCCTAGCAGTAAGCTCTCGTGGATCCTGGTCACGGCACCAGGTTGTGGTATTTGTGTGTGTGTTGTAGCTTTTGGTTGTTTTGTTTTTGTCTACCCAAATATTCTCCTTTCAGATCGTATAGAAATTCTGCTCGTTGTGATTCGAGAGCCGCCACAGAAGGTGTTCCTCCATTTTCTGTCCATCACTCAGTAGTTCACCGGCTTGCTCAAGCAATGATCAACTCGGACTTAAATAAATAAAGATTTATACACATGAGATCATCAACTTACAATGGAATTGTCGGTCAACCAAGTGACGTACAGACGAGTAGGTCAGACATGAAATGTACAATCACATTTAAAATAATAGTGCACGAGGCCACAACACCTTTGCCGAAGGTTTCTCTTCGTCCCGTCCCGGTAACGTTTCCATCCCTAGTGTCACCCAGTTCTCCAGTCAATCCTGTTGACTTTAAGTCCTGAAGAAGGAGTCAACTGCACAGAGGTTGTCTGGCCCACGTCCGATGTCGCTGTTGCAGTGCTCTCTGAGCAGTCGTCCACTCGCTCTTTCATAGCCTGGGTGGCTGCGCACACATTTTCGTCTGCGAACGGTTCTTCCACGGACGGGACCATGGTTCTTCCGCGAACGGGACCACGTGGTGAAGACTTCATCCGTGAACGGTTCTTCCGCGAACGGTTCTTCTGCGAATGGTCCTTCGCTGTTGGCTCTTCTGTGAATGGCTCTTCCATGAACGTGGGATCGTTCGTAACGAACGTTTGGCGTGGCAGTGACATGCGTACCTGACATAATGACAACAGACTCCTGGCTCTAAATTTCAACCCAGACTCTAAATTTCAACCATGCAGGTCAATCATGCTAGACATGAATGAGCTACGGAGACAAAGCTACAGCATTCAACCAGACGATTCAAGCCGACATTAGCTATGGCTCTTGTCCTGGGAAAACCAAGTGTCATAGCTTTGTCGTAGCTACTAACCGTGGCTGTTGTGACCTAAACATATGAAACGAACATATGGATAATTAAAGTGAACGAGTGTTTAAAATGATGTCATTTGAGGCCGTCAAGAACTATTTATGGTGAGCATCATTCATTTGAAGTGATGACATGTGTATCTGTAGCTATTATCAAATGTGACGCATTCTGGGTTCACTCCATACATATATTCAAAAGCAGTATCCTGACGATCAGAAAAAATAACTACTAGTAGTTTGGTTGAATATCATAGTGAAATCTGGTATTTTTATGGTGGTGGAAAAACTGACAGACGAGTTTCACGTGATATTATTGCCTGCTACACCGTGAAAATATGTTATTATCAGCGTAAATTGTCAAGGAAAAATCAGTGTTTCCTTGATATTGCAAAACTCACAGAAAACATTCACTCCGAAATTATGCTAGTCACGCAGATATCTATCCTCTACATCTGCTTCAAAAAGTTTATTGAACAGTAAACCCGTCGTAAACATTAAAATTTATTTTCCACTCGAGGATTTAATGGTTTCATGAAAATTCAGCAATTTCAACAGCACTTAAATGAAATATTTTTGTCGGTGTGGCTTTGAAAAAAAGCATCATATTTGGATGCTGTTTGTATGTTAATGCACAAATGTTGACAAAGTATTCAATGATACGAGTCTTCTAGTCTGAGAGGTGATCACACTTTATTTAAGATGAAGGCATCAAACGGTTTGAGGGTTGTACAACGTGGCATGACATATTGAAATTTTCGGCCCGGAAGCCATGAAAAACCTCATTTGAAATGATTGTGTAAACCATATCACCTCATGTAATCACTATGAAAATATTTTGGATAGTCTTCATATTACAAGCATGACAAGTGATTTAGCCTATATTTCATCAAATCGTATAGATCGAGGGACAAATTCATGATATAAAATGTTTATTCCCGTAGCATAGCGAATACACAATACTCATATATTGAGAACAAGAGTTCAACACACACACTACAATACAAGAGTTATTAGCAGTATTCATATTGTTGCATTCAATTCATTGTACAAAGCGAGAAGCTTATTCAAATTTAAGTTGATATGTTTGGAGTACAATTTACACCGTTTTGGTATTCGTTCCAGGCAACAATAAAAGGAAATACATGTATAAGAATGTATAGGAATACGCATCATCGATTTTTTTTTAGATATTCGAATAAGCATAATATGTGTAAGTTAAATATTTCTATCACCTTAAGTATGAATACCCCGGAGCTATTCACACTCAACATTTGTTTATACCGTCATAACATATCACCGAAATTCTAAGATTCCTCTCCCAAAATTTAACATTTTGACTTACTATTCCTGTAATTATCATATGTTGTCAATACTTGGATATTGATCGTAATGTCGTATGGAAATGGCATTTGAACAAAGTCAACTGAGAAAGGTCGCAAGCTTCCAGTTCAAGAAGCCACTCAAAAGTGTCAAATTTGTCTAGTTGCCCAATGGCTCACATTGTTCTATGACCAGTGTTATCGAACATAAATCTTAAATACAATATTATGTGAACCATAATATTGTATTCAGATGAAAACATGATAACATAATTGTGTTGAATGCATTTTCTGGGAAAGATACATGCTCGAAACATTACAGAATAAATATGGGCACACAAAAAATGGTACTTCACGGGACACCCTTGATTGACTTTACTATGTTTACATAGCATGAACATTCTATATCAGGATTCTATATCATCGGACCATGTCTGCTTCATCCTCGCCATACATATCCCCATATGCAACATCATCGTCCTTATTGTCATCTAGCTTTGACACATCGACACATCCTCAGTTGCTAGAATCTGGAAGATCGCAGTATACCGAAACATACAGTTTGGATTATTCAGATTGTCTGTCCCGAGTATACAACGCTAACAAAAAAGAATGGAAGATATGCAAAAGACCACCCGTCTCTCCGCTCCACTCTTGGTGATGGTAATTGTCTTTGCCATGGACAAGGTGTCACCAACGACAGGTAAATGAAAACACTGTCAGTGTCACTCCAAGGTGCAATATCAGTCAAATGAATTATCATATATATGCACACACATACTGAAGCTTGTCATGAGCTATCTGATAAATCAGCATGCATTGAAAGCACATGGCGAATTCATGAAACATAAAAAGGGGTTAAGTGCACTCATTTGTCCATCGTTAACTATGCGATGTGCACTATGGGCCTATGGCCATGTTGTACTTCACTGACTAATAAACAGTAAACAATAAACATTATTGTGACGATTGCATCATTGTCATTGAGATCAAGAAATGGCGAAAACTAAAACCCATGACACTTGGCAACTTTTGTACTGGGTATTGTGTCTGTATGTTCAGATGTATGTAATATCAATATCCAGAAGATATTCTACATCTCAGTCGTAACCACCAGTAGTTATCATATCAGTGGCCATAACATCATAAAGCATAACATTACACTACATAAAGGGGTCTAGATTAAATGCAACTAGAGTACTTGCAAATTCCTTTCAGAGAAAGGATACAGTGTAGGAATCATGATGCGAATCTGGAACCTCTTTGATATTTGCCTCTGTTATCAGGTTATCAGTAGGTCTACAGTCCTACATATATTTGAATGGTGGTGCGAACTGTGAAGTGTTGGCATGCGTGAAAATACATATGATATGATACGTATGATATTTTACTATGCCTATGACTGTTATCACGCAATCAGTCAAATAAACACAAACACCTACAGCCTGTTGAGTATTTTAAGGAGATAATCAGGCATTGATTCAGATTGGCAATGATTCATATTGTGTTCTATTAGATTGTAATATTCTATAGTGACTCTGCAAAGGAGATGCACAATAACTAAAAAATATAGGTATGCTGTGCTGTCTTTCGAATTCAAATATGACTTAAAATGCGACAGACCTCTTGAAATATAGGCTACGTTGTGGACAATCCGGCAACAAATTGATCTCTATATTGCGATTCTTGGGAGTTTATTGCTAGCTGGTAGAATATAATGTTAGCTGTTTACTTAGGAACGTTGTACAATAGTTAAAATATACTGTGGATAGCATATTGTACATGTAGCAATATTGGATATAATGATTGGGTTTACAATTAAAATACCAATCAGTAGCCTTAAGGTGAATAATAGATCTGCATTCGGTATTTTTGGACGGGTTGCGTGCAACCAACCCGCCTATTAGATTGGCGTGTCCGTCTGTCCGTCCGTCCGGCCCTCCGGCCGTCAACAAATTCTTGTGAACGCGATAACTTACAAAGTTTTTAACGAAATACCGCCAAAATCATACCAGAGGTGCATCATGAGCAGATCTCGGACAAGTTCGATGATGGGTGACCTTGACCTATTTTTCAGGTCGTGGCAGGACTTCGAACTTGACAATACATGAAAACAGGACTTTGTACCTTGTGAACGCGATAACTTACAAAGTTTTTAACGAAATACTGCCAAAATCATACCAGAGGTGCATCATGAGCAGATCTCGGACAAGTGAGAGAATGAGTGACCTTGACCTATTTTTCAGGTCGTGGCAGGACTTTGAACTTGACAATACATGAAAACAGGACTTTGTTCCTTGTGAACGCGATAACTTACAAAGTTTTTAACGAAAACTCGGACGACTCCTTATCACGCCAAATCAGACGGGATGGTCGAGCGGTTCAACCGGACCTTGCTGAACCTTCTGGCCGTGGTCGTGGACGAGAACCATGACAACTGGGACGACCATCTGCCCTACGTGATGGCGACTTATAGAACATCAGTACACGAAAGCAGCGGGTGTACACCATTCCGAATGATGATGGGACGGGAAGCAACCACCCCATTGGACCTGAGGTACCGGACGAAACCGGACGATTTGGGAGGACCAGTCCCCGAGTGTGCGTCCGCATACATCGAATGGGTGAAGGAAGCCAGCATACAAGCTCATGAGACTGCTCGAGAGTGCCTGAAGACGGCTACGGTGCGACAAAAGCGCCATCATGACGTGAAATCAGCCACTCGACATTTTCCGGTGGGCACCTGGGTGATGTATTGGTACCCTCCAAAGGCTAGACCAAAACTAGGACTAGGGTGGACGGGACCTTATCTCGTTGTGAAGTCTCATCTCGGATGGATGGTGTCTATACAAGATCGACCCGGTGGCAAAATTAAAGATGTCCACATTGACAATTTAAAAAGCTGTTGGTTTACCCTGAAACCGACGCCTGGATACCCAATCCGGATGATGTGATCCCAGTCCGGACCCCCAGTGATGACGAGGGACGAGTGGGAAACAGCGAGAATGCAGTCCCGACGATGTAAACGGCGACGGGAACGATCGCAGAAGAACCGTTCGCGGAAGCACCGTTCGCGGAAGCACCGTTCGCGGAGGTACCGTTTGCGGAAGCACGTTCGTGGAAGCAGCGTTCGCGGAAGCAAGCGAAAAACGTCATTTCGTTCCACTACAATGCATTTTGCCACAGATCCCTGGTCCGTGCCTTCTCTATATAAGCAGGCCGGCCTACGATTCCGTCACCACTTCAACCATGAACACACCACCGCTGCAGATAGTAGAAGTGCCACTGTTTGCAAACGAAGATTTCGGGGACGTTCCAGATTTCGACTTGACTGACTTTCTGCCCCTTGAAGTCGACAAGATGAGCGACCCACCTACGAAGACAGACAAGCCTGACTGGAAGCGGGAGCGCTCGAGGAGCCGGGAGCGTCGCGAGGAGCCCCGAGGAGGTCGACGGTCCCCTGCCCGGAAGTTGTCTACAGAGAGAGGACGACGCTGGTGCAGCCCCTGCCGGATCCACGTGACGGCATCCAATTTTAGTCGACACGTGGCGACCAAACACACACAGAAGGAGGGGCGGCACCTCTGCAAGATGTGCAGCCAGCTGACAAAGACCAGCATGAGACGTCGCATGCCAGCGGCAACACCCTCAAGCCAGGACAAAGGAGGACGGCGACCGACACGCCCGTGTCCGACCCTGGGATGGTCCGTCCACTGCGCCTGCCCCTGAGCTGAAGACTGTCAGCTTTGCGGCCAGCAGGACGACCAGCTCCACGCCGTCAAGCCCCCGAGAGGACGCCCCCGGTCAGAGGACGCCTCAGACCACGAGGACGACCCCCCGAATAGCGAAGAGGAACCGGAGTCTCAGCAGGAGTGGAGAGAGGCCCCCAGGCCCCCACCCCCGGAGGCCCCCACCCCCGAGGACGACGGACCTCCCGTTCCCAGAGACTCAGCCCCTACCTACAAGCCCCTGGATTTGAGCTGGTTCCTCGAGCCAGTTCCGAAGGAAGAGGACCAGCTGCGACCGTACGTGGAGGGCCTGGGCAGAGCGGTCACTGCTCCAGTCCAAGGAGGAGCAGAGACAGCTCGAGTCCGAGTTGCTGCAGCTGCGAGGGGAGGCCTCTCAGCGGGAGAAGAGCCGCCGCAGGGAGCTGCGGCCCACATCAGGGAGACCAAGCTGCTTCGAGAACAGCTCCGAGCCTACACGGACGCTCGGTGTCCAAACATTGTGGGACTACATTCCTGTTTGATTTTTCTGGGATTATATGTCCAAACATTGCTGGAGCTCCTGTGTCCAAACATTGTGGGACTGGTTTCTAAACACTGGGGGACAGCATTTATGTCAAAACTTTCAGGGACCAATACATGTCCAAACATTGCGGATTTGGTTCGAACTTTCGGGGCTGCAGTTGGGTAAAGTTTTCTGGGAATAATCCTGTTAAAACATGGTAGGACGGCAAGTTTATACTCAACTTTTCGTCATAAATACTGGTAGATATCCGTGACAACAACTTTATTTTTCTTTCATTTTGTAGAATCGACTTCATACATGCCAACGAGTGATGACCATACAAATGATTCAGGGTGTCACGACCACAATTTTATATTCGTTATTCAGAGGAATGCGACAGAAGAAGCTGCAGGACAATGATGACTGAACTATATAAATCCAGACCATGGGTTGACCTCCCATTGATGAAAACGGCGAGCTGCAACGCTCTTACATTAGTATGCAAGTAATCAGTGGTATAAAAGTTTATGCCAATGATTATTCCATTACAACAACTGTTTTACCACCAGCTCTGCAAAACTTTATCCCCCTCGAATTCACTTTCACAGTAATCGTGACACCTTTACAAATGATAAAATCCTTAAGTATTTCTGACAAAAAAGAACTCTGGCGAGAAGAAGATGAATACAAATACTTCTGGTTACAGGCCCACCCTTATGCATAACATGAAGTAGTTGTATTCATCAATAGAATGTCAATCAAACATCCAACTCATAGCGAGTCTCGTTAAATTTTAGAATTCAAGTTGCTGGGAGTGAAAAAAAACTGGCCCTCTTGGCAGAAAAGTGACAAAACTGAACCAATGTACACAGTACCAAAATCAAACTAGACGCTCTCCGCGCGCTGTCGACTGCGTGGGTGTATCCCCCTAAGCCCCATCATCCCTGTGCATACAGATTTTCGATGGGGTTCAGATCTGGACTTCGAGCCGACCACCCCAATCCTGAGGTCGCTTTTCCATGTTGAACCTAAACTTTCGGTGCTTAGTGTATGTCCCTACACAAAATTATTAAAATCGTTTTGAGATATGTGGCCTGTAGAGTGTTCACAAGAAAATCTCTACGGACGCGGCGGCGTGACCATCGCAAATCCATAGTATCCGCATACAATAATCCTACGCATTTATCTGCCAGTGCAAAATCGATAACATTTGCCAGGATGATTACGGTATATGGCCGAGACTCTGAGTACAAGACTACTTCTTGTTCATGTTCGAAATCTTTTTAATTATGTTATGCCAATACCTTCTGGCCAACATGCCATTGTTTTCGCGGCTTTTATTTATTGCCTCCAAACATTGTTTTTTATTGGGAACAGTTTTAGTCTGCAAGAAGTTTGGGAAGAGGTCCTTCAGCTCTTGTACTTCGCAGACTTCCCATCGAACACGAGTCGACTTTTTGGGGGCACTGCGAGTAGTTGTGATCGTCTCGTCCTCCACGCCATCATCAAACGGCGTGTAGATATCATCATCTTGTGAGGCTTCAGCATCAACTCGGAACTCGGCTGGCGCGACATTGTCGTCCACAGCAGGACCAGTGTTTACCTCTGCCGAAATTCTTTGGAATACTGCATCTGTGAGTAAATTCAAGAACCAAATGGCATTTGTTAAAATGCCACAGATACCAGGATACTTGTGACTAATGTTATGCTTGTACACATGGCAAATTCTGAATGGTGAAGCTGTGTTTTATTGTTGGTATTTTAATTGCGATGTTGTCATTTAAAGATATGTGCATGATTGCTTACTTACCATTGACATCTTTGTCAGATAATGCCTTGTCCCTTGATTTCCCTGTCAGGCCAAGCTCCTGTATTAACATGAGTTTTGCGATGCTGGTTCTCTCGATGGCTGAACTCATGTTTCTGTAATGGTCCAGGTGGACCGATTTCGTGTGCCCCAAGTGATCACAAACTTGCTGAAGTTCGGCATCGGTCAGCGAGAGTGCCTGTGAAATAATTCACCGAATGATGAATTCGGTCTTGGAATATGTATTTGTCGGTATCTATTGCGCCTTGAAATTCTAGTGTTAAGTTAATCCCAATCTCCTCTCGCTCATTTATTTATACAGTATATTATTCATCACAATATATTTAAACATTTTACTGCTAATATGTACCTGAGTGTGTGTGGCACAGTACTTTCTCATTGTCACACTTGTTATCCTGTCTGGCGATTGCAGGTTGATCCGACCACACACATTTTTCAACCCATCGTACGCCCTCATCGGATTGTCACCTGATGCCAATTAGACAAACAAACAGTATGTGAAATGCTGTAATTCAAATGTATACAATCAATGTAATTCAAATGTAGACAATCAATACAAGTTCGCTCGCAATCAGTTCACTTATGTATGTCATCATTAGCTTGGTTACACTATCGAGCACTTTACTGATAATTCAATCTGAAAGTTTTCATCAGTTTTATCAGTTTGGCTCATCTTATAGTTTAACAATAGTGAAACCTACCAAAAAACTATTCTGATCAAGGTAAAATGACATAATCCGACAAACCAGTGCTGGCAAACAAGTAGTTTCCGGTGACGCCGGCCATCCTCCTCACAGTTGGGTTTGCTATATACTCCAACAGATCAGATAGTCCGGCAGGAATGAGTACTGGAACACGTCTACCACATCCCTGAATGACAAATGAAGAAGAAATAAACTAGCAATAAACAAAAGACTTACAGAAACTTGTTCTCTCTTGTGTAGCCATATTCTTGTCCCATCATTTCATTACTGTCAAACTATCAATCACAGAAATCCATGGAAAATTATCCCACAGCTTTATACATTTGTCATTTAATTGTCAATCATTGTGTCAACAAAAGTCAATATTCTCACTTTTCCCTTGACAATCATGACTTCTTGCGACGTCAACAGGTGCTGTTCTAGTTGGGACAGCTCCCCCAGTATGTCTTTGTCAAGGCTACTGACCCCAGTGGATCTCGACGCATATTGAGCCATACTGCAAAAATATCAATAAAAATATGATTTCTACAATTCTGGTTCCAGTAAACACAACAAATGTATTTGTTATGTTATGTTCATGATATATTCTCAGAAATATAACACACTGAAAGACTAATGTAGCTTTGCAGCGAATGTAGACAATGCACAAAAAACAGAAAACCATCTCACGTGATTGCATCGATTTCCCCCGACATCCGTTTGTTGAACATCAACAGACGGGCTTGAGCGACTCTGACGGCTTGTTGATACGTCTGAAAATCTGTACGTTTGAGATCAAGGTTCTTGGCCATCTTCGCCAGTCCGCTGGCCAGTGCTTGCATATCACTCGGTGAGGGCAGGGTGTGCTCGACATTTCGATGCCTTGATGCCAAAACTGAACGGGCGAGTCGAGTGATTCTGTCACTCCATTGGAGATTCATGAGTTTTTCGAAGTTGACACATGTTTCTGCAACTGTTGGATCTTGTTTCTCCTTGGCATTCTCACACCACATTTCGTTGCAACACTTCAGCAGGTCGTACTTGAACTTTATCGCGTTGGACGGTGCTTTTAATTGTTCGATGTCGTCCATGTATGGATAGGAACAGCTCACAGCAGCTTGCATCACGATTTCAAAATGTTCAGTAGTCAGAAAATCTGACAGTGGGGCATTGGGCCAGCCTGTACGGCCTCTCATTTCGATGAGGAGGCGTGCCATCAGCCTCATCCTTCGGGATGCATAATACTTGCGTTTGTTTTTATTGTCAATGTTCCTCCTTATCCACGATTCTCCGAGAAGAACAATTAACCGGTCATTCCTGGCGACTTGTCCAATTGTGTCTTTGTTCATAATGACATAAACTTCGTCAACCAGAAGCTGGGAGGGTTCCGAAGCAATCAAGCCGGATGATATTCCTGACTGTGCCATGAATTTTTTTTCGTGGTGGTTCTTCTTGGCTCAGCCTCTGCAGCTGTGGGGATAGTGTGATATCTCATAAAGTGTCGCTTCAAGGTGTTGGTTTGCATCCATTCTCCACATTCCACACACGGTCCAAAGTCTTCTGCCTTGAATTTATCAACCGGTCGTCTACTCAGAAGAAGTTCACCGCGCCTGGCCTTCATCACTCTCTTGTTATGAGCATCATCCCCTTTAACCCTGAACTGAACTATCTGCTTCCGCCGTTCTCCCTCTGATAAGGCAAGGCTTGCAGCACAATCAGCATGACTTCTCATATGTTGACCAATGTGTAGTGTCATCTTCCTACAAAGTAAGCAGGAATGCCGCGCATTGTAGACTCTGGAACTCTGTTTCGGTCTCGTTGTCTTTGGCTGACGATCCTTCAAGACTTTTGCAACATAAATCTCAGGAATGTCAGTTGCACGCAGAATAACGCTCTCATCCGGGATGGCTTGGTCTTCTGGGACTGCTTCTTGGTCTTCAGGGATGGCCTGGTCTTCAGGGATGGCTTGGTCTTCAGGGACGGCCTGGTCTTCAGGGATGGCTTGGTCTTGAGGGACAACTTCCTGGTCTTCAGGGACTGCTGATTGGTATTCAGAGTCAGCCTCTCGGTCAGTTCCTTCTTGTATCTCCCTAAAGAACATACATAGCAATATTGATCGACATCCTTGTGTTACATCGGATGAAAACCCAATGCTGTTTTTAGAAAATATTTAAATTCATAAACATACTACTAACTAGATGCCAAGACCTGAAGATGCCTTGGGGCATTTCAACAGAGAGAATAGATATATATTCGCAAAAAACTGTCTATTTGACATACTGTTTCTGAGATATCAGCGAAAACAAAAAATGCCGAGTCAGCAGAATTTTTTTTGGCCGAGGTAAAAAGTTAACCTAATGTACCCACCCCATAGACATGTTTAACCTAATGTATCCCATAGACATGTTTGTCTTGCCCCAGGAGTCCAAAAATACTGTCCGTTACGCTCTACAACACATCGTTTACGAGATATGGGGCGAAAATAAAAATTGCCGACCCAGCAGAAAATCTAACATTCTTTGCATACCCTAATTGTCTAGGCGTTGTTGAGTTATCATCCGAAAACGAAAATAGTGGGGAAAAAAGGAATAAAAATAAAAATTTTGACAAAACCATAAGGACATTTCATGCTGAAATGCCCCGATAATGATTGGATGGCAGCAGATGTCAAAATATACCAGATGAATGGTTTACCGAGTAAATATCTTCATCAGATGAATCGATTGTCCTGGTTCGCTTCCTAGACGCCAGCTTGAAACGTTTCCACGACAAAAAAAAAGTTTGCACGACATGAGGCAGGTGTTTCTGTAATAGCTTGTACAACCCCCACGCTTGGGTAGTGCATGGTTTGGTCACTGTTTGGCTAGGCTGCTATTGGTCAGCCACTCGCTATGTGTAAGTTTAGCCTACCAGCGCCTTCCATCCCTTCCCCCCCCTCCCCCAACCCCCCAAGTGCACGTAGATTGCAGGACGGGGGCCCTTGTAGGGAAGATTCATCCAGGGTTACCGGATTGGAGTGCCAATGGGCTCTAGTGCTGTGGTCCCAAGGACCGTCCCGAAGATGGAATAGGCTTGGACTAGGCACTTCTACACCCCTTCGGACAAGATCTGTGAGGGATCTCTAGGCATTCTAGTAATGCCCCAGGGTAAGAGCTTAACTCGCTGACCCCATAGTTTGTCAGGTAACCATGTAGAGTGGGCCTCTGGTGCCTGGTCTGTGGTCCGCGGGGTCACCGTAATGAAAAGCCTTTGGTTGTATTCGTTTCACTAATATAATGACCAGATTTCAAATACACCAGGTGAATGGCTAACCGAGTCAATATCTTTATCGGAAGAATCCACTGTACTGGCTTTCTCCCTTGAAGCTCTCTTGGAATTTTTCCTGGGTTCGTCTGGTGTTGACGGTTGCCGAGAACTTTCCGTGTGGCCATCCAGAAAAACAGACTTCAGGAGACTGAAATAAATTTAGAACAGACACATGAGAGACATTTCTAAATAGCCATTGGCAAAAATATCGCTTTGTAATAAATTAATGCGACAAAAAATATGTTTCAAATTTTTCAAAGCACATTAGTACATTTTTTTGTAGGCAGGCAGAATGATCAAACTTTCTTCTGAGCTGGAGTCGGGGCTGTATCGGCCGACCTCCTCATCTGAGTCACCTTGGCCACCCTCGGCCAAGTCGCGGCTGGACTGCAGAGTCGAGTCACCTTGGCCGACCTTCTCATTTGAGACACCTTGGCGTAGTGAGAAATGGTAATAGTTTTTGTGAGAATACAGACGTAATTTTGATTACGGATGAAAATCGATTATTGAAATTGTAATCGGGCGCTTGAATTTTTAGATAAAACGATTGATCATCGAGTATAATCGATCATCGCCCCATCAGTACCTTGGCCGACTTCCTCATCTGAGTCACCTTGGCCACCCTCGACTAAGTCGCGGCTGAACTGCTGAGTCTGGTGCCAAGTCGAGTCACCTTGGCCGCCCTCGGCTAAGTCGCGACTGGACTGTTGAGTCGGGTGCCGAGTCAAGTCACATTGGCCGCCCTCGGCTAAGTCACGGCTGGACTGCTGAGTTGGGTGCCGAGTCAAGTCACCTGGGCCGACCTCCTCATCTGAGTCACCTTGGCGTAGTGAGAAATGGAGATAGTTTTTGTCAGAATACGGGCGTAATTTTGGGTACGGATGAAAATCGATTATTGAAATTGTAATCGAGTCTAATCGATCATCGCCCCATCAGTACCTTGGCCGACTTCCTCATCTGAGTCACCTTGGCCACCCTCGGCTAAGTCGCGGCTGAACTGCTGAGTCGGGTGCCGAGTCGAGTCACCTTGGCCGCCCTCGGCTAAGTCGCGACTGGACTGTTGAGTCGGGTGCCGAGTCGAGTCACATTGGCCGCCCTCGGCTAAGTCACAGCTGGACTGCTGAGTTGGGTGCCGAGTCGAGTCACCTTGGCCGACCTCCTCATCTGAGTCACCGTGGCGTAGTGAGAAATGGAGATAGTTTTTGTGAGAATACGGGCGTAATTTTGGGTATGGATGAAAATCGATTATTGAAATTGTAATGGAGTCTAATCGATCATCGCCCCATCAGTACCTTGGCCGACTTCCTCATCTGAGTCACCTTGGCCACCCTCGGCTAAGTCGCGGCTGAACTGCTGAGTCGGGTGCCGAGTCGAGTCACCTTGGCCGCCCTCGGCTAAGTCGCGACTGGACTGTTGAGTCGGGTGCCGAGTCGAGTCACATTGGCCGCCCTCGGCTAAGTCACGGCTGGACTGCTGAGTTGGGTGCCGAGTCGAGTCACCTTGGCCGACCTCACTATCTGAGTCACCTTGGCGTAGTGAGAAATGGAGATAGTTTTTGTGAGAATACGGACGTAATTTTGGGTACGGATGAAAATCGATTATTGAAATTGTAATCGAGCGCTTGAATTTCTAGACAAAAGGATTGATCATCGAGTATAATCGATCATCGCCCCATCAGTACCTTGGCCGACTTCCTCATCTGAGTCACCTTGGCCACCCTCGGCTAAGTCGCGGCTGGACTGCCGAGTCGAGTCACCTTGGCCGCCCTCGGCTAAGTCGCGACTGGACTGCTGAGTTGGGTGCCGAGTCGAGTCACCTTGGCCGACCTCCTCGTCGGAGTCACCTTGGCCGACCTCCTCGTCGGAGTCGCCTTGGCCGACCTCCTCGTCAGAGTCACCTTGGCCGACCTCCTCGTCGGAGTCACCTTGGCCGACCTCCTCGTCGAAGTCACCTTGGCCGACCTCCTCGTCGGAGTCACCTTGGCCGACCTCCTCATCCGAGTCACCTTGGCTGACCTCCTCGTCCGAGTCACCTTGGCTGACCTCCTCGTCCGAGTCACCTTGGCTGACCTCCTCGTCCGAGTCACTTTGGCTGACCTCCTCGTCCGAGTCACCTTGGCTGACCTCCTCGTAAGAGTCACCTTGGTTGACCTCCTCGTCCGAGTCACCTTGGCCGACCTTCTCGTCGGAGTCATGGCTACAGACAAGGGGTTGAATACATATGAATGTATTCAATACATTACTGAAAACAACTTAATACATTTTCCATTGATGTAATCAAACACAATACTGAATACCTTTCAGAATATTCGAATACAACTGAAATACATCTTACTAACTTCTGGATATATCTTTTAGTAATTGATCAAATGAGCAGAACAAAGCGAATCTAGTCATGGCAGATGTAAAATAAATCTATTAACTTTGTTTTGATACGATAGGATAGCATTAATTCAGTTCACATTATTTATAGATAATGATAAAATTGATTTGAATATTTATGTATCGATTTTTAAAAAAAAACAAAATACGGAAAAATGAGGGACCAAATTAGCTTGAAGCCGTCTTCCATTTGTCCCCATAATAAATACAATTATGTTAATTACGGAGATGATGAAAATTACTTTCCTCTCAAGTATCCTTGAATACTGATTTATACCTTATGAATACTCCAAAAATCTGTATTTTATTACTCCAAAAATTTGTATTTAATACGAATACTGAATACAAATACCCGGTACGGAAGACAAGGATGTACTGCTGGGTCGAGTTGCCTTGGCGGGTGTTTCGAGTCGCCCGTTTCCTGCTTCTGACTAAAATGAAATGAATTTGAATCATCAACTAGTGTTGAATTATTAGTATAAAACAAGAGATACAAAGCTTCTGTTGCAGTACCACTGAGACAAGTTACTTTCCCCTTACCTGGTCCCGTATTTTGTTTGCTTCGACTATGTCACTTTCGAACTCGGCCGAAAGACTCGAATTTCTCTTGACTTTTCCTGAAGTATGATAAAAGAACTGTTCTAAGAGATAATAGCAGCACAGAGGAATCTCTTTTCCAGACTAAGAAGAGCTGGCACCAGCCCTGTCGCGGCTCTCTGGTGGCCTGATATCGGACCTCTGTTATGGGGGTTCACCACTTGGGGTCTGCTAAAAGTGCTGGACCACTACAGGTTGGAATCTCAAATATATCAGGCCATCGGAAAGACCCGCAACAGGGCTAGGGTGGCATGATACCCAATCCACACGTACATAAACAATTGTCATGGATACAGACACCACATTGATAATGTAGTAAAATGATAGAAGTATATGGAACTGCGGAAAAAACTAGACATCAACGCTTAATGATGCAACTGTTCTGAAAAAAACAATGATGAAAGAAAACTGCAACAACAAATAACACCTTAAGTAACCATGAGAGGTTTTACCTCTTGTGAATTTAAGAAGGCTACTGCACTGAGTGCTCTCATCGTAAGGTTTTAACAATTCTATGGGCAGCGTATGTCTGGAATCACCAAATTTATGCTTCACAACTGACAGTCGAACATATTGGACATACATATGTGGAAAAGTTTCCAGATCAAAAAATGAGCTCATGTTACCAATTGTAAATGCAAATACTAGTAGTAATGTTGGGTGTTACAACGGAGACACTTGCCTTGATTTGTCACTCCAAAAAAAAACTTCCACTGCTGAAGGCTGCAAACCAACAACCAAGCCTGGCCACCAGGCACCTCCACCGTCTCCAATCAGTTTTGCTAACACTGGGAGTCCAACATCTGCCAACAGATGGTAAAATTGCCTGGTTGAGGCCAACAATTTACACGTTCATAAAGATCATAGTTCATACTACCGGGTGGCCCAAGATAAAGAGGACTTTATTTTGATTCCATTTCGGTTGAGTAACTGCATGTGTATCAACAGTATTGGGAATGATCTTTCTTACCTATTTTGTCCATTGCAGCAGCTCTCGCCAGTAATCTGCGACGCTCCATCGCTCTACAAATCAGTTCAAACATATATGGTTAAAAACACTTTATTCACTTTAAATGGCATATAAACATGAACCACGCCCATTGGTACCATTAGATTCCAAATTAAACAGCTTCGAAAAGTTGAAATTAACATAAATATCAACTTAGTCCCACAAGTCCAGAATTACTATTAAATGTGTCAGACATTTTATACAACAGTCCCACAATCACTGGACATGTCCCACGAAGCCCCCAATACCATCACATTCCAAACTAATCACAAAAAGTTCCTATCACATTTCAAACTAGTCTCACAAAATCTGTACACAATAATCTCACAATGAGTGACACAGTCCCACAAATTTGGACATGCACTGAGTCCCACAAGGCCAAAACTACCATCTCACTTCAAATTAATCTCACAAAATTTGGACACAATAATCCCACAATGACTGGACATGAAAGTCCCACAAATCTGGACATGAACGAAGTCCCACAAGGCCAAAATTACCATCTCACTTCAAACTAATCTCACAAAATTTGGACACAATAATCCCACAATGACTGGACATCAACGTCCCACAAATCTGGACATGAATAAAGTTCAACAAGGCCAAAATTACCATCTCATTTCAAACTAATCTCACAAAATTTGGACACAATAATCCCACAATGACTGGACATCAAAGTCCCACAAATCTGGACATGAACAAAGTTCAACAAAGCCAAAATTACCATCTCATTTCAAACTAATCTCACAAAATTTGGATACAATAATCCCACAATGACTGGACATCAAAGTCCCACAAATTTGGACATGAACAAAGTTCAAGAAGGCCAAAATTACCATCTCATTTCAAACTAAAAAATCTCTCAAAATTTGGACACAATAATCCAACAATAACTGGACATGAAAGTCCCACAAATCTGGACATGAACGAAGTCCCACAAGGCCAAAATTACCATCTCATTCCAAACTAATCTCACAAAATTTGGACACAATAATCCCACAAAACTGTCACAATCCCATGAACAAAGTCCCATAAGGCCGGCATTACCAACTCATCCATCCTTGAATACTGATTTATACCTTATGAATACTCCAAAAATCTGTATTTTATTACTCCAAAAATTTGTATTTAATACGAATACTGAATACAAATACCCGGTACGGAAGACAAGGATGTACTGCTGGGTCGAGTTGCCTTGGCGGGTGTTTTCAAGTGTTTCGAGTCGCCCGTTTCCTGCTTCTGACTAGAGATGAAATGAATTTGAATCATCAACTGGTGTTGAATTATTAGTATAAAACAAGAGATACAAAGCTTCTGTTGCAGTACCACTGAGACAAGTTACTTTCCCCTTACCTGGTCCCGTATTTTGTTTGCTTCGACTATGTCACTTTCGAACTCAGCCGAAAGACTCGAATTTCTCTTGACTTTTCCTGAAGTATGATAAAAGAACTGTTCTAAGAGATAATAGCAGCACAGAGGAATCTCTTTTCCAGACTAAGAAGAGCTGGCACCAGCCCTGTCGCGGCTCTCTGGTGGCCTGATATCGGACCTCTGCTATGGGGGTTCACCACTTGGGGTCTGCTAAAAGTGCTGGACCACTACAGGTTGGAATCTCAAATATATCAGGCCATCGGAAAGACCCGCAACAGGGCTAGGGTGGCATGATACCCAATCCACACGTACATAAACAATTGTCATGGATACAGACACCACATTGATAATGTAGTAAAATGATAGAAGTATATGGAACTGCGGAAAAAACTAGACATCAACGCTTAATGATGCAACTGTTCTGAAAAAAAACAATGATGAAAGAAAACTGCAACAGCAAATAACACCTTAAGTAACCATGAGAGGTTTTACCTCTTGTGAATTTAAGAAGGCTACTGCACTGAGTGCTCTCATCGTAAGGTTTTAACAATTCTATGGGCAGCGTATGTCTGGAATCACCAAATTTATGCTTCACAACTGACAGTCGAACATATTGGACATACATATGTGGAAAAGTTTCCAGATAAAAAAATGAGCTCATGTTACCAATTGTAAATGCAAATACTAGTAGTAATGTTGGGTGTTACAACGGAGACACTTGCCTTGATTTGTCACTCCAAAAAAAAACTTCCACTGCTGAAGGCTGCAAACCAACAACCAAGCCTGGCCACCAGGCACCTCCACCGTCTCCAATCAGTTTTGCTAACACTGGGAGTCCAACATCTGCCAACAGATGGTAAAATTGCCTGGTTGAGGCCAACAATTTACACGTTCATAAAGATCATAGTTCATACTACCGGGTGGCCCAAGATAAAGAGGACTTTATTTTGATTCCATTTCGGTTGAGTAACTGCATGTGTATCAACAGTATTGGGAATGATCTTTCTTACCTATTTTGTCCATTGCAGCAGCTCTCGCCAGTAATCTGCGACGCTCCATCGCTCTACAAATCAGTTCAAACATATATGGTTAAAAACACTTTATTCACTTTAAATGGCATATAAACATGAACCACGCCCATTGGTACCATTAGATTCCAAATTAAACAGCTTCGAAAAGTTGAAATTAACATAAATATCAACTTAGTCCCACAAGTCCAGAATTACTATTAAATGTGTCAGACATTTTATACAACAGTCCCACAATCACTGGACATGTCCCACGAAGCCCCCAATACCATCACATTCCAAACTAATCACAAAAAGTTCCTATCACATTTCAAACTAGTCTCACAAAATCTGTACACAATCTCACAATGAGTGACACAGTCCCACAAATTTGGACATGCACTGAGTCCCACAAGGCCAAAACTACCATCTCACTTCAAATTAATCTCACAAAATTTGGACACAATAATCCCACAATGACTGGACATGAAAGTCCCACAAATCTGGACATGAACGAAGTCCCACAAGGCCAAAATTACCATCTCACTTCAAACTAATTTCACAAAATTTGGACACAATAATCCCACAATGACTGGACATCAAAGTCCCACAAATCTGGACATGAACAAAGTTCAACAAGGCCAAAATTACCATCTCATTTCAAACTAATCTCACAAAATTTGGACACAATAATCCCACAATGACTGGACATCAAAGTCCCACAAATCTGGACATGAACAAAGTTCAACAAGGCCAAAATTACCATCTCATTTCAAACTAAAAAATCTCTCAAAATTTGGACGCAATAATCCAACAATAACTGGACATGAAAGTCCCACAAATCTGGACATGAACGAAGTCCCACAAGGCCAAAATTACCATCTCATTCCAAACTAATCTCACAAAATTTGGACACAATAATCCCACAAAACTGTCACAATCCCATGAACAAAGTCCCATAAGGCCGGCATTACCAACTCATTTCACACTATTCTCACAAAATTTGGACACAAATCACAATTTAATTCAACAGCTCTAAAACTGGATACATAAATTCAGCTGTCAAACTATATACATAAAGTTTCTCACTTCATTCTCGGTTTATTATGTTTTAATTTTGATGCATTGTATTCCACTATTTGCTTGTTAGGGGCCGGTCATTATTTATCGGGTGGGGGGGTTGGATGGATTTTCCGAGAAATGAGTTTTCAAAGTTTGACCCCCCCACCGATATTGAAAAACAATGTATGACCCCCCCACCAAGATCAAAAATAAAAGTGTGACTCCCCCAATCCCCAAGTAGTACATATACAAGGCCATAATACGCAATTGATGACAATTATAAGGAACCAGTATGATATCTAAATGCTATTTTTACACTTCATTCACATCTCTATTAAAACATTTGTGACTTTTGTCGCAATTTCTTTTTCTTGTAACGTAAGTGGATATTATGAATTTTTGCCATTATTACTGATTTAGTTATTATTTGTGGGCATATTATATCGGTATGGTAATGACAGCCTCCGAGTGAACTCGGAAACATTATGACTCTTCCACATATCATTGATGAATCAGGCCATCCTGGACTGGTACTTTCCCGACCTTGAATCAAATCTGTGTTGGCTCCATGATAGTTCATGCTCCGTACGTGGGTATTATCCCACGTTCGGAGCATGAACTAGCTCCATGATGGGTTCATAATGTTCCGTGATGATCCGTGATTGTCTAGCAATGTCCTGGCCACCAAGAAAGTCAGGTAAATCAGATTCACTATATCGACATCCGGGACGATCCAGGACTATTTTGCAATCCTGGATGGAAATGTCCATATTTTGTTCATGGTGGTCCAGGACAGTCCTGAGCACATCGAGGATTATCCTCAGTGGCCTAGGTTCCTGAGTTGGCAACGTGTTGAGTGGAAAATCGGTCTGTGATTTTGACATGCTGGTTCGAGGGTCATTGGATGTTATGGCATGTTGGTCAGCATGGTATGGGCCGGGTGATCCATTGTTAGTCTGTGACAGTGCCCTGCATGTTGATCATCCTGACTGGCACCCTATTCAGCTTCAGTACTGCTGTGTTCTACTAAGGTCCATAGGTGATCCGTGGTGACAATGTTTCAGTCTGTGGGTGATGAGCGGTTGTCGATTCACGACATCTCCTGATTTTGGGTGTTCCTCGATGGTCCTTTCTAGGATCAAATTTTGGCGGAACTATAGTTTCACTGATAATGTGACAAAAGGATGGTTTCCAAATGCTGTATACTCCAGTGAACCATCAGTCCAGGTTGAGTGGATTGTTTTCACCCAATTCACTATTTCAATATAAAATTTTCCTCAAATTAACTAAAATTCGAACTCCGACCCCCCCAGTTCCATTGAAAATAAAAGTATGACCCCCCCAATAATGTTGAAAATGAAAGTGTGACCCCCCCCCCCCCCAGTTTTTACCCAACCCCACCCCCCACCTGATAAATAATGACCGGCCCCTTAGATCTATTAGCGAACTATTTTCCTACACTGGCGGGTTATATTCTTGTTCCAAATATTGCTATCTTTCACTAGGGAGCAATTTTACATGACGTTTTAAATGGCAGTGGCAGATGTCAGGGAATGTTTATATATTATATAACTGCATATTGTCAAAACTGCTAACTTTCGAAAATCTGATAAAAACTCGCAAAGAGCCAGGATGCCATCAATTTATCACATCCGATATTTGCATATAAATGCTAACAGCAAATGTTGTATACTGATATTGTCATTGCAGCCATCCTGTAGACAATATATATAGGCTTAACTTGGCCTAATACCTCAACACTGGTATGATACGAAGAAAAATTATATTTTACAGCAGGCAAGTGCACCGAGAGTCCGAGTCCTACCGAATACAGCCCACTTCGGTCCTCTCCCATATCGGTTCTGGGACCGAGATGACCGCACTGTGACCCAGCTCGGTCCTCGCTTATGCCTGCAATTGTCCGTCTCGGTCCAGTGATTTCATTTGATGTCGGGTGGGGGGGGGGGGGGGGTTGGGGGGTGGGGGGGGGGGGGGGTTGGGGGGGTGGGGGAGGGTATCGTACGGTCCTGCGGTCCACAGCTCATCAGAAGGACATATATACAAGTAACTTTACAAGGCATAGTGATTGCCAACTGGAGACTAATTGCATTTAACTGTTTGACTGTGGTGTAGTCTGTAGGCTACTGTATGTGCGAATGAATCAGACCAACTGTTTTGAAATCATTTATTAATTACCACGTACTTAATGCAAATTTCATGAAACAATACTGTCAGAACATATGAACACAAATTTACACTAGTACAGTCTACACAATAAAGTTCTAACACAAGTCTACACAATAAACACAAGTCTACACAATAAAGTTCTCAGTGGTCTGTCTTTGGGTTCACTAGCCAACCGCCAGCCTCCAACATGGATCTGGCACTGCGTTCGTTGGTTTCGTATTCCGTCCACAGTTTATACATAGCAACGTTGCATCAACGCGTCCTGGCTCGTTGCTGTCGTGTGAGCTTCCCTTGAGGACCAGCTGGCACTGGATCTTGACCACCAACTGTTTTTCCGAACACCCTTTTTACACTGCAGACAATAGTAACCCATCTTGATCTCGATATGACAATGAGTTTCGAATATTGATCCAGATATCAAATTCACAGTGCTAAATGCAAGAGATAAATCTTTGGTCTCGATATGACAATGAGTTTCGAATGTCTGATCAATACGTTTATTCCCCTGGCTTATATAACAAGTTGGACACCAACATAATTGCACTTACAGCTCATTGGAGCCGGGTGTCATACCAGTCGCAGCACAGTAGCAGCCCTGAGTAGATTAGTAGGTAGGACTAATTGATGGTGCGTGAAATGAATGCCGGTGTAGGTACCGCTGAGCGGATTACAGATACCAACTAGACGCTTCCGGTCGCCTACGACCGCTTGGGTGTATCCCCCGTAGCCCTATCATCTCTGTTGCCCCAAATATATCACTGTCAAGTGTGAAAAACTAGAGCAAGGGCTAAAAAAGATTACCAGAGAAATGTTAAATCTCAAGTCACAACTGTTTTCTTTTCCCCACCAAAATTCCTGCACTGATCTTCCGAGGTTATTGGAGGTCGAATTCAAAATCACCACTGAAATCTCCTTATATGAATAAGTTATATTTCGACTCATAATACATGTATGTGCCAAACATGGTTTCAAGTTGAAATTCAAAGTAAAAGTTAACCAAAACTGCATTTCAAGATGACAAAATTGGAGCCAGATTGAACTCTTCGTCATAAGTTATATTTTAACTCATAATACCTGCCCAACTTGGTTTCAAGTTGAAATTCAAACTAAGAGTTGACCAAAACTGCATTTCAAGATGACGAAATTGGAGCCAGATCAAACTTTTCGCCATGAGTTATATTTTAACTCATAATATGTGCCTAACTTGGTTTCGTGTTGAAATTCAAGCTAAAAGTTTACCAAAACTGCATTTCAAGATGAAGAAATTGGAGCCATATCGAACTTTCCATCATAAGTTATATTTTAACTCATAATATGTGCCAAACTTGGTTTCAAGTTGAAATTCAAACTAAAAATTGACCAAAACTGCATTTCAAGATGACGAAATTGGAGCCAAATCGAACTTTTCACCATAAGTTATATTTCGACTTATAATATGTGCCAAACATGCTTTCAAGTTGAAATTCAAAGTAAAAGTTGACCAAAACTGCATTTCAAGATGAAGAAATTGGAGCCAGATCGAATTTTTCACCATAAATTATATTTTAACTCATAATTTGTGCCAAACATGGTCTCAAGTTGAAATTCAAAGTAAAAGTTGATCAATGTTTTCATAAAAAGCTATTGTGATCAATAATAGACTTAACTAGCAAGAAATAATGTTAAGTTATTTGGTCACAGCCATAAAATCTCTATTGTACAAAGCCTTCACCTTGTTGAGCCCAATAATAATTATTTCTTGTCTTAACTATTTTCATTATGGTCAATAATAGACTTAACATGTAAAAATAATATTAACTTATTTGGTTACACCCAGAAATTTCTACCGGACAAAATATTAACCTTGTTGAGCTTACCTTGTTGAGCCCAATAATAAATATTTCTTGTCTTAACTATTTTCATTTTGGTCAATAATAGACTTGACATGTAAAAATAATGGTAACTTATTTGGTTACACCCAGAAATTTCTACCGGACAAAACCTTAACCTTGTTGAGCTCAATAATAATTGTTTCTCATCTTAACTATTTTTATTGAGTTCAATAATAGACTTAACTAGCAAAAAAAAAAGTTTACTTATTTGGTTACAGACATAAAATGTCTACTGGACATAATCTTTACCTTGTTGAGCCCAATAATAAATATTTCTTGTCTTAACTATTTTTATTGTGGTCAATAATAGACTAAACTAGTAAAAATAATGTTAACTTATTCAGTACACCCATGAAATCTGTACTGGACATACTTTCACCTTGTTGAGCTTAATAATAAATATTTCTCCTCTTAACTATTTTTATCGTGGTCAATAATAGACTTAACTATTTTTATTGTGGTCAATAATAGACTTAATTAGCTCAATAATAACTAGCTCAACTTGTTGAGCTCAATAATAATTGTTTCTCATCTTAACTATTTTTATTGAGGTCAATAATAGACTTAACTAGCAAAAAAAAAAGTTAACTTATTTGGTTACAGACATAAAATGTCTACTGGACATAATCTTTACCTTGTTGAGCCCAATAATAAATATTTCTTGTCTTAACTATTTTTATTGTGGTCAATAATAGACTAAACTAGTAAAAATAATGTTAACTTATTCAGTACACCCATGAAATCTGTACTGGACATACTTTCACCTTGTTGAGCTTAATAATAAATATTTCTCCTCTTAACTATTTTTATCGTGGTCAATAATAGACTTAACTATTTTTATTGTGGTCAATAATAGACTTAACTAGTGAAAATAATGTTAACTTATTCGGTTACACCACTGAAATTTGTACTGGACGAAACATTTACCTTGTTGAGGTTAATAATAAATATTTCTTGTCTTAACTATTTTTATTGTGGTCAATAATAGACTTAACTATTAAAAATAATATTAACTATCCACTGAGTAGTAACATGTAAAAGAAATGACTGTAAACGTAATTAAGAATTACAATACTATAACGAAAAAAAAGAAAGAAAAAGACAATACATTTATTCAATATATACTGGTCATGCCCAAATAATTTATCATATTGTCTAAGACTGACATATCACTGGGAACACTTAATTTTCATATTTCTATCATAATGTCATCGATCGTCAATTCATCATCCACCGGTTTCACTTCACTGTTGCCTCGGTCCAGTGATTATGTACTTCCACTCCTACCACCAGCAGACCAGTGCGCACTGAAACAACAAAGCCAAACAATAGGACCGACATGGACATAGGCAAGGACCGAGCTGGGTCACGGTTTTGTCGTCTCGGTCCTAGGACCGATATGGGAGAGGACCGAAGTGGGCAGACACCGTCCTACCTGGAGTCTACTGTTGGGTATCACCACGGGGGTCACGATACTTATCAAGATACCAGCATATATACAACTTATATGTGATTACCATAGATTTTCTCCCAAACAGAGGACTTAAATGCTGCTGGCATTTTCAAGATTTTCTTGCTGTGCCGTTTTTAAAATGTGTGCATCATTAGTTCCGGTCTACATGTATTTCCGGATGTAAACAAACACATGTGCTTCGGAGAGTTCATTTCGTACCCCCACTGAAGCGGGCGTGTGATATCATAACATATCGATACTTGCGGAAAAGTGTTGAATCAAAATTAAATATCGTGATACATTAATGCATCAGTAGTATCGTCCACCAGTATCTGTAGATTAGACTGGTTCTGTCACAACTGCGTTATTCCTACCCGGCATTAGGCCTAATTTATTTATTTACCGTATTCCAGTGCATACAGTAGATCCAATATGAACGGAACCCCCTATATCAAACGTTCAAAATGGAGCAACGTCGGCTACAATAGGCCTACGAATCAGGGAAATTGTTGGCGTGTTCCTTTGGGCCATTCTCTTCAATCTGCTGTATCCAGATTTCCGGAATTGACAGAATATCATTCTGCTATTCGACCTTTTCAGCGGAATGAGCAGAATGAAACGTGTAGAATAAGCTGTGCTGGCGATTCTGTTCGATTGTGCCAGTGATTCTGTTTGAAATGCGCATGCGTATCTATTCCAGAATGTAATATTCAGAATACCCAACAGTACCAATCGACATCTGCCACTGCCATTGGCAAGTGCATCACACGTGGTGACCTAGTTTAGGACAGACAGCTCACTTAGCAGTGAGGCTTACGAGTCATGTGAGTTTGCCCTATTTTCGCCTGGATCTGACTAAAGTTTATAGAATTCAAGCCCAGATCATGGTGTCAAAAACCGCCTCTGCATTATGGCGATGTACGATTCAGACTATTTTTTCTTTTTCGCACGTGCTCGCAATTTCCCGCCCAACGGCAACGCTGGCCAAGACTGGCAAGAGCGACAAGCCAGTGCCGGTAGTCGTAGTGGCAGTATTATGCGGGGCAATACGGCGATAGGCCTATGAAATACATATGTTACAGTTACATAGTATGCTTGAGTATGCGGCACCACAAGATAAAGGCCTACCTGTCAGTTATCTGGCTCTTAATCAACAATTGCGTCGATCTTTCATCACTATCACATCACTTGCACAAAACTCAAAATGGCGATTTTATTAGTCTCGCACACAAATCTCGCCATAGTTTGAGGAAGACGAGACTTTGGAAAATATGGCGCCTGTCCGTGCGATCACGTAAATCTCTTTCTGCCAAGGGATTGGTATAAATAGACTTTAATAAACTGGATTTCAGACGAAATCAGATTTCTAAACTATTTGCCGTTTTGGTTTTAACCAGCCGATAACTGTAGATGTAGATCTCACGTCAAAATAAATAGTACCACAAGGCAAGCGTGATTGAACTGATTCGTGACTGCGTGAGCCTCGTCTCCATCTGATGATCTGGCTGCTTTGAAATGCCATCAAGTCGAGCAAAATAAAGTTTACTAATAAATAAAGAATCCATGACATTTTTTGTCATGATTTGTTAGTTGATTACAAGGCAACATTACCGTTTACACATACCATTTTGACAGGCGTCCGTCGAGGTCTTGATCTCATGACGCAAATTATGGTTCCATGTGTGTGACCACGTTGATGACGCAATATGGCTGTCAGCGCCGCCAAGCGAAAAACGATGGAAACAACAATGTCGATTCATATATATTATGACCACCAGGCGGAACCACCATATAGTTATGTCCAATACCATGTCCCAAAAATGTCCATCCATTCC
This sequence comes from Terebella lapidaria, assembly GCA_949152475.1. Lineage (NCBI taxonomy): Eukaryota > Metazoa > Annelida > Polychaeta > Terebellida > Terebellidae > Terebella > Terebella lapidaria. The sequence continues at coordinate 241,337 of CASCJZ010000061.1, forward strand.
TTGTGGGACTCTTCATGAAAATCAATTCCAAACTGCTTGTGGGACTGTTTCATGCTGTCCATAGTGATCGATTTTGTGGGACTATAATTTTAGTCCCACAAGGTCAAAATAGTCCCACAATGTATGCATTCGTGAGAACGGGACGGACTGGCGGAGACGTCCGAGAGTGAGGTAGAGCGCCAGTGAAGAGGAGGGAGAGAGCCCTGGACACAGCAGACAGGAAGGAAGAGACGAAGAAGGAGGAAGAAGAGAAAAGAAGAGAGAGAAAGGATCAACGTGGACATTGATCTCCAGAAAGGGTGGAGTTGTAACAAAATACATGCAACTGCCGCGCTAAAACGTTCGTTAGGAACGGTCACGTGACCTTCAAAGTCCACTGGCGAAGACACCGTTCGCGGAAGAACCGTTCGCGGAAGCACGATTGCGGAATCATCATCAGCGGAAGCATCAGTCGCGGAAGCACCGTTCGCGGAAGAGGAGCCTTCGCGGAAGAACCGTTCGTGGACACAGTCTTCACCACGTGGAGAAGAGTAGGGAAGAGACGTTCGCAGACGAAGATGCACGCGCAGCCACCCTGGCTATATAAGGGAGAGCGGACGGCCGCTCTGAGAGCACTGCAACAGCGACATCGACCGTGGGGAGATTGTCACCGCCACAGCCAAGGGACTCAACGACCTCCGTGCGGACGACTCCTTCTTCAGGGCCTTAGAGTCAACCGGGATTTAGACCGACTACCTGGAGAAACCATTCGACTAAACGGGACGGGAAACTTCAACGGGAAGGGACAGAGAGACGCCGCCGGCTAAGAACTCTTTTTAGTTGTGCCCTCGTGAACTATTTATTTTTGAAATGTGATCATACAGTGCTCCATGTCTGGACTTCATATTTGTACGTCACGTGGGTGACCAGCCATACAATTGTAAGTTTATTTGATGTCGATAAATCTTCATTTTATTTACGTCTGAGTTGCTTCTTGCCTAAGTGAAGCCGGTGAGCTACTGAGTGATGATACACCAGCGTTGGGGAACACCAATTTAGTGACGGCTCTCGAATCACAACGAGCGGGAGTTACATAAAGTCTATACGATCAAGAAACCGGGTTTTTGGGCACACCAAAAACAAAACAAGCCATTAACTACCAAACGTCACAACTACACTACAAGCAGATACAAACTGGAAAATGTATACTCGATATCAACTTTCAAGGGCAAGTTGGACATTTGTTTACATTCGGGTTTGGTGGATGCACTTCGGTTGTTTATATACAAAACTGGTATATAATATGTGTTAAAATGGATGGAAAGACAGCTCGGACGGACTGTAATCGTCAAAATCAATGTACACATGTTTTGTTCAGATCTTGTATCAGATGTGTCACACTAAAAAATAGTTTTAAAAAAAATTGCATACATTCGAAGTCAGTTGCTTCAGCAGACTGGCAGTTTATCTTGATGATGTCAGTCACAGTACTGTGATCATGAAAGCAATTGTCTATCATCCCGATAGACAATTGGTATTGAATATCCAAAACCTTGTTTACCACACTGTAATCGTCAAGGATTTACATGTAGTGTGGGAAATGCACTCTCAATACTTCAAAATTTTACAAAATCTTCATCACTTCAATTTCAGATGCATGAGAAGACAGGAATTATTCACTGGAGAACTGACATACTTATATATTTGTATATTCACTCACAATAGCTAGTAAAAGACGCTAATAAGCACAAGAGGATTAACTTGTGTTCGTTCGTATGCTCTCCTTTTCATATCAAGGGAGAGCATACGGCTAGAGGTTGGCCAGCGGGGTTTCCAGTGGGGGCCCAGGAGGGAGACTGTGCTGACTCACGCCCTGTGGATCACCAGTCTCTCGCCCTGGGATGGTGCGACACAGGCTCTGGCAGACCATTGGGCTGTCCGGGGTTCTATCCCCGCGGCAGGGCCGTCGGCGAGGCCGTCGTCGAGGCCAGCCAGCAACATGCCCACGTGCGCGTGTTCTGTGGTGCCGCTCCCATGGCATCTCAGTCTCCACACATGGCTACATTACCATAGCTGATGTATAATGTATTTTGTATATCTATGATGTGTTTTGATGTGATGCATGACGGCCGGATTTGTCCGGACGGACTGTTACCTGGTTGTAGATTCAGTAACTATGACGCCCGTCGTGACCGTGCCGCCGCGCAGGGCGCCTGCTTCCTAGTTAGCGGGCATCAAACGTTACATTGGTGCCATGACCACGATCAGTCCAACGGTGTTCCATCGCATCCTACTGTCACAGTGTCTTTGCTCCCTAGTCCCTGGGGGCCGCCTGCTTCTCCGGGTCTTCCTGAAATAAAGTCAATCAAAATGAGTGAAAATGATCCTGTATCTAACCACGCTTGCTCCCAGGTCAAAAGGTAGCAAAACCAGATGATGACTCCAAAAAAGAGATGACTCCGGTTATTCGGGAAGATGTACGGACGATCCGCAGGACCAACATCAGTTCGTGGAGATGTCCCTGGCGTCCTCGACTCTGTCTGCGGACGAGTCAAACCCTGCGGGGTTCAGGGGCGGATCCAGAAATTTTGAAACGGCGGAGCGTAAACCTATCGATCGGGCGGTTCGGGGGGCGAAATAAGCCCCCCTTCCCCCGGAAAAAATGGTTTTGGCGTCATCTGAGATCACCTTGGAATGTTTTCAGGAGACATTAAATAGGAGTATTTTGTGTGGTAATCAGCGTCGGAATCATGATTCATTGCCTTTGCGTAAACAGATAATAATATAATCATTCTGATATAACTTTCATTCTGATATAACTTTCATTCATTCTGATATAACTTTATAATTTTCTCGAATCTATCTCCATTCACTATGCACCACATGGACTGACAATTCCACGCTCACCACCGTATGTCACTGATATGATCACTCTTTCCAGAACACCTGATTTCACCTCCTAATGGCCATTTTGGGGGGTTCATTAGTTTCCCTGTCATTTTTTGTTTTCTCTCAAATCATATGCCTGATATGACTTTCTGTTATATTCTAGTATATTTTCACTGGATATCGTTATTGATCATCAAAACAGATATAAATGTACGATATTTGAATGAAATAGACGTGGAATCAATACCCAGTATTAAATATTCCGAGCAAACAAAACAGGGTCCGTTATCCAATCTCATAATCCGGGGACAGAAAGTCATATCAGGCATATGATTTGAGAGAAAACAAAAAATGACAGGGAAACTAATGAACCCCCCAAAATGGCCATTAGGAGGTGAAATCAGGTGTTCTGGAAAGAGTGATCATATCAGTGATATATGGTGGTGCGCGTGGAATTGTCAGTCCATGTGGTGCATAGTGAATGGAGATAGATTCGAGAAAATTATAAAGTTATATCAGAATGAAAGTTATATCAGAATGAATGAAAGTTATATCAGAATGAATGAAAGTTACACACAATAAATCTACAACTTTCAATTACTGAGGGTCACACTGATTGCTCTTTTGGATCACTAAATGATCTAGACAACGACACAGGCGTATAGAGATAAATGCACCATTATCAATTTGTGTTTATTGACACGTGACTATTTGAGTAAAAACTAAATTTCGGGGCATTCCATCACATTCACAATCAATCTTCAAGAACGGGAGGGGGGGGGGGGGTGCGTACGCCCGATGCGCCTGAGGCTAGATCCGCTACTGGGGTTGCAACGTGTGTTGCCACAGGACTTACAATCCAACGTTCCAGGCGCCACAGGCGGGTCCGGAGGCCGATCTCTTTCCACTGCCCGGAATGACACGCTGTCTCCAGCCGTCTTTGGACAGTGCCGGTAACCGAGTTGAATTCTGGGCAGTTTGATAGCTTGTACCAACATCCTCCTGCGGCCGGGTTGATCCCCTCGCAGACCCCGCTCGGGCGTTGGTCCAGCTATCAGAGGAGCGGTAGAGCAGCTCACTGACTCGATCAATGAGCTGGCTCCCGACGGCAGCTATGTCTACAAACATTTTGTATGTAGAGGCCAATATGCACATTTAAGATCGCCACGACCTTGAGATTTAGCCTTCGAGATAATCTGAAGTCAACCTGAGATCGCCAAAAGATGTGCCATATATATGACTTTCATATGCTTATAATAAAAACGTAAGCCCTTTACAAGTACAAGCGTGTTGGCCTCATATGGCATTTTGTGCATATCAGGTATTTTGGGCCTTTTGAGCCCACATATCAGGCCTTATCAGCGATTCAAGGCACTCAAGCTTTATGCCTAATGTTTTTTTTTGTTTTTTTTTTCGCAATTATTTCAAAATGGCGGCCATTTTTGACGAAAAACGGCCAATTCGGAGTTTGACGGTCGTTTTCTTAAAATCTGTTCTATAACGTTTTTTCTTATTGATGCATAACACTCCTCATATGTACCCCTGTGATGTGTACAAGTTTCGTTGCCCTTGAATCGCTCGAAGTGGACTGTTTTAGGCACAAACTCGGCCCAAATGGGACTTTCCCATGTTAAATTCTTCTATGCTTTATAATGGGGCACATTTTGCCTAATATCTCACTTAATATTGAGATTAGAGATTAGGAATCAATTGTGGACATATAGGAAATGATATACGCTGAATATTCTCGTGACCTTGAATTTGACCTCTGACCTAATTTTCAAGGTCACATGACAAAATGGCTAATATCTCGCTTATTATCGACTTTACAGCTCAGGAATCAATTGTGGACATATAGGAAATGATATACAAGAATTATTTTGATGATCTTGAATTTGACCTTTGACCTAATTTTCAAGGTCATAGCACCAAATGGCTAATATATCGCTCATTATCGACTTTACAGCTTACGAATCAATTTGACCTTACGACGGAAAAATAGGCCACGCCCACTTTTGACGTTTTCTGAATACTCCGTCAAAAACACGTGGAAATCTCCCGCCAAATCTAGCCTATGTCAACAGCCGAATACACGAATATTGCTCATATTCCAAGATCTACTGATTTTTCTATTATTTTTTCTCCTTGTCGTAAATACCAATCTCATGTCAGATGCAATATCATCACCTTTTCTCCGCAGCAGTAGGCTATATTTATATAAACCAAGAGTATTCGTCCGACTATCAGTGCACGGAATGGGAACAGTGGGTTGCAACACGTACCACAAGTACATATATCCCACGTGGAGACCGTGACAGATCTATCCAGAAGGGAACACTCGTGCTTGCCGGAATGCATTGCTGACATCGTCCTATATCTTGACCTTTGAACTGGCATTTATTGACAGATAGAAACAGGTCAATGCGGAGGAGTGATTCCGCACGTGCTGACCGCTACAGGACGTTCACGTGTCCAGATATAGGTCTGTGCAATTAATCAATACTTGACAGCCGTGGGCGTGGACGTTGTTGTGGGCAGGACGATTTTTGTTACATTGTATCTATCTGACTGAATGATTGTCCACGATGGACAAACAGTATGCGCCCTGGATCAATTCACAAAAATCATAAATATGAAATCATGTATTTGCTCTGTGCATCGTGGTGAAGTCACATAATTTAAAATGATAACATTTGCACAAATAACATACCGGGTAACATTTTCGGGATGATGTATTTAAGTATCTTCACTATACTCTCGGCGACCTAGCTATAACATGTTGTTATACACAAGTTATTCATCGTTGCTTCGAGACTGATAGCGACGACCTTATATAATATAGGGTTATTGCACAATATGGGGTTTTATGCCCGAGTGCCAAGTCTTTGAGAAGCCCGACGCGAAGCGGAGGGCTTCTTGAAGACTTGGCCCGAGGGCATGAAACCCCATATTGTGCAATAACCCGTTTATCATATGCCAGTGCATGTCGGGGACATTATAGTATGTTTCAAATGACCGAATCATATCCGATTAGAAAGAAATAAGCACGAAATACAGCTTTTATTCACACATTTTTTCGATTCACAGGCCATTTCAGAGTCAAACAAAAACGTCAAACATAACGGAATCGGACCAGGAGAGCGACCATGTGCTTTTGTTTACCCTTCGAAATAATGATGTTTTCTTGAACTGGGAGCTGCCCGGGCAAGTGTGGAATTTACAGCCCGCCGGGCAGAAGTTTGTTATTGGAAGAATAGGCACAGCTATTGAAAAACAAAATACATAGAAATGGTGTATTTTCAGGTCTAAGTTTGTTGATAGTAATTTAAACTATTCGCATTGACTGTCATTCTGGCATATGATAATATCATTTATTGCTTATAAGTAAATGTCGCCGGCTTGTTTACTTGTAATATTTGAAATTCACTGCACATGTATTTAAAATACAAAATGTTGTTATGATTGACTAGTATTCAAATGTCTGTTTTGTTATTGTTATTGTCAGTGTTACTCTCATCCTTACCGCTGTCGCTGCTGGTGGACTGCTGGATTTATTATGGATGTGAAAGTAATGTTTTTGCACATTTTGCAGACAAAAAATAAAATGAAAATTCATCTATTTTGGTTAATTGTTTATCAATCCGGTATATATTGTTTACATAAATTCATTAATGAGTTCCAAACGAATTGACAAGCAGTTTATTATAAGCATATTTTATCATTCAAAATGACTCGATTGGCAAGTTCAAACCGAGTCCAAAAGCTACATGTAACAGGCGTTTGCCTATCTATTTCTGATGAACATAATGTACCTGTAACCTCCAAGATTTACATTGCACGAAAGTTATTATTATGGTACATCATGTGAGCATGTTATGTGTCAAGAAGTATTACAATATCTATCGAAGATTGAAAAGGACAGCGTAGATCGCTCAAGTTTCACTGTGATACAGGGCGCGGGTGTAGTGTAGGCCCTAATGGGGGGTCTGGTGATACCGATACGTATACGAACATGTACACGTGTATACTCTATACATTAGTAGATCTACTAAGAATGTAGGGTGTGTAGTGCAAGTTTTTCCATTGTGTTGTTCCCGTCTGGTGTATCGAAATCATCGACTTTCACCCAGGAGTTTGGTCTGCCACACATGAGACTTGCTGTACCGTCCGCACATGTGTAATTCACACAGTCCGGATACAGCGTGTCTGACTTGCACGCAATCCCTTGTGCACGGATTCACTGTCATCACACAGCTATTAACAAAGCTTTAAGAATATGGGAGGAGTGTGGTCTGAACAAGTGTGCTCACTGGTATGTCATCATACATGATTTATGACGGACCAAAATCTAGAGTGACAAGCTGCACACGTGGCTGCTGAAAATGACGTTCTCTGATTGGCTAAAGCGTCATTGACGTAAAAAATGATTGACAGCTTCGTAAGGTCAATTGTGAACATATAGCAAATGATATATAGTGAATATATTCATGACCTTGAATTTGACCTCTGACCTAATTTTCAAGGTCACATGACAAAATGGCTAATATTTCGCTTATTATCGACTTCAATGCTTAGGAATCAATTGCGAACATAGAGGAAATGATATATAAATGCTGAATATTCTCATGATCTTGAACTTGACCTTTGACCTCATTTTCAAGGTCACATCACAAAATAGCTAACATCTCACTTATTATCAACTTTACAGCTTAAAAAGATATATGCTGAATATTCACATGACCTTGAATTGACCAATTGACCAATGACAAAAGGCTAATATCTAAAATATATATTGTCCGGTAACCTTTCTTAGCCCTTGGGCTAATTTTTCAACAAGTCACCAACTTCTAAGTTATTAAAAGTTTATTTGAACATGTATTTAATATTGTGAACGCAATAGGATTAGCATTTGAGTAGGAAACCGACGGAGTATCATTCAGAATCTGTCATGTATATATAATGGCAAATTTGACTGAGCAGATACTACATATTATGTAAAATATTGTTGAGGAATATTGCTAAACTATATCTATGATAATATAATACAGACAAAATTTATAGCTATTTGCATTTAGGAACACCAATATTTACTAATATACACAAATAAATATGTATAGGAAAAAAAACGATGATCTGTTGTATTAGCATGTTACTCCAGGAACGAGATATGTGCGTCGTATATCTCAACCCCCATAGCAATGATAATTAAAGCTGATATAGATATATATACAGTCATTCAGGCAGTTACGAGATTCAGGCAGTATCGAGAAATGTAAAGATTGTTACGGTGTTAAAAATAAGATTATCTATTGTATTCCAAAAGTACTGATATTACGTTGAAACCATATCATTTGCGCTTTTATGGTGGAGAAAGAACACCATTACCGTATTTTCCTTACATGAGATTCAAGGATGAGCATATAGCAGTCACCTTATATTTGTACCGCACAAACTGTCGTAAATCGCTCATGCTGCGAAAGGCAGCTGAGAACATCCTAAAGCAATTGGATTTTTTTTATATATTTATGTTTTATATGTATGGGGTATGTGTCGGGATTAAAATAGGAGAGTTTGAGACATCTACAGTATTTTATCAGTTAATGCTGAGTAAGAAACCTTTTGCAGAAATTTAGTCAGTTACGAGAAACGTCATTTTGGGGTGGTATCGTCGTACGCATATTATAGTTCGATGTGGATTTGTCAGCATAGCTCCATATAAAAAATATATGATGAAATAAAAATAACATTCACGAATGTCGTAAGTGACATGTATAATTCTGTTATATGTCAAAATATAAATTTGTTGCATTTATTGCATGTATAGCGAATTAATGATAATGATAATTCATTGAAACATTCTACATTTATACTATACAAAGCTGGCATATGGCTTGAAAAGGTTATCAATAGGATGCTACGGAGTAAAAAATGGAATCATCCATAGACAATCACATATATCAGTTTGGTAAATATTACCTGCGAGAGTCGAATATGTCACCTAAATGTATAATAATGAGACGGGGCAGGTGGGGGTGGGATAGAGGGGGAGGGGGAAACAGAGAGAGAGAGACAGAGAGAGAGAGAGATCAGAAAATTCACATATTTACTGAGACGGTGACGGATGTTAATTTTTAAATAAACAGTTATCGCATGTACTGTTTATAGGCCTATGTTAACACATGCAACCCTTGCTTGGCCTGTCAGCAACATTGAATTACGGCGGGTCGATAACCTTTCCGAAACACGGACCCGCGGCCGTGGGTATCACGTACACGGCATTTACGTTTTCGAGTTTCTCGCCTTTTGCCCGTGATATTGTTAATCGGTGTGATATTTTTTGCATAAATCTTTACAAATTACATAAAGTAATGATTCAATATTACATAAAGCATTCCGATAGTTGTCATAATCTCTGTGTATACCAATGCGATGGTCCCTTGTCGCTCAAACTGTTCACAACATAACATTTCTCGATACTGCCGGAATTCTATCTAAACTACCCAAATTTCATTCATTAGATTATGGCCTACAGCTAAAAATACAATGGAAATATATTCGCACGATTTTCAGTTGTTAAATCGGTACAATATTTGCTATCCATCGCAGAAAAATATCAAAACATTCGACGATCATTATAAAGATATATGCACTTTTCCAAAATGTTTCTCGTAACTGCCTGAACGACTGTATTGTATTAGACTTGATACAATTTATATATGGTGGATGATGGATTTATATATGATGAAACATGGTGGATATATGAGTTCGGCCATCGTGGACCCAAGCAGACCAAAATACTGTGAAACAACCCCGCTCTGTCTTTCTCCGTTAATTACATGCACATACATTTAAATATATATGGCGATCGCCTGTCACCGCTCGCCTTCAGCTTTATCACTGCCGGCTCGTATTGATTTTCTCGAAGCTATCTCGATTCACTATGTACCACATGGACTGACGATTCCACGCGCACCACCGTATATCACTGATTATTTTTCTCATTATTTTTCTACACTATATATGCAGATACAAACTGGAAAATGTTTCGTTATCTTGTATCAGATGTGTCACACTAAAAAAAATAGTTTTAAAAAAACCCAAAACATTTCATACATTTGAAGTCAGTTGCTTTAGCAGACTGGCAGTTTATCTTGATGATGTCCGTCATAAGGTAAACAATTATTTGTCATCCCAATATCCATTATATTATTAACATCGGTATTGAATATCCAATGCATTATTTAACACACTGTAATCGACAAGGATTTAGCGTGGAAAATGCAATTTCAATATTTAAAACTTTTACAAAATCGTCATCACTTCAATATGCATGATATGAGATGCATGGAAAGTCATGAATTATTTACTGATGAAGTGACATGCAAAATGTACTTTAATATATACGTTTATATTTGTTCACGATAGCTAGTAAAACACTAATGAACACATGAGGGTTGGATACTCGTCATTGAAGTAAAAATTTGTGTTCGTTCGTTTGCCTCCCCTTTGGATATAATATCACTTGTAAAATGCTCACATTATTTTGCTGATTTCATGTGACAAACACAGCATATCGTACGTATTCGTAACTCATAAATGTAGGGTTCGGCGACCCCACGATAAAGAGGTATACCCCATTACTGGAGTGTCGCCGAATGTCTTATAAACCCGTCCACACTGCAGCATCATAACCGTGGTGTCACTATTCGCGCACACCACGTCACGACGCTTCATAAATATATTGAAAAGTCTATTCAGAATTATTCCCTCTCATGTATATAAGTATAACATATATCCATATATGGTCCGCTGTACACAAAATGACATTTTCTTCGGCAACTGTTCATGGCAAAGTGCATGTTAGTTACCAGCGAGACAGTCAATCACCATGTACCAGTAAGCCGTAGAGAGACTAAAATCAGACACACACACACACACACACATACGTGTATTCGCTTGCAACTCACTACATATGATTCTTGGACTTCAAGTCACTACATGTTGATGCGAGCAAGATAGCTTGTCCAAATCGATGGCGATACGACCTACGTGGCCTAACGTGATTAGCAAACAGTTAAAAATCTTCATATTCCAAAGATTCAAAGTATGACTAATGACAATGGAAGTGACTACATATCACACACAATCAACTGACTACAAACCACCCACTCAACTCACTACACGGTAGTTACACAATCAACTCACTACACATATCGCACACACTCAACTCACTACACATATCGCACACACTCAACTCACTACACATATCGCACACACTCAACTCACCACATAGTTGTCACACACACTCAATCTCCTAACTCAACTCACTACACATATCGCACACATTCAACTCACTACATACAATGTAGTTGTTACACACAATCAACTCACTACACATATCGCACACACTCAACTCACTACACATATCGCACACACTCAACTCACTACGTAGTTATTACACACATTCAACTCACTACATCACACACAACCAAATCACGACAAAGCACACACTCGACTCACTACACAAACCGCACACACCTAACTTGCTACACCATCTCACAGACCGAACAAAGCCTGGCCGCCTGCAGGTGTCAGACCACTGGGCGCCTGCCGGTGTCAGACCACTGGCCGCCTGTGTCTGTCAGACAATTGGCCGGCTGTGGGTGTCAGACCACTGGCCGCCTGCCGGTGTAAGACAATTGGCTGGCAGCAGGTGCCAGACCACTGGCCGCCTGTGGGTGTCAGACAATTGGCCGGCTGTGGGTGTCAGACCACTGACCGCCTGCCGGTATCATACAATTGGCTGGCTGCAGGTGTCAGACCACTGGCCGGTTGTGTCTGTAAGACCACTGGCCGGCTGTGTCTGTCAGAGCACTGGCCGCCTGTGGGTGTCATACCACTGGCCGCCTGTGTCTGCCAGACCACTGGCCGCCTGTGTGTGTTAGACCACTGGCCGCCTGTGTTTGTCAGACCAGTGGCCGCCTTCACGTGTCAGACTACTTGCCGCCTGTGGGTGTCAGACAATTGGCTGGCTGTGGGTGTTAGACCACTGGCCGCCTGTGTCTGTCAGACCATTGGCCGCCTGCAGGTGTCAGACCACTGGCCGACTGCAGGTGTCAGACCACTGGCCGCCTGTGTGTGTTAGACCACTGGCCGCCTGTGTTTGTCAGACCAGTGGCCGCCTTCACGTGTCAGACTACTTGCCGCCTGTGGGTGTCAGACGATTGGCTGGCTGTGGGTGTTAGACCACTGACCGCCTGTGTCTGTCAGACTATTGGCCGCCTGCAGGTGTCAGACCACTGGCCGACTGCAGGTGTCAGACCACTGGCTGCCTGTGTGTGTCAGACCAGTGTCCGTCTGTGTCTGTCAGGCCACTGACCGCCTGCACGTGTCAGACCACTGGCTGCCTGCAGGTATCAGACCACTGGCCGGTTGTGTCTGTCAGACCACTGGCCGCCTGTGTCTGTCAAACCACTGGCCGCCTGTGTCTGTCAGACCACTGGCCGCCTGTGGGTGTCAGACCACCGGCTGGCTGCAGGTGTCAGACCACTGGCCGGCTATGGGTGTTAGACCACTGGCCGCCTGTGTCTGTCAGGCCACTGCCCGCCTGTGGGTGTCCGACCACTGGCCGGCTGTGGGTGTTAGACCACTGGGCGCCTGTGTCTGTCAGACCACTTGCCGCCTGTGTCTTTCAGACCAGTGGCCGACTGTGTCTGTCAGACCACTGGCCGGCTGTGTCTGTCATACCACTGCCCGCCTGTGGGTGTCAGACCACTGGCCGGCTGTGGGTGTCAGACCACTGGCCGGCTGTGGGTGTCAGACCATGGCCGCCTGTGTCGGTCAGACCACTTGCCGCCTGTGGGTGTCAGACCACTGGCCACCTGCAGGTGTCAGACTACTGGCCGCCTGTGTCTGTCAGACCACTGGCCAGCTGCAGGTGTCAGACCACTGGCCATCTGTGGGTGTCAGACCACTGGCCGCCTGCCGGTGTCAGACCACTGGCTGGCTGCAGGTGTCAGACCACTGGCCGCCTGTGGGTGTCAGACCACTGGCCGCCTGTGTCTGTCAGACCACTGGCCGGCTGCAGGTGTCAGACCACTGGCCGGCTGAGGGTGTTAGACCACTGGGCGCCTGTGTCTGTCAGACCACTTGCCGTCTGTGTCTTTCAGACCAGTGGGCCGCCTGTGTCTGTCAGACCACTGGCCGGCTGTGTCTGTCATACCACTGCCCGCCTTTGGGTGTCAGACCACTGGCCGGCTGTGGGTGTCAGACCAATGGCCGCCTGTGTCGGTCAGACCACTGCCCGCCTGTGGGTGTCAGACCAATGGCAGCCTGCAGGTGTCAGACTACTGGCCGGCTGTGGGTGTCAGACCACTGGCCGCCTGTGGGTGTCAGACCACTGGCCGGCTGTGGGTGTCAGACCACTGCCCGCCTGTGGGTGTCAGACCACTGGCCGCCTGTGGGTGTCAGACCACTGGCCGCCTGTGTCTGTCAGACCACTTGCCACCTGTGTCTGTCAGACCACTTGCCACCTGTGTCTGTCAGACCAGTGGCCGCCTGTGTCTTTCAGACCACTGGCCGCCTGTGTCTGTCATACCACTGCCCGCCTGTGGGTGTCAGACCAGTGGCCGCCTGTGTCGGTCAGACTACTGCCCGCCTTTGGGTGTCAGACCACTGGCCGCCTGCAGGTGTCAGACTACAGTAACTGGCCGGCTGTGGGTGTCAGATAACTGGCCGCCTGTGGGTGTCAGACCACTGGCCACCTGCAGGTGTCAGACCACTGGCCGCCTGTGTCTGTCAGACCACTGGCAGGCTGCAGGTGTCAGACCACTGGCCACCTGTGGGTGTCAGGCCACTGGCCGCCTGCGGGTGTCAGACCACTGACCGCCTGCAGGTGTCAGACCACTGGCTGGCTGCAGGTGTCAGACCACTGGCCGGCTGTGGGTGTCAGACCACTGGCCGGCTGCAGGTGTCAGACCACTGGCCGCCTGCAGGTGTCAGACCACTGACCGCCTGCAGGTGTCAGACCACTGGCTGGCTGCAGGTGTCAGACCACTGGCCGGCTGTGGGTGTCAGACCACTGGCCGGCTGCAGGTGTCAGACCACTGGCCGGCTGTGCGTGTCAGACCACTGGCCGTCTGTGTCTGTCGGACCACTGGCCGCCTGTGGGTGTCAGACCACTGGCTGGCTGCAGGTGTCAGACTACTGGCCGGTTGAGGGTGTCAGACCACTGGCCGCCTGCAGTTGTCAGACCACTGGCCACCTGTGAGTGTTAGACCACTGGCCGGATGTGGGTGTTAGACCACTGGCCGCCTGTGTCTGTCAGACCACTGCCCGCCTGTGGGTGTCAGACCACTGCCCGCCTGTGGGTGTCAGACCACTGACCGCCTGCAGGTGTCAGACCACTGGCCGGCTTTGGGTGTCAGACCACTGCCCGCCTCTGGGTGTCAGACCACTGGCCGGCTGTGGGTGTCAGACCACTCTCCGGCTGTGGGTGTCAGACCAGTGGCCGCCTGTGTCTGTCAGACCACTGACTGCCTGCAGGTATCAGACCACTGGCCGGCTGTGTCTGTCAGACCACTGTCCGCCTGTGGGTGTCAGACCACTGGCCGCCTGCAGGTGTCAGACTACTGGCCGGCTGTGGGTGTCAGACCACTGCCCGCCTGTGGGTGTCAGACCGCTGGCCGGCTGTGGGTGTCAGACCAGTGGCCGCCTGTGTCTGTCAGACCACTGCCCGCCTGTGGGTGTCAGACCACTGGCTGCCTGTAGGTGTCAGACCACTGGCCGGCTGTGGGTGTCAGACCACTGGCCGCCTGTGTCTGTCAGACCACTTGCCAGCTGCAGGTGTCAGACCACTGGCCATCTGTGGGTGTCAGACCACTGGCTTGCTGCAGGTGTCAGACCACTGGCCGTCTGTGGGTGTCAGACCACTGGCCGCCTGTGTCTGTCAGACCACTGGCCGGCTGCAAGTGTCAGACCACTGGCCGGCTGTGGGTGTTAGACCACTGGTCGCCTGTGTCTGTCAGGCTACTGCCCGCCTGTGGGTGTCAGACCACTGCCCGCCTGCGGGTGTCAGACAACTGGCCGGCTGTGGGTGTCAGACCACTGGCGGCCTGTGGGTGTCAGACCACTGGCCGGCTGTGGGTGTTAGACCACTGGGCGCCTGTGTCTGTCAGACCACTTGCCGTGTGTGTCTTTCAGACCAGTGGCCGCCTGTGTCTGTCAGACCACTGGCCGGCTGTGTCTGTCATACCACTGCCTGCCTTTGGGTGTCAGACCACTATCCGGCTGTGGGTGTCAGACCAGTGGCTGCCTGTGTCGGTCAGACCACTGCCCGCCTGTGTCTGTCATACAACTGCCCGCCTTTGGGTGTCAGACCACTGGCCGGCTGTGGGTGTCAGACCACTGGCGGCCTGCGGGTGTCAGACCACTGGCCGGCTGTGGGTGTTAGACCACTGGGCACCTGTGTCTGTCAGACCACTTGCCGTCTGTGTCTTTCAGACTAGTGGCCGCCTGTGTCTGTCAGACCACTGGCCGGCTGTGTCTGTCTTACCACTGCCCGCCTTTGGGTGTCAGACCACTGGCAGCCTGCAGGTGTCAGACTACTGGCCGGCTGTGAGTGTCAGACCACTGGCCGCCTGTGGGTGTCAGACCACTGGCCGGCTGCGGGTGTCAGACTACTGGCCGGCTGCGGGTATTAAACCACTGGCCGCCTGTGTCTGTCAGACCACTGGCCGGCTGCAGGTGTCAGACCACTGGCCGGCTGTGGGTGTTAGACCACTGGCCGCCTGTGTCTGTCAGGCCACTGCCCGCCTGTGGGTGTCAGACCACTGCCCGCCTGTGGGTGTCAGACCACTGGCCGCCTGTGGGTGTCAGACCACTGGCCGCCTGGGTCTGTCAGACCACTGGTCGGCTGTGGGTGTCAGCCCACTGGCCGGCTGTGGGTGTTAGACCACTGGCCGCCTGTGTCTGTCAGACCACTTGCCACCTGTATCTGTCAGACCAGTGGCCGCCTGTGTCTTTCAGACCACTGGCCGCCTGTGTCTGTCATACCACTGCCCGCCTGTGGGTGTCAGACCAGTGGCTGGCTGTGGGTGTCAGACCAGTGGCCGCCTGTGTCGGTCAGACTACTGCCTGCCTGTGGGTGTCAGACCACTGGCCGCCAACAGGTGTCAGACTACAGTAACTGGCCGGCTGTGGGTGTCAGATAACTTGCCGCCTGTGGGTGTCAGACCACTGGCCGCCTGTGTCTGTCAGACCACTGGCCACCTGCAGGTGTCAGACCACTGGCCGGCTGTGCGTGTCAGACCACTGGCCGCCTGTGTCTGTCAAACCACTGGCCGCCTGTGGGTGTCAGACCACTGGCTGGCTGCAGGTGTCAGACTACTGGCCGGTTGAGGGTGTCAGACTACTGGCCGCCTGCAGGTGTCAGACCACTGGCCGCCTGTGGGTGTTAGACCGCTGGCCGGCTGTGGGTGTTAGACTACTGGCCGCCTGTGTCTGTCAGACCACTGCCTGCCTGTGGGTGTCAGACCACTGCCCGCCTGTGGGTGTCAGACCACTGGCCGCCTGCAGGTGTCAGACTATTGGCCGGCTGTGGGTGTCAGACCACTGCCCGCCTTTGGGTGTCAGACCACTGGCCGCCTGTGTCTGTCAGACCACTGCCCGCCTGTGGGGTTCAGACCACTGGCCGCCTGCAGGTGTCAGACTACTGGCCGGCTGTGGGTGTCAGACCACTGCCCGCCTGTGGGTGTCATACCACTGGCCGGCTGTGGGTGTCAGACCACTGGCCGCCTGTGTCTGTCAGACCACTGCCCGCCTGTGGGTGTCAGACCACTGGCTGCCTGCAGGTGTCAGACCACTGGCCGGCTTCGGGTGTCAGACCAGTGGCCGCCTGTGTCTGTCAGACAACTGCCCGCCTGTGGGTGTCAGACCACTGCCCGCCTGTGGGTGTCAGACCACTGGCCGTCTGTGGGTGTCAGACCACTGGCGGCCTGTGGGTGTTAGACCACTGGGCGCCTGTGTCTGTCAGACCAGTGGCCGCCTGTGTCTGTCAGACCACTGGCCGTGTGCGTCTGTCATACCACTGCCTGCCTGTGGGTGTCAGACCACTGGCCGGCTGTGGGTGTCAGACCAATGGCCGCCTGTGTTGGTCAGACCACTGCCCGCCTGTGGGTGTCAGACGACTGGCCGTCTGTGGGTGTCAGACCACTGGCGGCCTGTGGGTGTTAGACCACTGCCCGCCTGTGTGTGTCAGACTAGTGGCCGCCTGTGTCTGTCAGACCACTGGCCGCCTGTGTCTGTCATACCACTGCCTGCCTGTGGGTGTCAGACCACTGGCCGGCTGTGGGTGTCAGACCAGTGGCCGCCTGTGTTGGTCAGACCACTGCCCGCCTGTGGGTGTCAGACCACTGGCCGCCTGCAGGTGTCAGACGACTGGCCGGCTGTGGGTGTCAGACCACTGGCCGCCTGTGGGTGTCAGACCACTGGCCGCATGTGTCTGTCAGACCACTGGCCGGCTGCAGGTGTCAGTCCACTGGCCGGCTGCAGGTGTCAGACCACTGGCCACCTGTGGGTGTCAGACCACTGGCCGCCTGCGGGTGTCAGACCACTTACTGGCAGCAGGTGTCAGACCACTGGCCGCCTGTGGGTGTCAGACCACTGGCCGCCTGTGTCTATCAGACCACTGGCCGGCTGCAGGTGTCAGACCACTGGCCAGCTGTGCGTGTCAGACCACTGGCCGCCTGTGTCTGTCAGACCACTTTCTGCCTGTGGGTGTCAGACCACTGGCTGGCTGCTGGTGACAGACTACTGGCCGGTTGAGGGTGTCAGACCACTGGCCGGCTGTGTCTGTCAGACCACTGGCCGCGTGCAGGTGTCAGACCACTGGCCGCCTGTGGGTGTTAGACCACTGGCCGGCTGTGGGTGTTAGACTACTGGCGGCCTGTGTCTGTCAGACCACTGCCCGTCTGTGGGTGTCAGACCACTGCCCGCCTGTGGGTGTCAGACCACTGGCCGCCTATGGGTGTCAGACCACTGGTCGCCTGTATCTGTCAGACCACTGGCCGGCTGCAGGTGTCAGACCACTGGCTGGCTGCAGGTGTCAGGCCACTGGCCACCTGTGTCTGTCAGACCACTGGCCGCCTGTGTCTGTCAGACCACTGGCCGGCTGCAGGTGTCAGACCACTGGCCGGCTGTGCGTGTCAGACCACTGGCCTCCTGTGTCTGTCAGACCACTTTCCGCCTGTGGGTTTCAGACCACTGGCTGGCTGCCGGTGTCAGACTACTGGCCGGTTGAGGGTGTCAGACCACTGGCCAGCTGTGTCTGTCAGACCACTGGCCGCCTGCAGGTGTCAGACCACTGGCCGCCTGCAGGTGTCAGACCACTGGCCGCCTATGGGTGTCAGACCACTGCCCGCCTGTGGGTGTCAGACCACTGCCCGCCTGTGTGTGTCAGACCACTGGCCGCCTGCAGGTGGCAGACTATTGGCCGGCTGTGGGTGTCAGACCACTGCCCGCCTGTGGGTGTCAGACCACTGGCCGCCTGTGTCTGTCAGACCACTGCCCTCCTGTGGGTTTCAGACCACTGGCCGCCTGCAGGTGTCAGACTACTGGCCGGCTGTGGGTGTCAGACCAGTGGCCGCCTGTGTCTGTCAGACCACTGCCCGCCTGTGGGTGTCAGACCACTGGCTGCCTGCAGGTGTCAAGCTGTGTCTGTCAGACCACTTTCCGGCTGTGGGTTTCAGACCACTGGCTGGCTGCCGGTGTCAGACTACTGGCCGGTTGAGGGTGTCAGACCACTGTTCAGCTGTGTCTGTCAGACCACTGGCCTCCTGCGGTGTCAGACCACTGGCCGCCTGCAGGTGTCAGACCACTGGCCGCCTGTGTCTGTCAGACCACTGCCCGCCTGTGGGTGTCAGACCACTGCCCGCCTGTGTGTGTCAGACCACTGGCCGCCTGCAGGTGTCAGACTATTGGCCGGCTGTGGGTGTCAGACCACTGCCCGCCTGTGGGTGTCAGACCACTGGCTGCCTGTGTCTGTCAGACCACTGCCCTCCTGTGCGTTTCAGACCACTGGCCGCCTGCAGGCGTCAGACTACTGGCCGGCTGTGGGTGTCAGACCACTGGCCGGCTGTGGGTGTCAGACCAGTGGCCGCCTGTGTCTGTCAGACCACTGACCGCCTGTGGGTGTCAGACCACTGGCTGCCTGCAGGTGTCAGGCCACTGGCCGGCTTCGGGTGTCAGACCAGTGGCCGCCTGTGTCTGTCAGACCACTGCCCGCCTGTGGGTGTCAGACCACTGGCTGCCTGTGTTTGTCAGACCACTGGCTGGCTGCCGGTGTCAGACTACTTGCCGGTTGAGGGTGTCAGACCACTGGCCGGCTGTGTCTGTCAGACCACTGGCCGCGTGCAGGTGTCAGACCACTGGCCGCCTGTGGGTGTTAGACCACTGGCCGGCTGTGGGTGTTAGACTACTGGCCGCCTGTGTCTGTCAGACCACTGCCCGCCTGTGGGTGTCAGACCACTGCCCGCCTGTGGGTGTCAGACCACTGGCCGCCTGCAGGTGTCAGACTATTCGCCGGCTGTGGGTGTCAGACCACTGCCCGCCTGTGGGTGTCAGACCACTGGCCGCCTGTGTCTGTCCGACAACTACCCGCCTGTGGGTTTCAGACAACTGGCCGGCTGTGGGTGTCGGACCACTGGCCGCCTGTGTCTGTCAGACCACTGGCAGCCTGCAGGTGTCAGTCCACTGGCCGCCTGTGTGTGTCAAACCACTGGCCGCCTGTGTCTGTCAGACCACTGGCCGCCTGTGGGTGTCGGACCAGTGGCCGGCTTCGGGTGTCAGACCAGTGGCCGCCTGTGTTTGTCAGACCACTGCCCGCCTGTGGGTATCAGACCACAGGCTGCCTGTGTGTGTCAGACCAGTGGCCGCCTGTGTCTGTCAGACCACTGCCCGCCTGTGGGTGTCAGACCAATGCCCGCTTGTGGGTGTCAGACCACTGGCCGTCTGTGGGTGTCAGACCACTGGCGGCCTTTGGGTGTTAGACCACTGGGCGCCTGTGTCTGTCAGACCACTGCCAGCCTGTGGGTATCAGACCACTGGCTGCCTGTGTGTGTCAGACCAGTGGCCGCCTGTGTCTGTCGGACCACTGGCCGACTGTGTCTGTCAGACCACTACCCGCCTGTGGGTTTCAGACAACTGGCCGGCTGTGGGTGTCAGACCACTGGCCGCCTGTGTCTGTCAGACCACTGGCCGCCTGTGGGTGTCAGACCAGTGGCCGGCTTCGGGTGTCAGACCAGTGGCCGCCTGTGTCTGTCAGACCACTGCCCGCCTGTGGGTATCAGACCACTGGCTGCCTGTGTGTGTCAGACCAGTGGCCGCCTGTGTCTGTCAGACCACTGGCCGGCTGTGTCTGTCAGACCACGGGCCGCCTGAAGGTGTCAGACCACTGGCTGCCTGCAGGTGTCAGACCACTGGCTGCCTGCAGGTGTCAGACCACTGGCCGGCTGTCTGTCAGACTACTGGCCGTCTGTGGGTGTTCAACCACTGGCCGCCTGTGTCTGTCAGACCACTGGCCGCCTGCAGGTGTCAGACCACTGGCTGCCTGCAGGTGTCGGACCACTGGCCGCCTGCAGGTGTCAGTCCACTGGCCGCCTGTGTCTGTCAAACCACTGGCCGCCTGTGTCTGTCAGACCACTGGCTGCCTGCAGGTGTCAGACCACTGGCCGCCTGTGTCTGTCAGACCACTGGCTGCCTGCAGGTGTCAGACCACTGGCCGCCTGTGTCCGTCAGACCACTGGCCGGCTGCAGGTGTCAGACCACTGGCCGGCTGTGGGTGTTAGACCACAAGGTGCCTGTGGGTGTTAGTCCACTGGGCGCCTGTGTCTGTCAGACCACTGGCCGCCTGTGTCTGTCCATTCACTGGCCGACTGTGGAAAACTAATTTTTGTCAAATAAATGTGGCGATTTTGCCCTAAGCACGCGGCAGGTGATTGTAAACATAAAAGCCATTTATGTGGCCTTTCTGTACTTGGCCTTGTTTTGACATGCTCCGTTCGAGCGTGCGTTGCCACGGCGACGTATTGTAATTTACGTTCCAGTAAACTATAACAATGGATCGATTTAACCTCGCGTGCGTCCTACAGTTTGTGGTGTATTATATATACACTGGAAGCGACTCGTTCGAGGAGATTGTCCAAGATCGAGACTAGGACGCACACGAGGCTCGCCATGAGCTTTGTGTTCCCTGAGTCTGAGTAGTGGGCTCCTAGAGCCCTGGGGACGATTTCCGTGGGGAGGCCCGGGCTGGGAGAGACGAGTTGCTGACTCGGGGGGCCTTCGGCCCTGTGGATCGCCAGCTCTCTCCCTTCCCGGGACATGTGACAGAGGCTCTGGCCAGCATGTCGGACTGTACGGGGTTCCGTCCCCGAGGCAGACCGCGGCTCGCCAGGCCCCGCCAGTTAACACCGTAGGGATGAACTAGTTTCTGAACGGTGTCCGTAGGCCTGGGAGTGTCGGGTGGGCTGTTACCTGGTTACCGTTAATGCTGAAGTAGTTACCGTGTCCGCCGCGACCTCCGGTGAGCGGCCCTGCCGCGAGGATCCGGAATAGCGGATGCGCGTCCGCAAGGACTCGGATGAGAGAGGACTATCCTCGAGGATCCCGAAGAGCGGACGGTAGTCAATAACTTTACATTGGTGCCGTGACCAGGATCAGTCCGACAGTGTTCCATCGCAGCCTACCGTCACAGTGTTGTCGCCTCCTTAGTCCCTGGGGATCGCCCGCTCCTCAAGGACGTCTCGAAAAAATGACGAGAGCGAAAGAGAAGGCCAAAGATAAGGCCGATGAATCCAAGGGGAGGGATAAGGGTGGAAGTGTCGCGGACCACACCCGGTCACGCGACAGCCCCCGTGAGACGTCTCCGGACGACTCCGGCGGCCGGAAGGAACGCGCGGAAACCTCCGTGGACAAGACCCCGTCCGCGGAGACGACTCCGGCGTCCCTGGCTCCGTCTTCGGACGTAGAGTCGGGCCCCGCGGGGCCGCAGCAGGAGTTGCCGTCAAGGCCGGACCTTGACGTGTTAGGCGCGGTGGGTGGAGCTGGCAACGGCTCTACGCCGCGCCCGCCCGCGCCCAGAACAGATCCGTGGCAATCGGCACCCTTCCATAAGACGCCTTCGAGCGTCCGGAATCGAGCGCCGATGCATGCGGGTCCTTCTGGACGAGCGGACCAGTCCTACCAGATGCCGCACCCGGCCGGGTGGGCTCCCTCGCGGGCCTCTGGCATGGGTTCTGGTCGGTCCGCACCGGGCAGTGTGGTGGATCAGCTCACCGACGCACTTGGTGAGCTGGCTCCCCTCGGGCGCTATGACCGCGCCCGGTCGCCCCATCAGGGACGATCAGACCGGCGGAACCGCTCCCCTTCTCCGCTGTCACAAGGCAACTCGGGGCCTTTGACGGAGAGGGAGAGGTGGCTGATTTCCGAGGCGCTTGTACTGTTCAAGCGGAATCAGCTGCATTCGAGCGTTGACCCGTCGGTCACCCTAAGTCCGGGGATGTCTGGGCCAGTAGCCCCTCCCCAAGTCCTGCCGAGTCCGCAGGCGCCAGTGGCCCCCGCAATGGGACCCGCGCCTGCCCCGCGGCTCGGAGGCACCACGTTGGCGACCGCGTCGACCGTTCCGACGGTTGGAGCGCAAGCCGCGTGGTCGACTTACCCTGGCACGTACAGTGTGTCGGACGGGCAGTGGCAACAGGCGGCTTCGGCCCCAAGCTTTGCCGCCCCTTCTGGAGCCTACCCAGTAGGTTCGATGGGAGCCCCGCCCGCACCTAGCCAGAGTGGGTTTTCAGCGGGAATGATCCCGGCGGCAAACGTGAGCTTCCCTGCTCCTATGTCCGCGGCGTCGATGTTTGCTCCGGCAGACTCCGCCGCAGGCGTGGGAAGCGCGCGGAACTTGCCGCAGTACACGGACGACCCCGGAGCCGGGACCGCACGTCGGGCGCGTAACAAACGCGATGACGGGCCCGACCACTCTTCGTGGCGGAAACGGTTCAACGGGGATAACGCCGACTTGGAGGACTACTTGCTCCAGGTATGGCGTACCGCCGTGTACGAAGGATGGTCCCAGCCTGAGGCTGGACACGTCCTCGCGGGGAGCCTGGAAGGGAAAGCTCTCCGCGTGATGCCGTGTCTGCCGGTAGGAACAGTGACGTTCGGCGAGGTTGCTCGTCAACTTCGCCTGCTGTTCCCGCCGACGACCAATCGGCGGCAGTCTGAACGAGAGTTCAAGGCGCGTATCCGCCAGCCGACTGAGTCCGTGACAGACTATGCGTACGGCTTACGCATACTCGGCCGGAAAGCCTTTCCGGACATGGACTCCAGACGGTTCGAGACGATGCTGATCGATCAGTTCATCGATGGCCAGCCTTACCACCTAGCGTACGGGCTGGCCACCCATGAAAAGCGATCGATGGAGGAGGCGATAGACTCCGCGCTTGCGCTTGAGATGGCTGTCCGTCCTAGACAGTTGCCTCCAGCCTCGGCTCCGGCCCCGGCTGTGCCCGCGCAGGTGGCGACTCCTCCTCCGGTCAAGGCATCGCAGGTGACCCCGTGGCAGGACCCGGTCGTCCGGGAACCCGCCAGGGAACCTACCCAGCAGTGGGTTAGTGCGCCGGCACCTTCTACAGGGGCGCCCGCACATGCGGCACCGGTCGCCGCGCCGCACTCGCCTTCGGACGAGTGCGACATAGAGGAATATGACCTCGGCGCCGCGCAGATGATTGCGCACTGCGCCGGGCTCGAAGCTCCGGGAGCCGCAGAATGTTGCGCGTTCACCTCCGGACCAGCTCAGAACCGTCCCTGCTACTTCTGCGGAAAGCAGGGACACTTTTGGCTGAAGTGTCCGGAGTTGTTGGAACGCCTGCGGTCGCGCGGATACCAGGGAGCTCTCCCTGGCCCGCAACGGAGGAATTCCTTCCGGTCTGGTCCTCCGGGACAGCAGAATCGGAACCCGCGGCAGGGAAACTAGATCCGGACGTGGTGGCGACCAACACTGCGTCCGGGGATAGTTGTTCGGTGGCAAACGATGCCGCCCCACCCGCTGATGAGCAGGACGGACCCCAAGTGGATATGACTTCTCCGGAAGTAGTCCTTGGAGACCAGTCTAGCTCCTCCGCGGCTGAGGCGGATGGCGAGGACTCCGTAGATGAGCCCAGCGCGTGCGAAAGGTATCGCCCGACCTGCGCGCTGGTGAGGGACCCCTGCTGGTACCTGCCCCTGTCCTTCGGACGGGAGCCGGTCCGGTTCCTCATAGACTCAGGCTCGGAGGTGACCCTCGTGGCCGCCGGAACGTTTAGGAAGGAGCCCGCACTCCGCAACCTTGAGTTGCGAGATCCCGGACCATACAAGCTCTACGGAGCGGGAGACAACCGCATCCGTATCCATGGCATCATCGATCTGCCTATTACCCTTGGGGACAAGGTGTATCTGACAGAGGCGATCGTGGCGGATATCGGAGCGGCCGGGATAATTGGGATGAATTTCCTACGGGTCCACCGGGTGATTGCCAACTTTAGCGCTGGCGAGTTCCGGATGGGAGAGGACACACACTTCCTCTTCCGCTCGGGCCCGATGCATTCATTCCAGATGCGGACATCGCGCACTGTAGTAGTGCCGCCGATGAGTGAGATGATCATCGAGACGAGGCCGCGGCGTCCCCGCATGCCCCTCGATGGTCGTCCGTGTATAGTGCAACCCGTGAGCAGTTTCGCCGCAGGAACTGGGCTCGTGCTGGGTGGGGCCCTGGTCATGTCCAACCCCCGCGCGATGCCCATCCTTGTGGTGAATCCTACGGATGCTCCGATTGTACTGAAGCGCGGATGCATAGCAGCTACTGCTATTCCCGCGGCTTCGAGTCGTGTCATCCCCGACGATCCGGTCTGCCGCGCTGCGTGCGCGGCGGCGGCCGCCGGAGATGATCCGTTCACCCTGCCGGACCATTTGGAATCTCGGGTTCCGAAGGACCGGCTGGATGAAGAGCAGCGCCAAGCGCTCCGCAGACTGCTACGGCAGTATGCGGATGTGTTCATGGGTCCTGATGGTGCGGTTGGCAAGACTGACGTCGCCAAGCACCGCATCGACCTCGTGGACGAGCGTCCTCTCAAGCAGCGTCTTCGTCGGGCAGCAATAGTGCACCAAGAGGTCATAGACCAGGAGGTGCAAAAGATGCTCGACTTGGACATCATCGAACCCAGTGACAGCCCTTGGGCCAGTCCGGTGGTTATGGTGAAGAAGAAGGACGGCTCGTGGAGGTTCTGCGTGGACTATCGGAAACTCAACGATGCCACGCGGAAGGACTCATATCCTCTCCCGCACATTGAGGATACCTTCGATGCCCTGGCCGGGTCGCACTATTTCTGTGCTCTAGATCTGGCCTCCGGGTATTGGCAGGTGGAGATGGAGGAGAGTGATCGGGCGAAGACTGCCTTCGTTACCAAGAACGGGCTCTACCAATTCAAGGTAATGCCGTTCGGGCTCTGTAACGCACCAGCGACGTTCGAGCGCCTCATGGAGATGGTACTCAAAGGGTTCCTCTGGAAGCGATGTATGGTCTACATCGACGATGTCGTCGTGTATGGCCGGTCGTTCGAGGAAACCCTCACCAACCTCCAGATGGTGCTCCATCGCATCCGCGGAGCAGGGCTTAAGTTGAAGCCAAGTAAGTGCGAGCTATTCGCGCAGGAAATCCTGTACTTGGGCTTCATGGTAACGGGCACCGGAGTGAGACCAGACCCCGCAAAGGTGGCGGCCGTGCAGAAATGGCCTCCGCCATGTAACGTGGCGGACGTGAGGTCCTTCTTGGGCTTCGCGAGCTACCACCGCAGGTTTATTCGCGGCTTTGCGGAGATCGCGCGTCCCCTTACTATCCTCACGGAAAAGGGCGCCGATTTTGTTTGGTCCGCCGAGCAGGCTAACGCCTTCTCGGGACTCCGGCAGGCCTTGGTAGTGGCCCCGGTGCTGCGGCACCCTCGTCCGGACTGCGAGTTCACCTTGGACACCGACGCGAGTAACTTCGCGCTCGGCGGTGTCCTCTCGCAGATCGTGGACGGGCAAGAGCGGGTAGTAGCTTATGCGAGTGTGGCCTTGAGCCGCTCTCAAATGAACTACTGTACCACTCATCGCGAGTTGCTCGCGGTGGTTACGATGACCAAGCGCTTCCGGCACTATTTGTTGGGACGCCATTTCCGTTTGCGGACTGATCATAGTTCGCTGAGATGGCTCCTCAACTATAGTGAGGCCGATGGCTTGGTGGCGCGGTGGCTCGTCAAACTCCAAGAGTATGACATGCAGATAGAGCACCGCGCTGGTAAGTTGCACGGCAACGCGGACGGCCTGTCCCGTTGTCATAAGTGCAAGAATCCGGGTTGTGCAGGGATGGCACCATTCCAGCAAGCCGCGGATTCGTCCTCAGACTCGGAATTGGACGTTCCGGGGAGACCGCAGGCCGCCGCCCCCTCTAACAACACGGCGGCCGGAGCGTCTAGGGCTCATCTCCGCGCGCGGACCCGCCGATATCGGCGAGGGCGTCCCGCATATGAAGCGGAGGTGCGGCTCAGCTCCAGCGAGTCTTCCTCGAGTCCAGCGGTGTACTCCTCGTGGGTACCCTCGTCCTCTGGAGAGTCTGAGTATGAGCGGTCCTTGCCCCCTGTGGTGATGGCCGCTGCGGCGCAGCCGGACGCGACGGATGAGGAGCCTAATTACTTGGGTGGCTACTCTCCGGCGCAGATAGCTGCGGCGCAGAGAGCTGACAGAGCTCTGGCACCGGTAATCACAGCCCTTGAGGCCGGCCAGAAGCCCTCGAAGGATGAGCGGAAGACCTACAGGGAGGAGACCTTGTCTCTAGTATCTCAGTGGGAACGACTCTCCTTGAGGGATGGCCTCTTATACCGGCGCTATGAGCCACCGACCCCACTGCCTCCAATATGGCAGTTGGTGCTTCCGGCGGAGCTGCGGAAAGAAGTACTCCACCAGTTGCATGACCTCCGGGTGACCGGTCACTTGGGAATCCGGAGGACCGTCCATAGGCTACAACAGCGCTTTCATTGGCCTGGTAGCGGCTTGGACGTGCAACGGTGGTGCGCAGCCTGCCCTCGGTGTCAAGCTCGCAAAGGAGTCCCGACTCCTGGCCGCCACCCCTTAACCACGGTTAAGGCGGGCGCGCCGTTTGATCGGATAGCTCTGGATATACTGGATACCCACCGGGTCACCCCGCGCGGTTTCCGGTACATCCTGGTGATATCCGACTATTTTACCAAGTATACCGACGCCTACCCACTGCGCCGCCAGACTGCGGACGAGGTAGCTCGGTTGTTGGTGAATAGATGGGTGGTGTACCATGGGGTACCTAAACAGGTACATTCGGATCAGGGCACGCAATTTGAGAGCAACCTGTTCCGGAACCTAGCACAGATGCTAGGGAGTACCAAGGTGCGTACCACCCCCTACAGGCCCCAGTCTGATGGCCAGGTCGAACGCTTTAATCGATCGGTCCTCAACATGCTGGCGGCCTTTGTGAATGATCGTGCGAATGATTGGGATGACCACCTCCCGTATGTCTTAATGGCATACAGGTCGTCGGTCCACTCTTCGACCGGAGTTACTCCGCACGCGATGTTGTACGGCCGGGAGTTAAATTTGCCCGTGGATATTATGTATCCAACTGCGGCAGAGACCGGCGCAGTACCCCAGTGCGGTCCGGAGTACGTGGAGTGGATTCGCCGCGCCCTGGCGAACGCCCATGATTTCGCGCGCGCGCGCCTGGACAAGTCTGCCCTCCGGCAGAAGCGAGGCTATGACGCCCATGCTAAGGGTAGGCCAGCTTTTGCGGAAGGCGACAAGGTGCGCTACTATTATCCGCCGCTTAAGCAAGGCAATAAATTTGCTAAGCCGTGGATAGGCCCGTTTACCGTACTGAAACAGGTGACAGATGTGGACTACCGGATCCGGAGGGATTCCGATCCGGACAGGGTTCTGGTTGTCCATATCGATAATCTGAAGAAGTACGAGGGCCCGCTGGTCATGGATCCGCTAATTCAAGATGCGGAACCGGATGATGCTCCCGTATGGGATCCGTCCGGTCAGCATCCGCGGACTCCGGACGAGCGTGTGCGCCGTATGGTGGGCCTCCCGGACCTCTCTGACCCGTCAGATGATGGGCTGGGTGGCTATCAGCCAGATGACGGCGATCCGCAGGTACCTCCACTCCCTCCAGTACCTGCGGATGACGGGCGGCCACGCCGGAAACCACGTGCGCCAGCCCGGTATGGGTGGGAATAACCTTCCGCCCATGCGGATGCGTCTGCGGTACCCGTCTAGCATACTACGGACGGGTTTTAGGTCGTTCCGTGAGAGTCCGCACGACTTACCTCCGCGGGTGGCTACTTTGTGGCCATCTTCGGAGTTGAGGTCCGCGGAGACTTTCATGTCGTAACGCCGCCGCTCCGCATCCGCCCTCCTGTAGTTTCTAGCGCCAGGGACGTGCGGATGGCCAGTCCGCACCTTGTGGACGGCTGTCCGGCGTAATCCGTACAACGGTTACGCTGGCCGGACGAATTTACTGATTCGGCCGGACGCCCCTGGTCCCGGGACAACCTCTTATATGGCCAGACTGAGGTTGGGATTTACGTCCGCTACGGGAGAAGCGTCTTCCCACGGATTTGGGGAACTGGCTCTGGACGCGGGGATAGTGTCCGCCGATGAGGGCTGATGTCCGCGGTTCGTCCGCGTGACTCGTCCGGCGTCCGCGGCGCTTTAAGATGACGCACTTCGGTGTAGTTATCCCCCGTGAGCCACTACTGTAATTGCGGTTATAGTAGATTAAGGTTTCTTACGGCAGGAAACCGACTATCCATTATGATAATGGAGCGGTTGTTAAGTCCGCGTGTGCGGACCAGCCGCGGCAGCGGGTGACGCTCGTTCTCGTCCGGATCGTACCTTATAATACGCGGTCCGGCCGGAATGACCGGAACCCCGGCCTCCTTCTAAGAAGGGGGTCGTATATTACATGCGCAACACTTGTGGTGGCTTCTAATTCCAATTTCATCTTCATTGGATAAGGGCAATACGCCGTACAATGGTAGACGTCCGGCCTGGACTCCGTTCGCGGGCAGCCCCGGACGTCCGCCGGCTATTGCTTTCACCATCTTTGGGCGCCTCTAGATTGGGCGCCGGTATGAAGGGTTCGCCCCCTAACCAGTGCGGTTATGGACCATGCCGGCTCCGCGTCTAAATCTATTGGCTCCGCGCTCCGGTAGTCGTTTGAGGAGGCTCTGGGCTGGACCGGGCACCGCTCCGCGGCCGGGCAGTACGTCGGGGATGCTAGTGGGCGCTTTGCAAACGCCCATAGGGCGCCCGATTGTCTGTCCGGACGTCATGGGTATGTCCGATCGCCCTGTAAGCGTGCCAGCGGCTATGGGGAGTGATTTTGTTTATTTTCCATCTCATTTATTATTTATGGGAGGATTATAAGCCACAAGTGTGTGCGTGTTTCCCGTGGAAATGCTATTCTTACTCATTTATCCCATATATGAGAAAGTTTAGTGATATATCTTTTCCCTGGTGCAATAGAGAGTAAGAAATCGGGAGATTTCTGCTTTCGCAAGAGGGGTGTAGGAGATTGTGTACATTGTATCGAAGGCTGTATGCCGTGATCTATGAAAAGCATGCAAGCGGTGGTGGATTTATTTTCATTGCTGCTTGAGCGGTGTTAAATTTTTATTTATCGCTGCTGATAGGGTGACATAATCGTAACACCCACAAGTAGTTTGGCTTTTTGATACATTGTATACAATCTTTAACCTGCGAGGGTGATTAACTTCACGTCATTGATCGCCAGTGCGAAAGCTATTGCTAATGACTGCTGTTAATTACTGTAGTATTTTAGCGGGTTCCCCCGGGATGGCTTGTGTACACAAGCCACCCGTATACATGGCATGAAAGGAGTCACCGGGGGGAGATGCGTGTATGGGAATGCGGGAATGTAAAACGTCCTTTTGTCTGTCGATCGGGTAGATGCAGTGAATAGACGTTTCCACGGGAACGCGTCATACGATGCGTGTGCAGTATAACTGCCAACACTTGATGCCTATAATCGATGTAACTCGACACCTTCTCGTCATTCAAGCGCTCGGCACTGGTGGAGACGGATCTGCGGATCTGACTCCCAGTGTTTAGAGCGATTAGAGCGCTTGAAATGTCGGAAAGTAGCGACGGCTGGGGAGGTGATGAAGGGAGGGAAGAGGGGTCTCTTGAGCGCGGTAATTCGTACTCGAGACCCCTGTCTAGGCCCGAGGAGGATGACCGCGAGGACATCCCTCGGGGAGCCTATGTGGGTTCTGAGGAATCCAGCTCCAGCTCCGGTTCTTACTCAGGAACCGAGTCTGAGAGCGAGGTCGCGGAGGACCGCCCCGCAGAGAGTGACTCGGCCACGGCAGGCGCTGAGTTACTCCTAGATCCGTCGTCTTTTTCTCGTATGGAAGAGATGATGGACTGCGGTGGTGCGGGACTTGCTAGTGTGGACATTGAGTTGCATCCGCACCCGGAGATGCTTGCGTCTTTGGGTCCGGATGAGAGTACTCGTGCGGAAACCCGTCCGGATGGCCGTAGCCGTCCGGACACCGGTTCCGCCGAGAACTCCTCGGTGTCCGCACCTGCGGAGTCTGGTCCGCACGACCAGAAGGCCCCTGGGACTTGGGCGGAGCAGGTTGACGCGGCTGAGGAAGCCGCATCCCAAGCGCCGCCTCAGGAACAGGAGTCTGGCTCGAAGGAGACCGAGAACCGAGATGACGGGTTTACATCGCCCGTCTCTAGGCGTACTCGCCGTCGAGCCCGGGAGATTGCTCAAAAGCAGTGGAGAGCCCAGCAAGAGCTGGAAGCCGCTGAACATGGGCAATCTGAGGCCGGATCCGACCCGGACCCGGCCTCCTCGCCTCCAAAGAAGAAAAAGAAGAAGCGGCCGCACCGGAAAAAGAAGTCCGGCGGCCCCTCGCCTCAAGCAGGATCGAAGTCCGGAGGACCTCAGCCACTGGCGCCTAAGCCGGGCGGCCAGAAAGGGTCCTCCGCCAAACCCGGAGTCGCCAAGACGCCTAATCCCTCGGGATCTGGTGCGGGCGGCGCCTCCGCGGGATCCGGCCCAGGCGCGGGAGGTTCCGGTAAGCGGGTGCCTATCAAGGCACCGAAAGGAACCTCCTCTTCTTCTTCCTCCGGTACCAAGAAACCTACCGGAGCTGCGGAGGTGGGGTCTAGTCCAGTGGACAGAGGGCGTCCCGTGCCGAAGGAGGGAGATCTTCGTTTAGAACTCCTCCGGAAGCGCGCGGAGCAAGACGGGGTCCACCTGTCTGACGCCGCACTGGAAGCAGGAGCGCGGGCCTTCGTTGCGCAGCAACGGAGGGCCGCGCCCCCACGCGGGAAGAGTGTGCCCCGACAAACCAGGTCGGAGAATCGTTCGGGGGCGGCCAAAAAGAAGAAACGGTCGTCCTCGGAGCAGCCCTCTATCCAGAGGCTGCGGGCCGAAATGGGCCCCGAACTCCCTGGAGTCCGTCAGGGACACATGTTCCTCCCGCGTTACGGCAGGGATCCGCAGGGACGCCGCACCGCGGCGGCCGGCGCGGCGGCCGACACGCCTTTCACACGGCCTCGTCCACTCACGGACGAGGAGCGTGTCGGATTGCCGCCCGAGCCAGAGGAGGGTGTAATATGCCAACTCTGTCCGAAATCCCTGGACGGGTATGAGGACCCGCACCGTGCGCTCAACCGGGATCGTAGGTACCCTACCTACGACCACTTGAGTCGACACATTGCGGGGTACCACTACCCCTGGATGCAAATGTTCGTTTGCAAGAGGTGCTACTCCGGCACCCCTCAGCAGCGATATTTCGCCAGTTTAGAGGCCCTAAACGATCACCGCTCGGGTGCACACCGCGGTGAGGGACTTCATCTCGTTGGAAATGAAGTGGGGCCTGTATTCAATTATGGATACATACCACCGAGGGTGGCGTCGTTCATGACTACGTCAGGGACGGCGAATCACCGGTTCTATCACTGGGGTCCATGGCGCTTTGCACAGCGCGTCATGGACGATGCCTGGAGGCAGTCTGGCGTTGTGTCCGCGGGCTCGAGCTACACCGCTCGCCTGACGGCTACGATGGGCCAGACCCCGGCGGAGTTCCAGGCGGCGGAAGCCGCCCGGACAGCAGCAGAGGCTGTCCGTGAACCGCCGGTGATCCAGGCCGGTGAAGAACGGCACCGGGTGACCATGATCGTGTCGGAGATGCCGCAGATCGCGGCCAAGACACGAGTGGCTACTCCTAAGCCGCGCCCCCAGCCAAAGACTCAGGGGAAGAGTTCGTCCGCCGGAAAGACTCCGGCCGGGACGACGCCCTTGCAGTCTCCGGGTGCGCTGACGCAGGAGGACTACCCGGGCTTGCTCGAGGTGACGGTACCCGCGGGTCCGTCTGAGGGACGGGTGGTGGCAGACACCTCCGCCTCCTCGAGTACCGCGTCGGCGGTCCCGCCAAGGACTCCACGCGTGACTCCCTCGGTAGCGAGCAGCAGCGGACGTGCGGTACCTCTCACGAGGTCGGCGTCCGCGTCCTCGTTGGTGGTTGAGGGGACGTCCGCAGGGTGGCAAAGCACTGCCTCCCTGGACTTGGACCCCCTCGACGCCACGGCGGACGTACGCCGGAGGCTCGGTCCCACGACCGCCAGCGTCTACGAGACTTTCCGCGAGTCTGTAGGCCAGGCGGTCGGCCATCGTCGCGATGGTATGGACCGGATCCCCGGTGATCCGGCGTTGGTGAACCTGCCGGTGCCCCGAGCCATTCGTGACTTGGGGTCCGCAGGTGTGGCCGCGTTGGTCCGCGCTCGGGAGGAGCACCCCTGGGATCACCCCCAGCGTGGTCGACTCACCCGAGCGGCGGAGTACCTTGTGGCGGAGATGGACAGCTCTCTGGATCGGTTCAGCCGGTGCCGCGCCGAGGCCTCCCGTGTCGCATGCGATCTCGCATACGACCAGGGCCTCATGGAAGGCACCCGGCGGAGCCTAGAGAGCCACCGGACTTTGTCGGCCGTCATTGAGCGGCGCGCGTTCGACCAGGGTCGGACCGCCGCTCTTGCCGAGCAGTCCGGGGCGTCCGCCCCCGCCCCAGAGGTGGCCGCACGGATGGAGCACCTGGAGGCTGAGAATGAGCAGCTACGGCGTCGTCTTGACGAAGCCGAGGCCGCCCGGACTCGCCTAATCCAGGGCGTCGATGACCCCGAGTCGTCCGCCCTGAACCAGGCGGCTCTCCGGCGCGCGGATGCCGCTTTGGAGCTGGCCATCTACCCATACCTAGTCCAGGTGTGGGGAGAGCGGACGGCCGGTCCACAGCGCACCCGCGATACGGTGGAGATGTTCCGCGCCATAGCAGATCTCGGCGCGACATCTCTACCGGCCTCCGTTGTGATGGCTCCGTCAGGACCCGGATTGCAGGGCTCACCACAAAAGCCCGTGCAAGCTCCACCGGGCCTGCCTCATCCGCCCGTGCAGCCGGCTTTCACTCTGCCGGCTCCGCTGCTTCCGCGGCGTAGGGACCCGTCACCGCCGCCAGACCCCAAGACAGGCGGCACGGATGAGGAGCCGATGACGACGGAGGAAGGCTAGGGTGCTAGCCTCGTCGCTGCACGTGTGCGGCGGCGTGCCGGAGTCGCTCCCGCGGCTCCGCCCTGCCTCAGACCCGTTCTGCGGATCTGAGGAGCCGGCCGGCAGGGCGGTCGGCAACATTTTAGAGGTACTATCACTTTTCATCACTCGGTGTGTCGTTTTACAAAATTTCTAAATTTAAAGTCTAACCTTAAAGATATTCCAAAGACTCGACACACCGTCCTTTTATAATGGATGACCTTTCAAGGTCATCACACGGTTTTGGACCACCTCGGTCAAAATTTTAGCTTGTTTATGAGGATTTATTCAAAATTGCAAAGCGCGTTATAGTTTACTCCATAAGTCCGGGGGTAGTTCCCCATTCTTCCAAAAGGGACTCTTAAAGTCCTAGTGTTTGCGCCGTGACTTCCGGGCGTTGCCATCGTGCCTTCTTCAGGCCCCCGCCATGCGAAGCCTTCGTCGGGTTTCGAGCATTTTGGGCGCGGGCGGAACATGTTGGGGACCAACATTGTAAGAAGGGGGTAATGTGGCGATTTTGCCCTAAGCACGCGGCAGGTGATTGTAAACATAAAAGCCATTTATGTGGCCTTTCTGTACTTGGCCTTGTTTTGACATGCTCCGTTCGAGCGTGCGTTGCCACGGCGACGTATTGTAATTTACGTTCCAGTAAACTATAACAATGGATCGATTTAACCTCGCGTGCGTCCTACAGTTTGTGGTGTATTATATATACACTGGAAGCGACTCGTTCGAGGAGATTGTCCAAGATCGAGACTAGGACGCACACGAGGCTCGCCATGAGCTTTGTGTTCCCTGAGTCTGAGTAGTGGGCTCCTAGAGCCCTGGGGACGATTTCCGTGGGGAGGCCCGGGCTGGGAGAGACGAGTTGCTGACTCGGGGGGCCTTCGGCCCTGTGGATCGCCAGCTCTCTCCCTTCCCGGGACATGTGACAGAGGCTCTGGCCAGCATGTCGGACTGTACGGGGTTCCGTCCCCGAGGCAGACCGCGGCTCGCCAGGCCCCGCCAGTTAACACCGTAGGGATGAACTAGTTTCTGAACGGTGTCCGTAGGCCTGGGAGTGTCGGGTGGGCTGTTACCTGGTTACCGTTAATGCTGAAGTAGTTACCGTGTCCGCCGCGACCTCCGGTGAGCGGCCCTGCCGCGAGGATCCGGAATAGCGGATGCGCGTCCGCAAGGACTCGGATGAGAGAGGACTATCCTCGAGGATCCCGAAGAGCGGACGGTAGTCAATAACTTTACATAATGTATACAACATATGAACTTGTGCTAAATTTATTAAACATCTTAACTTATGACAACCAATGCAATTTCAAACTCTGCATATTACAGCTAGCAATTGCAAATCATCATTGCATTAAACATACATTTACCAGCTTATTTGACATTATTTTTTTCCAACCTTACATACATGTATATTCTGTAAGTGCAACAGTGTATGAGTGGACAGGGGTCATCACAGATAGGAGTTACTGACATGAGGTCAAAATGATTAGAGTGGTATCGTAAGTGATGAGGTAGGAAGTGAAACCAAGGTGTGAGAATACTCAACACATCTGGTATGGCTGGTGATAACAACAGTGGAAGTGGTATTGAAAACTAGTGGAAGTGGAAATAGTGTGTGAGGATACTCAACACATCTGGTATGGCTGGTGATAACAACAGTGGAAGTGGTATTGAAAACTAGTGGAAGTGGAAACAGTGTGTGAGGATACTCAACACATCTGGTATGGTTTGTGGAAGTTGGAGGTTGGGGTGAGTAACGTACTTGACTGCACCAAAATTGTTCAATGACATGAGATGTGGACACGAGAGGGCTTGATATATTTCTTGTAGGCATCCGAGTGCCATCGGCCCATCATGGCAATATCAATGTGGGAGGAACCGGCAGTAGCGAGGTCAGTTGTCTTGCCAATGCGAAACGAATGGGTGTTGAAGTCAGTGCTGTTGTATCCAGCCAGATTGAGGTAATGGTGCAGGGTGTTCACGACTTTTTGTCGCAGCAAAGGGCGGGCATGTGGAAGGCAGAAAGCTGGGCCTTTGTGGGAGCCGCGGACGCGAAGGTACTGTTTGTACAAAGACACTGGGCAAGCTTTGGCACCTGACCTGTGGATGATGAAGGGTGGTGCTGTTCGATTGGTTGAATGTTTGAAAGTCCCAAAAGTAATTTTGAGATACGAAGATTTTCCAGCCCCCTTGTGTTGGACCTGGTGAAGTTGGAGGGTATGATTGGTAGTGTTCGAAGTGCACACCTCGCTAATGCGCAGGGCAGCATGATACATGCAACTAAACAAGGAAGAGTACAACTGGCGTTCATAGCGATTGTTGGCGTGGGTTTTGATCGAAGTGATCAGATCCCTGAGTACTTGGTCAGTGATGGGTTTCCGTTTCGAGGTAGGGCGGTCAGTCTTTTGATAGGCCGTTATCAGTTTCTGGATGATGAAAGATTTTGTGGGATTTGAATGGCCTGCCATTTCATACATAAATCTTATGGCGGACAGGTGCGTTTTTATGGATGAGGGTCGAAATCCAAGGGAGTGAAGATGAGACACAAATGATGCAATGTCATTGGATGTGGGAAGACAATGAACTAGTCCTGGTTGTTCACTAGTGAAGGATTCGAAGCGTTGCCAAGCTCGCAAGTATAGTTTTTGAGAGTTGATGGAAAGAGCTTGAATGGCTTCGTGAATTACTCGATGATAAAGTGCTCGGGTAGGAGGCTGGCAGGGATTGGGGTTGGTTGGGGGTCCATCTTGTGTTGGAGTAGCAGATCGTCGGTCACCTTAAAACGAGATATAGAATCAGCTAATGAGTTAATGGCTCCTGGGATGTGTTGAGCACGAAGGTGAATGTTATGTGAGATCAAAAGGAGGACAAGTGGTCGGATAATCTTCATAGCAGTTTTATCTTTACTAGTTTGTGAGTTTATGTAGGATTCAACAGCTTTATTATCTGTTCTGAACAGAATGTTTGAGTTTCGGAGTTGACTGCCAAATATTGACAAGAGCACGTAGATGGGGAACAGTTCCAAGGTGGCTATGTTAAGCTTTGACCATGATGGGGGGTATTTAGCTTGAATCCATGCAGAACCAAAGTAAGCCCCGAACCCTGCTGGGCATGCATCGCTTGTCATCGGGATGGAATCTGAAGTTATCAGACCGAGAGAACGGAAATATGTAATTCCATTGTAGTGTGCCAGGAAATGAAGCCAAGTGTGGAGATCTAACTTCACTTCTTTGGTCAGGCGGATGTAATAGTGAGGTTTTCGGGCTAGGGAAAGTTTGTCGATCAGGCGACGAAGAAATGGGCGAGGTGGGATGACAGAAGCGGCAAAACTCAATTTCCCAATGATCGATTCCAAGTCTTTGCGGGTGATCTTGTTTTTGTGGAGAAGGGTTTTGATATTTGTTGAATAGTCAAGAAGTTTGTCGCTTGGAAGCTTTGCTGTCTGGCTGACAGTATCGAGTTGGATACCGAGGAATGTAGTGTCAGTAGCTGGAGATGTAGTTTTCTCTTGAGACATAGGTATACCAATATCAAAGCAAAGTTGGAGGAGGCTATTAAGTTCGATTTGGCATTGATGTTGGGATGGAGCCAAGATGAGGAAGTCGTCGAGCATGTGGAGAATGTTGGATGTGGGGTGGTAGAATTGGAATATGGCTTGGACAGCAGATGAGAATTTTTCAAAGATGTTGCAGGAACTCGCACAGCCTTGTGGGAGACATGTGTCGTAATAGTAGTGGTTGTCGAAGGTGAAGCCCAAGCTGGGATGGTCGCTAGGATGTATGGGCAACAGACGGTAGGCATCAGAAATGTCAGATTTGGCAGTGAAGGCCCCACGTGGGAGGGTTAGTAGGATACGAATGGCATCTCGAATGGATGCATACTGGACTGACTTTGAGGACTCCAGAATATTACTATTAACAGATGTAGAGTCATATGGAAACGACAAGTTGTGTATGAGTCTATATTTTCCAGGCTGTTTCTTTGGTCTGACATTGAGGGGAGATCCATGAAAATCTGGGAAAGGTGGGTGTAGGAATGGACCTTTGATACGTCCTAAGTGAAGTTCTTTCTGGAGTTTCGCTTGAATAATGTCCTGGAATTCCATCGTTGATCTGGAATTTGGGGGGATGGAGGGAGGAGGCTGACTAATAGTTTCCAAACGGAACCCATTTTTGAATCCATCGACTAAATAATGAGAAAGCACTGGGTCATAGTTACAGGCATGGAGATGGAAGGCTAAGCGTTCTGGGTCGATTGGGGTGCATGTATTATTGACGGGGTTTGTCTTTGATGTGACTTTTGTGGTTGGTGATTGGTGGTGCTGAAGGCTGTGATCGAGAACTGCCGGAGGGGCAGGCTCGATAGACTGGGTGACGTGCTGGGCACTTGGGGCATTGATGCTTGTAGGAGCAGTTGGGTTTGTCGCAGCGTTGATCTCTGGTGTGAAAGCTGATGCAGAAACCTGGTGGGATGAAGTTTCCGTCAGGTGTGCGGAGGTTGTTGGATTGTGTGGGGTTAAAGTTGGTGTGTGAGGGACGAAAAGTAGATTTTTTGGGTGTGCTGTACTGAGAATGGAGGTCATGTCTGATTGTAGACCAGGCACATGGAACAGTTTCCTTGTCCTTACGGAAATGACGGTCATAGGCACACCAGTTATGGCCTGCTCGGGCCATGTCAACGATCAATTTTTTGTATGTCAGGAGTGCGCGGAGAAGGCGGGTGACTGATTTTGTTGAGTGTGCTTGCTCAACAATGACGGCGATGTAGACATCGAAAGCATCCAGCCATTGGTTGAGAGGGAGATCGGTTTTGTGTCTGGATCGAATGAACTTTGTTTGATTGTGGCGATCAGCACGGAGAATGAAGGCATCGTCTGGTTTTTGGGATGTTTGAGGGAGGAGCTGTGACATTTCAATGAAGGTATTGTTGAGAATCTTTTTTCGTAATTTGCGTGGGACAGTGGAACCGACAATGGCACCAAATGAGATGATTGGGCGATCAAGGTCGGACAACTCAGAACTAGAGGATGTAGTTGAACTGCTACCTGACTGTGAACAGGAAATGTGTCGTCGCCTACGCTTGTTGCGGTGTCGGTGGGGTGGCAGGGAGGAGTTGGACTCACTCTCACTCTCGGAGCTGGAAGATGCATGACGGCGGCGACGGGGTTGTAACTTGCCACTTGGCCGAGAGTGTTTGCTTGAACGGCGGCTGATGCTTCTGCGGCTTTTTGAATAATGAGTGTCAGGAGAATGATGTTTGTGGCTGTGACGTGATCGGTGTCGAGAGCGAGGCCGATCAGTGGCAGATGGTCGATGTGCATGGAAGGAATGTTGTGATGTAGATGGGCGTGGTGGGTCACTGGAGGCATGGGTGGAGATGTCCTGTTGACGCTTCGAGGATGAAGTCCTGTTATCGAGGTCATCAGAACTGATCTGGCTCTGGGAATGGGATTGGGAACTGGAGCTTAGTTCGTCATCTGGAGGTGAACGCGGGTTGCGGCGACTTCTGGTGTTGTGGGCTGGAGGCTTCTGCTGTAGTTGAGTGTTGTTACCAGAACTTGGAGGATACTCCAAGTCCTGTGTGTTTAGCTGTGTCGGCAGGGTTGGAGTCTTGGTTGCGATATGGTGTGGAGCGTTGCTGCTCAGTCTCTGAGCCATATCGGTTGCTACTGATTTCCTCAAAGTGCAAACTTTGTCATATAAGGCTTGTGCCTCTAAAAGGCCAGATGATGGCCGTGCAGGGGGTTTTCGCTTCCCCATGTTGATCAGTTGACGGTCAAGGAATATCACTGAGCCACGAAGTGGGCAGTGGAAGTGGAAGTGGAAATGTGTTGTGGAAATTCAAGTGGAACACCAGGTGACCAGGTGGAAAGTGGAAGTACCGTCAGAGGTTGCACGGTAGAAGGTCACCTGCAAAATAAATACAAGAAAAACTGGCAGTGGAACGAATATATATGAAAAGTGGAATTTGTGGAGGTGGAATTATGAATATTATAAAATAAATGCCAGGAACTAGACAGGATAATTATAATTGGTGGTAGATGGATTTGACAAGGTATGGAATATGAAAATTATTTATGCATACTCTAAGTGGCGTGTTGGTGAACAAATATTCCGTGACGGAGCCTGCTCCTGTACGTTGATAGGCCCTGACTGGTGTTGCAGTGGATCCCGTCGTGGGACCACCACATGAGTCGGGCGGGGGCTGTGTCGGCAGGATATTGAAGACCTTGAAGTCCCCGAAGTTTATTGAAGAAGACTTTCTTCTCCGTGGCACAAAATGTGAACAGGTATTTATTGAATGTCCTGGAATTCCATAGGAAATCTGATGGAGTGGATTTCAGTTTTTCTGTTCGAGGAAGTACAGCGTGTAGGATTACGGGTATGTCCAGGTGTTTGATGAAATCAAATAGATCTGTCGCTAGCTGTAGGCACGTATCGGGGGCTTTCCCAGATAGGTTGGCGAGGTCGTTCGAGCCAATATCAATCACCAGTATGGACGGCTGGATATTTTTTATCACATCACCTTTGGTCAATAGTTCCGATATAAAGGTTAAATTGTCAGCGCAAGTATATACGTGGGGGTATAATCTGTCTATTTCAAGGTAGCGGGCGAAAATCTCGGCTTTACTTTTATCCGTGAATTTTATGTCACTGTGTCTTACTCGGCCCGTTGAGTGTGGACGGCGGGCATGAAGTTTCCCGAATCGTGAGGAATCGTTATTGTTTTTGTCCGTCTGAACTTGAAGTGCTTGATCACGGATCCGACGAATGAACGAATGTCCGAGCAAAAGGACGCTCATGTTTCTTTTCAATTCAAGTCCATGGCATCAAGTGATTTTGATCTTGTAAAGAAGCACGTAAAAAGTATCGCGGTACGACAGTAAAACTCGGAACAAATCACGGGAATCGAATTCAGAATTCCGCCATTATTCACTTTCGATGGAGTTAGAATTGAAAACGAGGCTAGGATCGTTGGGAAAACCAAGCGATCGTGGTGACCCCTAGCGATTAATGGATCATGATGGTCATATGTGGAAATATCATAACGGATGCAATAATTAAGTGGTTCGTGCTGGGTAAACCAGTTCATTGCATAAACTTAGATTTATGAAATCAAGCAATTTGAACTCATGAATGTTCATTAACAGCTGCTGACAGTGTTACATCATGCCCAGCTTCTTCTGGATCAACTCCCAGTGTCAGGAAAGCAGCAACCAAACTTGGCTTAGCACGAGTAAGTACATATGCACTGCTAACACACTCCGGTGTGTTAATTGAATGAAACAATTGGCTGACCATATAGTCTTACTGGCCTGAATGCAGATAAGTGTATTACTATCAATTCATCCATTATCGCATAACCCATTATCAGGATGATTTTATGGTTTATTGCAGACTCTGCAGTCTCTGTCGGAAGACGATAACCGCTGTGTTGTCGAGAGTGTGACAGAGTTAGTTGTGGAAGACTTGGAGCCAGTTCAAGAGTATCTGTCAGATACTTTCGGTAGGAATACATTTGTTATGAATTCATATGTACAAATTTGTGCAAGTGATCACTAATTTCTGTGCATTTTGGATACTAGTACTTGAACATCAATTCATGTTTGATCAAATGTGGCAAATCATGTTTCAACATTTCGTGTTGTTATGAATAATACACATGTCACAAGGGAGATATTTGTTACACCTTTACCCAACAGATCCAGAAGAACCAGCCGAGTGTCCTGGTGTTGCAACACAGTTCAACTACAAGCCTCGTGTCAGAGCGAGGGGTATGTTTTGTTAGGAAGAGCAGATCTCTCCCTCTATGATGTTTTTTATTGAGTTTGGAGATTTTTCTTCTTTTTACATGTTCGAAAGTCACGCTTGTATATTTATGTTGCTAGGGTGTTCTGATTCTTGGTCAACATCATCTTTTACTCAGTGCATTGATATTGAAATCTATAAATGTGTTAATTGGGATAATATTGATGAAACATTCTTATATGTATATCACTGTTCCAATACAATGTGTGTGTTTGTTGTACATTTGCAATCAGGTATCCAAGTTGCCACTCCAGACTTGTTGTTGCCCAAGGATCAAGCTTGCCAGTGTTCCCTAGTAGAACTACCAGCCCTCGAACTCCTGCAGAAACCCGAAGAGTGCATTCCTGTGAGTAAACATAAAATATCGATTGATTCTATGTGAAGAAATGCAGCGGATAGCATTTAAATCAGTTGAAGCTTGACCAAGTTTCAGATAAAATATCTGTTGTACTCAGCCATACACCTGCCGATACAGTGGTTTGTGTGAATTGTGCTATTTTGTGATCATTCAAATTCTGTTTCTTTTTGTGATCAGTGTCCCTGCTCAGAACCTTTACCGATGGACACAACGGAAGAAGATGAGGGAGATGACGATGGCGAGATTGTGGATGACATCCATGGAGATCCCATCTGGGCACCAGACTCCGATGAGGAAGATTGTGAAGATGACCAGGGAATTGGTCTGTTTGAGAACACAGGGTAAGCTCATAGATCTCCATAAGATTTATTCTCAAATAGTTCAATATAACGCTTCTATTTTCCATACAATTTGTATTTTTATCAATGCACATGTACTGATAGATCTCTGCTCCCCTCCTAATTTCTGGTACTTGTTGTTTCATTATATATGAAACAGTTATCCCAAAGAACCAGAAAAGGAAGCCAAGTTCCTTGTCTTCCACTCCAACTTGATGGAGCTGTTCCAGGGTTGCCCCTGCTGCCAAGAGCAAACCAAACCCCTAATAAAAAAAAGAATTGGGACATTCATACGTGTTGAGCAGGTTGAAATTAGGATAATGACGGGCCATACTTTTTAAATGTGGTTTGTTTTGCAGAAATTACAGACAAAAAGGAGTTATTTCTAGTTGTTCGTTTGATTGTTTAAGGTGATACAAATTTCTATGACATCATGGTTATTTAATATTGGATTATCTGCGAAGCACATCATTTGAAAAGTTTGGCCTACGTATACCTGTTCAAGTGTTTCTTTCGAAGTTTTTTGCGTTCAACATTTGTTTTCCCAGTTTGTATAATCATAACGCGATCATGTCATCAACTCTCTTCAACATCCCCATTTCTTCAGTCGAACACTATACTAATGGTCATCTATTGCTGCATGTACCTGTTGACACATTTATCATATTTATGTGTAAAATGCCGAACTCATGACTCTATCACTACAACAGTGGATTGATGTCTGAAACAGTGCTTTCGATGTTCTGAAAAATGAGTGTCGTCCGCCAAAATTAGTCATTTTACAGTACAGTATTGGTCCGAATAGTAGCATGGTGAGCCAAAGCAAGACCCCCTGCAGCAGCGTGCGCAAAAATGACGTCAAACTTGAGGTCACATTCAAGAAAATCACTGAATAATATACCTATAGCCTTTAATCCCCTTTATTATGATTCAAATAACATGAATGTGTGGATTGGTACACTCCAAGATCTTATTAGAAAGATATGAAGTGAATTATAAGGTTACAAAAATCGAACATTTCTAGGCAAAAGAGGGGGGGGGGGGCGCTCTACTATTAGGGCACGTGCCACTATTAGGACCAATACGGTATTCGTGTGGCAGGTAGAAATGGGCCTCATTCGCATTGTTTGTTTATTGTTTATTGTCGTGGTGTTGCATTTTCATCTTCGAAGTCTACAGGTGGATTTTGCTGAAATTTTGCGCACATATGCCTAAAAATATTGGCAGCCATTTTTTTCGAAAAATGGCCAATTTTGGACTTTGGCGGTCATTTTCCCGAAAACTGTCCGATCAGTTTTGAGATTTTTTATTCAAAAGATTCCCTTGATGTACGTCTATGATGTGTATAAGTTTTGTTGCCCTTGAATCGCCGGTCTTCGTGTGGCTGCTATTTTGATTTTTTGACGGGTCGGTGAAAAATTTTTTTTTTGCCCAAATCACATTACTATTCATTTTGGGTCATTTCTAGGCCATAAAAAATTGTTCCCCTTTGAAAAAAATTTTGGACTTGGAAAATTTTCGTCACTTTCTTCCTTCATAATGAGAGCTGCCAGAACTGTACTCCTAGAATGCCTGATAATAGAATTGGCACTTTCAAATGGGAAGTCATATGTGGCGACTTGTGTGGTGACCTTGAATTTGACCTTCGATGACCTTGAAAGGTCAAAACAGCCATTTTTGGATCGAAAAATGCCCAAATTTGCACCTGGTATTAAACCAAAAATGTCAGGTAACCTATCTTAGCCCATATGTATGATGTTCATTCCTAAATCATTCACTGCAAAAATCTCCAGAAACACACATTCAATAGAGTGATCTGTCCACTATTTACAGGTGTGTGAGGCCTGCTCCTATGTGAGAACCTGGGATAGCCAGCCGCTCCTGCGGGGCCGCCTGCCAGCAGGAAACCTCGCCTTGTCTGGAGCCATCCTCTTTTCCGGGAGCATGGTGCAGCAGTCACTGCGGATGCTCAAGATCTTGCGAGTTCCATGCTATTCACGGACAACATATTTCCAGCACCAGGTATTGTAGGCAACATTTTGTAGATGTTTTCATGTTTGATTGAGCAGTGTGCTTGGTCCAGTCTCTGAAGCGCATCGTTGCTGTGATGTTCCAGTCGCAGTACCTGGAGCCGACTGTGATCCAAGAGTGGCGAGAGGAGCAGCAGGCTGTGGTAGAGGAACTGTCTGAGCTGGAAGAGGGCCTGGTCGTAGCTGGCGATGGGCGGTGTGATTCGCCAGGTCACTGCGCCAAATACGGATCCTACACACTCATTGACTGCAGGATCAACAAAGTAGTGACAATGGAACTGGTGCAGGTGAGTGTCACTCTAAAATGTATGATGTGAGACTTTCCTTTTCGGCTGTCCAAAGTTTGCCATGTTCTATCGTGTGTTCACTATGTGTAGTATGTGACTCCAAAAGAAAGAATAACATGATTTTGTGGGTTACTTGTTTGTTATGTTGTAGAGTACGGAAGTCAAGAATTCGGCCTGGTGCGAGATTGAGGGGTTCCTGAGGGCACTGAAGTTCTTCGCTGACCATGGACTTGATGTCGCAGAACTAGTTACTGACCGCCACAAAAGCATCGCCAAGATTGTTCGTGAACAACATCCAGCGATCAAACACTGGAATGATGTCTGGCATTCAGCCAAAGGTCAGTGAAACCAGCCTTGTGTGCAGGTATCCGTTTAGCCTCTGCAAAATAGTGTAACTTGGCAATTAAGTTCCACAGTGAGATGTCAATTATATTCATAACTTGTAAT
Organism: Terebella lapidaria; assembly: GCA_949152475.1. Classification (NCBI taxonomy): domain Eukaryota; kingdom Metazoa; phylum Annelida; class Polychaeta; order Terebellida; family Terebellidae; genus Terebella; species Terebella lapidaria. The sequence goes on from CASCJZ010000061.1 coordinate 286,191, forward strand.
TCAGGGCTCCGGAAACAGCTCCAGAATCTGGCGAAGAAGTTTCCCCAGGTGGCGGATTGGAAACAGTCCATCATCAACCACTTATACTGGGTGGCTGCCTCAACGTCAGATGGGAATGGCGACCTGAAGGAGGCCAAGTGGCTGTCTCTGTTGGACCACCTACAGGACGACCACACAAACTGTTGGCATGATCCGCTAGAGGGGGAGGAGCGTGACAAGGAGTGGATGGACTTCGGTTAGTACTTGGTTTTTGCAAGTTTGTGAAGGTGGAATTTAAATGTTTGTATATGATTTCTTCAGCTTATGTGAACTTCATACTTTCCAGTGCAAAATTGAGTCTAAAAATGTAACTACCCAGATTATATAATAAAGTGATATCTCTGACTGCAGCAACAGTGCAGTACTTTGAGCTACAAACCCTTCTCACGAAGGACAACCTGATGAAGGATGTTCGGAATCTTTCGCCGAAGTACCAAACATCGCACTTGGAGGCGTTCCACTCCCTCGTCATTCGTTTTGCGCCGAAACATACTGCATTCTCCTACCTGGGGATGTACTGCAGGTTGGTTAATGCATTCTAAGGTTGAAAACAGGTTTTTTCAACAAAATATGATGGTGAATTTTTATTTTTAGAGTTTCCCTATCTGTTTCCACTTTCTTCTTCCGGTCGGGAAACTTTTTAACCACGCTGGTCAATCATGACGCATCCGAACATGATTGACTATGTTCATGGTTAGAGATTCCCACCTTATTTTTTAAACTACTCTTGTATCCCTTGTTCTATCGCGACAATTGCAGATTGCTCCTGGCTGTTCTCCATTACAATGAGAACAGTGGGAAGAAGCAAGCCACAACCAAGGCTGGACAGGCGAGATGGGCGGTCCGCTTCAGGAAGGCGAATCAGGGAGTCGCCACGGTCAGCAAGATCCACGAGAGTGCCACATATGGTGGGGGATAAATTTCTTAACTTCGACCGTATGATTGTGAGATAATCCACCCAGAAATTATCGAAATTAGTGTGTCTATTATGGTATGTGTTGTATATTAACAGGATACACCGAGAAGTTGATGGCCAGGCTGTTCACAGGCTACAGCCAGGATCCAGCCGCTCTTAGCGCCTACATCAACGACCTGCGCAGCAAGGTGCCAGCTCCTCTCTCATCCAAACACCAGCAAGTGGACAAGCCTGTCATCGTGGGAGAGTACGAGACCCGCTTCAGTGACCTAACCATGCAGTGAAGGCAGTCAAAGAATACATGTACATGTTACAACTGTCAGTGTGTCGTATTTGCGTATACATTCTTTTGTTCCGTGAAATATGTGCCCTGCTGGCGAGAATTTCACCCAGTTTTCAAGTTGTTTTCACTTGTAATGGCCCAGATCCGTGTTCATTATGTGACTCTGATGGTGAATTCGGTGATGTAGCTAAAATGTAAGAGACCGTTTGTTCCAAGTGCTGTGCAATGAGATTGAATATTTTTATGGTACCAGATTTAGTGGCTCATACCGGCCAATCACTATGCAGTCTGCTATGAGCAGTATCTGCTCCAACATTCATCGCCAAGAGAGTGATATCATACACGTGTATTTTCAATGTTATGTATTGTAATATAAATATAAATATTGGGTCACCATTTTAATATTGGACATTTCACAATCAAAGTGCCCTCCTTCTCAATGTTTCAACTCTGGAACTAATGTTGGACATAGTTCGTGGAACTTGTATTAATGTTTGATGATTGTTTGTTATGCTAAGTGTATGGTCGATGAGGTGGATGCCTCTCAGGTTGCAGCAAATTAGTAGTTTGCTGTTGTGACTAAAACCAACCTGTTTGTCTTTTATAATCGTAAAGTGTTGTTCTTACGTGTATGGTGCCATTGTCATTACTGAATGAGGTGTTGTAAAATGTGCATGTATGATCATGCTGATGTGGTCATGTTATTGTTGCATGAAATAGCTTTATGCATATGATGCATGTGTGTATCATTTCTACATGGTCTTCGTCTCAGATATGTAGAAAAAATGAGTGCTTAAAATAGTTTTATACTGTATACAGCGCCCTATGACATTCAGGTAATTAGTCTAGTATAGGCCATTCAAAACCGTTGTAACGCTGTCCTGGTTCTGCTGGATAGGCTGCTCTGATGGCCGTCACGGCGCAAGATGGAAGTGGTATCCTGTTGTACTTGCCCAGTGTCCCCCAACACATCCTCACAAGCTGGCGATATCCCGTGTAACGGTAGCGTCTGATGCAATAATAACAATAACGCCAGCTGTATACATTCCACTTTTGTCACCACTTAGTACCAATTGCAAATTATACATGTATTGTTGAACCTTGAAATGTTTACATGAAATGTACGTGGAGTCGTGGATATCAGTATTTCATTATCATGAACATTTTACATTTTGTGACTGAATTGTCAAAAAAACTTATGCTACTTGTGTATTTACTTGTTCTGGGATTCCGGAATATTTGGATACCGCCGGATATTGTACTGGTGCCAAGCGGTGTACAATACCCAGGGGCGAATGCAAACATCCTCAAATCCAGGATGCTCGGTGATGCACTTCACCCCTGGGTCCTGCTCCTGTATGGGCTTCAGGAACTCTACTATAGCCTCATACTCCAGACAGCACTTGCTCTCTGTCTGAGTGTCCATTGCAACACAGTGGCCGCAGGTACACCTGTGTACCAAGAAACAAGGCAATCCTACAATGTATTCCCAGTGTCATGACCTGAATCCCCATTTCTATGCAGATGTAATATAATTATCACATAGCAACTTCATGAAAAATTGACCAACAGTAGTTCGATGAGATTGTAAGTTGTAACCTATAGGAATGTACCTCTAACATGTGGCAGTGCTGTAGGGCAAAACTATATTAATTATTAATTTGTAAATATACTAGTACTGTGTACAACAGTGTCTGTGAGCCTAAGCTGTTCACGAAGTAGGCTGATGTGGTGGTTTTGTCATGACTGTCAAGTCTGTTACATGATGACATGCTTGTTGCGTCAAAGTTGTTTTTTTTCTAAATGAACAGAAGGATACTGCTGTAATGAAGATTTGATATCAGATATCAAAAGCGTGTGCATGTTTGATGTCTTTCCTCCACAATCAACCCATGTTTCCACTTCAAGTAAATGTATTCATGTTGTTGCATCCCAATAAATGATGGCATGTATTCGATCGCGTTGTTTATTCCATGAAAAAATCGAAAATTATTTGCAAGCTCAGCAATTTTCTGTAGCTGGTCATCAACTTAAAACTCGAGATTTTGATTTAATTTCCAGTGCACAGTCTCTGATCTGTTTGGACTTATTGCCCATTGATTTAGAAACAGTTTCTGTAAGTGGGTGCATACTAGTATACCTCGAGGAAAGGTCTAATTATCAGAGATATTCTCGAGGAAAGGTCTAATTATCAGAGATATTCTCGGCTCATGAGAAAATACTGTGAAACATGTATGGCCAGTCGTAGATTTGGCGAATTTGGTTCCAAAATTCAATCCGCATCTTATTTACATTCTGCATCATTATGTTAACTGCAAAATTGAATAGTCTAATAACAAAAATCCTAAAAATAAACTTAACTCTGGCCGTCATGATACTCAATAGTCAATTGTGTAGACTCCATCTAAACTGTAAGATTTATCATAACATGAACGTACTTCTGCGTTTGAAAAATGAATGTAAATTGTGATACATTAATAAAATGACATTATTCTAAATCAAGTTGAAGGATGAGGTCAGCTGTTCAAAACTAGAAGGAAAATTCTAACTGTCAAACAAACTGAGTTTCTGATAGCGCTGTATTATCGCCCACGATACATTCCCGATTAGCTCAACGTGTTGCAGACAGGATTTCCTCATACCAGTTGATATTTCCCAGTCTGTCAGGAGGGGCAGGGTCGTCCCCATCTCCACCCCCTTCAGGCATGTTAGGCTTGGGAGCAGTATTTTTTTTCCGCGGCTCGAACCGGTATGGTTTTACGATGCACTCCGCCATGGCTGGAGGATGTTTTCCGGCTGTGACGTCATCCAACATGGCGGCGCCTATGGCACACGTGCTACTGTCATGCTGTGTTTACTTTTGGCTATAAAATCAATAATCGATCGCTACCAACTAAATTTGATGTCGATTCTTGGTCTCTGCAATGAACCGCACCTATTTGCAAAACCAAACCCCGTGAGTTTTCTTAGACTTTAACTATATTTTTAACGTTCAACAAACAAACAGATACCGGTATGTGAAATTGAGGATGACATTACCAAATTTTGGTTGTTGAATTCAGCAACTGCACATCATTACATTAGGCATATACTCACTTGACTTTTTTCAACCTTACTGCACATATATCCTCAAATTGCAGCACACAGCTCGAACATTATTTATGTTTTACCCTCGACAAACAAATATGTAAAATTGAAGACGCATTTCCAACTTTGGCTGTTACGTTCAGCAACTGCACATCATTGCATCGAACATACACTTGCTTGACATTATTTGCTTGACAGCCCAATGTACATTATATTTTCAACCTTAAATACTTATATTCTTTTAAACATTCAACGAACTCACACCGAATCCCAAAATACATGTGAACCATGCATGGCTAAGTTCCAACATGCTACGAGTAGTTGGTCATAGATACCTCCAGACTCTTGTGTCAATGTAATCAATCAATCCAAGCAGAACAGTAGCATTATGTCCAAGATCATTAGCAGTATGCCCAATTATTGAACGATATCAAAATCATATGAAGAAAAGCTTTTGCAACAATATATCTGTGAACTTATGTACCCATCCACACAATATATTCATGTATCAACAACATATATCAGTACACAACGTGCATTTTCACATACATTTGATATTACATCCAGTATAAACATTTTCACACAATAGTGGTCAGCTTAATACAGATACTACTCACAAATGTGAACATCTGAATGGCTAGTTCATGTCTAAAATGGTACACAACAATGCCATATCTACAACAAGAGAAGACCCGATTACACATTTGTCTGCGATGCATCAAAATGTTATAACCAATTTGAGTACATGATGTAATACTGAGTAATAAACAATGACAATGGTCAATAATGGAGGACACAAGTAAGACAACATGACAACGCACTTGGTGACTCCACGGAGAAACTTCCGGTTACCACAATACTGTGTATAGAAGGTACTTCAAATGTGTTTGGCTGTTCAGATAAAGCAAACCAGTTGTGTAAATGCAGGTAAATGTTTGGTATGTGGAATGTCAGAATATCTCGCACACATGAACCAATGAATTTTTTGCAATCGAAGGCGCATCAGCTGCAAAACCAGCATTGAATCAAATGGATCAGAAAGAAAATGGAAGCATAAGTGCAAATGTACAAAATGTCATTTGTCCAATGTCCATCATAACAATAATAAGACTAAGCACACAGAATAGAAAATAGCAACAAAATCATGAATCAAGTTACCACGTCCTACATAAATACATATACAACACATATACATTCTAATGTATTCTGATTTTCTTGTATTTGATGTATATGGTGTAATTTTGTGAAACTAACCATGACCTGCCACTATATCAATCAACAAAAAATCCAGTCAAATCTATACATGTAGAAAGTTGAATTGTTAAATTGTTCATGACAAAGTCAGATCACTGAATCGACCAGTATGTCTCTTAACAACCTCTGCCTTGGGGTACTTTGTGAAGTGACTGGAGAGCGGACTGGGAGCTCGGTCGGCTAGCTGCTTCCGGTACTGTCGCAATCCCTTGGGGTCGGCCTCATACTTGGAGAATACATCTTCGACGATTCTCGATGCATAACCTGAAAATATCAACATACATTCAACCACTACACAATGACTATATAAATCACATATTAATATGATATAATTATGTATCAATTGTAAAGTTGTGTACAAATGTCATGTCTAAAAGGTGCTGCTTTTTTCACATAAAATTGATGGCCAGTTCACCAGAGTGGTCTCCTTCAGATAAGACCTACTCTTCATCCAAAAATTAAGGTCTTATCTGAGGGAGAGTCTTATTATAAAAGGTTTATTCACGTGTTAAAGTCTTCCTAGCACCACAAGAAACAGTGTTTACAGAGGGGGAAGTCCTTATTGAGAGGGGTCTCATCTAAGGGGGACCACTATAGAGAAGGAAACAAAACAGAATGTGAAATATAGACTTTACCAAAGGTAGCGTTTTCTTTCACTACGCGCACGGTTGCAGAGCCACCCATGTACTTCTTGTAGACGACACACCACCGTTTGTGCCCTTCTGTGGTTGATGCCTGTTCTCGATTCAATTCTCGTTGTAGTGCAAACATGCAAGGGCTAGTCTGAAACATATCAAATATAAACATTCAACATAGAACTGAACATATGAATACCAATAACTTCTATATTATACAATTTAATTGAAAACGTATTTCAACACTGAAAATACACATTTGTTATCGAATATAATACCTAGTTCATGGAACATACCTAGTTCTCATGCCCATGTAGGAGAAGCCTGTGTGTTTGGGTACAAACTTGATGACCAAGGAATGAAAGGCTTCTAGTCTGGACGTTTGGTACCGAGTCGACAGGTTCCGGACATCTTTTATGAGGGACTTGTGGTACAAGACATCCTCCAGCTTCAAGTATGATTTGCTCACTGTAAAGTATTTATTGAAAATATCCAATCACATGTAAACTTATCAGATGGTATTATTCGATAGCTGTCCAATTGTCAGCACTGTGAACGTACATAGGAACATACATTTATGTAGTATTTTGCATTAATTGTGTTACTTGGAAACATTACTATGGATATGAAAATACATGACCATTTGTTGACCATGACTTACCTCTAGAGCCTCACTTAGTTCCTTGCGTCTTCCAGTATTCTAATGGAGCTACATAAAACAAAAACAATACCAAGAACTGTCGAAAATCGAACTAACAGGTGGTATGGAATTCAAAAGGGAGCTTGAATAATGGATACGAAAGCAGAACTTATATATAAACAGGTACCTAATTATGGTAGACTCACATTTGTCAAACCAGGCTTTGTTGCGATCTTCCTCATCCAAGTCGCCATGGTAGCAGTTCGTGTGATCGTCTACCAGATGGTCGAGCAGAGAGACCCACTTTGCCTCGAGCACGGCCTGGTCACCATCTGGTGTTGACGCTGCAGTCCAGTAAACATGGTTTAGCATGGACTTCTCCAAGTCACCGACCTGTGGGTGAGACTTGCCAAGTGTGTTGAGTTTCTTTCTCACTCCTGAAAGAACATAGGGTGATATGTGCCTCATTAGTAAAAGATCATAAAATAGATCCAAACATCAATTGGCGCTCCAAATTGGAAAGAACAGACTACATAAATGGCCAACCTCTAGCTGTGTGCCAGACATCATTGCGGTGCTTCGTTTCTGGATAGGTCTCTCACATCCACTTCGCAATTGACTTGTTGCGATCAGTGATCAGTTCTGCCACCACCAAGTCATTTGCTGACAGGCAGTTCATCGCTCGCTTCAGACCCTCCATCCAGTTCGCACCTTGCCGAGTTCTGAACTTCATTGCTCTGTAATCGGAAAAAAAATTCAGATTACACATCTTCTTTATGCACAAATCACTGGAATGATGTTCAAGATTCATGATGATCCAATGTTTCACACAATAAACATGAAAAATACAGAGACATGTCATGCAAAATAAGACAGTGTATGTATTATTGCACCAGAAATATACTACTGCAAGATATCATACCTGAACAAGCTGGAAATCCAACACTTTGTTGACGCTGCACTCCATCACAGTGTAGGATACGAATTCCGCCGAGTAACCAGGGGAGTTGCTCCGGCCATCTCCTGCGATGTGCAGTGGTTCATCACGCTCCTTCAGTTCTGTGATCAAGGACTGCTGTTTTTCTTGCCACAGCTGCAGAATTGTTGGTTCAAGGTAGCGTGTCTAGAAATGTGCATAACGAACTTTGACATCAAATACAGCACAGAGAGATTTGGTAAAGAAACCATCAACAGGATTTGGTAAAAAAACATGGACATTTTTCATGGTAATACAGTCAATACAAGAGATAACACTCGAGTCGACATACCTGATGTTTGAAGTAAGTGGATCGAGAAATTCTGGCAACATTCATGAACTCCCAGGATCGCAGTGCCTGTGTAGGTAGAGCACCAGAAGGTAGGATGCCGGCTGCCTGGCCCAAGTTTCCTGCTGGCACAGTCGCACTTCTGTAAAATTAGAAATGACGATGTTCAAATGAAAGATATAGAATTCTTCCAGCCTGAAATTATCACTACATTACACTTATCCAATAACACATTGAGCCTTTAGTCTAATACATGTACTTTTTCACATGTTATCACCCAGATTACCACAAGAATATATACATGCACATGGACAAAAGGTTGACAAATATGCTATGCACATACTTGCTCAACTTTGATGTATGTTCCCAACTTGCTAAGGACGATGGGGTCTGTTTGACGCTTGCATTCCACACAAGTTGCAAAAAGTTGGGCCAGCTGTGAAGAATAGCCCAAGAATTTTTTCTGATGCTGAGGGGGCTGCTCTCCATCCACTTTCCTAGAAGAAAAGTTTGCTATATGAACAAAAGGATGGAATAACATTATATCACTTGACATGATGTGAGCAACTATTATACTGGGCATTGTGGCTTCAGACTTATGTATATTTACAATGAATAACTGTAGTTGATTTCAGTGTCAGAATCTTCGTCGTTAGAATCAGTGTGGTCATCACAGTCCTCATCCGGTTCCCACAACTCATCCTCAGGGTCGAATCCAGCCTCACTCACGTCGTCAGACTCCTTGTCGGACTCGCTGTCAGCCACCTGCTCCATCGGTGCTTTTCTTGCCTTCTGGAGTGAACAATGAATAATATTATTATTATTCACACAAGGAATACAAGTGCACAAGTACATGTATGTTCTTATAACAATATACAATTAAAATGTAGCACATCTACATACAGTTTTTCCTCTCATATAAAACTCTTCTAAAGACTTCCCCCTCTATTTATAAAAACGTTATTTGAATCACTTCAACGTGCACAGTAAATGATTCTGTGGCTAAAGGGTAGTCCTTAAGGGTTCTAGGGGGATTACTGTATGAGCAGTAATTTCAAGGTAGCATACAATGACAAAAGTAATCACTGAACACACCACTGTTAGCAAATCCAATGGTGGGAGGTTGGCAAGGTTTGCCTGATAACTCCTTGTTGCATGATTGTTGTTCTGGACAGGTGGGGTAGTTTGGACACCTGAGGGGTGAAAATTCAATATCTAGGTCATGCAAAAACTTGTTTCAGAGTGAATAACTTTCAAAAAAGTTCAGTTTGTTAGACATCCAAATCATGAGTGTTTGTAGGGAAGAAATCAAAATATCCCCCTTTTCATTGCCTTTGTATTCATGCATGGCATTAGCTATGACTACTCACTCTTTGAGGACATGAATGGACGCCAATCAAACTGTGTGGTCACTGAGGGACCCGCCAAGACAGGATTCTCCCACAGGTCCAATGCTTTCCTCAGTCACTGTTGGAAGTGGTTCAGTGACCAGTTGATCAGGCTCCTTGACCTCCTGAAGGGTATGTGGATATAAAAATACAGGTAACAAAACATCCAAATTGTGCACATGCAAACCCTACTCATGCTAGACTTTTCCTCAAAACAATTCAATTGGCATGAAAACATACAGCTAAGTGAGCTAACTTATGGTTAGTAACTTGAAGTGAACAAAAGAATATTTTTTGTTAAAATATACCCGCGCTAGGCCCAGCTTGACAACGGCTTTCCGTCTCTGACTAGACTCGGCAGATGTCTTGCTGGCACTCTCGGCATGGCTGGGACCTGTAGTACAAACCACATCACCATAGATTGGCATACACTACACATGACACAACTAGCATCAGTACCATATTAAAGTCATGATATATAAAAAGTAGATACACATCTGTGCAACAGTTGAATGGATCCAATACTGGTACATCATATCTCATAACAATCATAGTGCATACCAGTCTTCAGTTTCCTCTGCCTCAGGAGCACCTCATTTAGCTTTTCTTTCGAAGGCTGTACCGTGGGAAAAGCTCCTTGCTTCAACCGTAGAAGTTTCACAATACCTGCAACAATGACAGTTCAAGTCTCTGATGTCAACACACACAATGATAATTACTTAAAGTACGATATTCATGTGCATGGTTATCAGTCACTATCAGTATATTCCACTAGTCTACTAAATCTATCAGTTTAGCAATGTCCATAATTGGCGCCTATAAATACTGTGTAAGAGGCTTCTCACAAAAAGAGAATCTACAGTCTCGATCAAAACACTTCACTGACTTCAGACATGAAGCGAGTAGTTGGTTTTCCAATTTCCATCACATAATTTATCCAATGATATTACACATGTATTTCCAAATACGCAATCTCCCCCATTGGGCACAGTGTGTCCCACCAGGTAGCCTACCATGGTACTAGTGGTTTCTAATATGTACTTGCAGGAGATTTGTAAACTGTGACGAAGCATATTTTCGAGGCTGAATTACGAGACTAAGATGATTGACTGGTCACAAAATCCATAACCGATTACCGGTTAAACGAGTACTCATTGAAGCCTTAATCAATTCTTGTCATTTGTTCAGAGCACGTGAAAACATGGGTCATTGTCCACGTGCCAATGAATAGGTATAGTACATCATCTCTCTGAAACAGTTTGCCAGTATGCAGTATGCAGTATGGAAAGTGTCAATGGCAATCGCCATTATGTCAAACAGAAGAGAAAAAACTCAACAGCCCATACTCTTCTTCTTCCAGTGGGTGCAACCCTCTATTTAACTTAGTGTTTTCACACTTTTATTCGTTGGCACGTCAGAGCAAAAGTTAAACCCTGGTCAGAAATTTGGTACCTGGCTGAAACCATAATTGATATTGAAAAGTAGATGCTTGCTTGGATTCATGCCGCCATCTGTGTGAAGTTGCCGGGAATATTTTGATTACGTCAAAACGAAAACTCTATAGGGAGCGTAAGTGAGTTTCGAATATCGTTCGAAACGCATGAAAATATTCGTTGTGCAAGCCTTTTGGTCCTATCGTCCTATCGTTTATAATGGAGTGATAGCTATTAAGTTGATAATAAATGTTATATCAAATCAGTAAATTGTGTGTTGTACCATGCGATGAAAAACTAACGATTTGCTACCTTTTAAGACCAAACATGCATATAAGCCCGCATTATTCTATTTTATAAGCGGCATGAAGTTAACGGCCGTAAATTCACTGTGCTTTGTTTTCCAGTCCTGAAGACAATATCGGGGCCAATCATGGTCGAGAGTCATCAAATATGGATAATATCGTTAATCGCTTATGTTTTCTTACAATGATAGTTGATTTATGTGGAAATCGAGCTAGGCAAAAAGTGGGCGATAATAGGTTGAGACCAGAAAATCCCGGTCGAGGCTTATTTCGAGAATATAGCGTTTTCACTTACGTGCCCTATTAACACAAACAGCCATTTCACGAGACCATGTGACTAACATAACCAAACATAAACACCGACTGAAAAAATATTATACCACTAATCGGAGTCCATGCACATTTTTCGTGTTCAGGCACCACAGCTCGATCGTATTTTTAAATTTGGAGGGGTAAATCATTGTAGCCACTTGGGTGCCCAGGTCTGTGATTTAGTAACTGTCCTGTCCTGATTAGATTAATAATCTACGAGCCCTAAAAACCGTTCTAAATTCACAGCATTCCAAAATTCGCCAACCGAGTGTTCAGGCCTTGTAATGCAAATGAAGTCAACCAGTTCTTTCATCAGTGGAGACTGAAATCCAATCTTTGTACCAGCATTTTTTTGTTCCACCAAAACGAGCTTCTGATCTCTCATAATTGGGATGCGGGGCATTTAGGAGGGTCGGATGGCTTGTTCTGGCACTCTGAATGCATTGCCCCATGATACGGACTGATTTGCATCAGTTATCACTGCATGGCGGAGGTTTGCAATCTCTGGTTGTACCCGCTCTGGTGTTGTTCATGCAATGAGGGCGATCCACAAGACCATCTGTGGTCAAAGATAGTCAACATCATCAGGGTCACCAAAGGTCCACCACATGCCAAAATACAACCTGAAGCTACATAAAATGTATCTAGGGCCAATTTAGGTTCTTAGAATGTTTATGATATTAGTGACCTACAAATCGGGAATTGAGTGATTCAAGGTACATGTATTCTGTCATTGTAAACATACAAGATTCTCCAAATATCAGTACCAGTATATTCAAACAACCTTATTATGCCAAGTCCTGGCACTACAGACCTGCCCAGTTCTAGCACTACAGACCTGCCCAGTCCTAGCACTACAGACCTGCCCAGTCCTGGCACTACAAACCTGCCCAGTCCTAGCACTACAGACCTGCCCAGTCCTGGCACTACAAACCTGCCCAGTCCTGGCACTACAGACCTGCCCAGTCCTGTCACTACAGACCTGCCCAGTTAGGGTTGTTCAGAAAATAACGTTTCTCACAAAACCATGCCTATTGAAGTTTTTCCCATTATACTATTCCTAATATACCTAGAAACATTTTTTGCAGAATTTTAACAACTCATCCTGAGGTCCCTCAAAGCCTCTGAACATACATGTACCTACCGTTTTCACGTTTTTCGTGCCTATTGTCGAAAATGAGGGAATACATTGTTATTCTCCTGAGTTTGGTAAGACCATTAATGTGCATTACTTGACATCTTGATGTTTTTTTTCACATTAAACTAGACATCTTATACCTAGAATTTTTTTTTGCAGAATTTTAACAGCTCATCTTGAGGTCCCTAGAAGCCTGTGAACATAACAACAGTTTTCACGTTTTCGGTGCATTTCTTCGATATTGGGGGAATCATATTGTTAAGTTTTCCTGGCCAACTGGTACTTCACCACACATCACAGCTGGCCTTTCACCAGGCTTTTCTTGCTGAAACTGGGGTACTGTTTTCTATGCTGTTCAACACAGCAATAGCCAAGATATTTGCTGGGGTTCTGTGGTGAATTATATCGTAGCAAAGTCCGACGCCTCGCTCAGGTGTGCCATGGACGACTTTCAACGAACAAAAAAAAAACTGTTTAGTAATGACTGAAGAGGATCCACTGACCAATGCTCAACGGGTCTGTTGAGCTTGAGCACAGTGTCATCCCTTACTACCGCAAGCGTGTGGGGAACACATTATTTATCTTGCGTGAAACAAATGGTTTCAACAAACTTTGTACAACAAATTCGTATATCAAACTTCGTAACCACAAATGGTACCTCACACCCTCACGGAGGAGGTCGTTGTCTTTGCATTGTTCAGCAAGAACCAAAAGATGACTGACAGCATGAAGCAAGACATGCCTAGTTGATTGTTGGCGATGTCAGTACCAGAAGAAAAAACACTTTGGCCTCGGTAAGCCAGTCTTCCGAAAATTTGCCCATGACACAAATTTTAAGGACTTCTCTTCACTGCGCCAGGTTCTGGGAGTGAAAACAGACTGGCTCACCAAATCCATTGAGCAGTGGTCAGCGGATCATGACTTTGTCATTGCTCAACAACTTGTAGTGAAGCAACCAGTTCTTCAGGAGAACTTGATGCTCTCAACTGCGATTTATTCTTGTGTCATTGACTCATTTGGATTGTGGTAATTTGAAGTATGAGTGTCAATTTGTCATGTTATGGAGCTGCTTAGTCACTTAATAATGTGGAGTCACAGAAGTGTCTCATCTGTGACAGAACATATTTTGTTGTACATTAATTGTCTTTATCAGGCATTTGATATTAACTATGAAATTCCCCCAATATCTACAAAATGCACAGAAAAAGCGAAAACGTTTTTGAAGGAACTCGGGATAAGCTGTTAAACTTTGTAAAAAAATGGTTATATCTATACTATGAATAATATAATGGGCAAAATACACCAAGACGTCAAAAAGACGAACAAATGAAATTCCCCCAGTATCGACGAAATGCACCGGAAACGTGAAAACGGTAGTTTTGTTCAGAGGTTTAGAGGGACCTCAGGATGAGTTGTTAAAATTCTACAAAAAAATGTTTCTATGTATAAGATGCCTAGTTTAATGGAAGAATAACATCAAGATGGTAAGTAATGCATATAAATTGTATTATTAAACTTATGAGACTAACAATGAAATTCCATCAATTTCGACAAAATGCACGAAAAACGTGAAAACGGTAGTTATGTTCAGAGGGTTTGAAGGACCTCAGGATGAGTTGTTAAAATTCTACAAAAAATGTTTCTATGTATAAGATGCCTAGTTTAATGGAAGAATAACATCAAGATGGTAAGTAATGCACATAAATTGTATTATTAAACTTATGAGACTAACAATGAAATTCCATCAATTTCGACAAAATGCACGAAAAACGTGAAAACGGTAGTTATGTTCAGAGGTTTTGAAGGACCTCAGGATGAGTTGTTAAAATTCTGCAAAAAATGTTTTTAGGTGTAAGATGCACAATTCAATCGGAAAAAAGCATCAAGTTGTCAAGTAATGCACATTAATGGTCTTATGAAACTTAGGAGACTGACAATGAAATTCCCTCAATTTCGACAAAATGCACGAAAAACGTGAAAACGGTAGGTATGTTCAGAGGCTTTGAGGGACCTCAGGATGAGTTGTTAAAATTCTGCAAAAAATGTTTCTAGGTATATTAGGAATAGTATAATGGGAAAAACTTCAATAGGCATGGTTTTGTGAGGAACATTATTTTCTGAACAACCCTACTGCCCAGTCCTGGCACTACAGACCTGCCCAGTCCTGGCACTACAGACCTGCCCAGTCCTGGCACTAACTACAGACCTGCCCAGTCCTGGCACTACAGACCTGCCCAGTCCTGGCACTACAGACCTGCCCAGTCCTGGCACTACAGACCTGCCCAGTCCTGGCACTACAAACCTGCCCAGTCCTGGCACTACAAACCTGCCCAGTCCTGGCACTACAAACCTGCCCAGTCCTGGCACTACAAACCTGCCCAGTCCTGGCACTACAAACCTGCCCAGTCCTGGCACTACAGACCTGCCCAGTCCTGGCACTACAAACCTGCCCAGTCCTGGCACTACAAACCTGCCCAGTCCTGGCACCTGTTACACACACTCAACTCACTACACAGTTGTAATTTGTTCATGTTGTTACACTCATTCAACTCACTACAAATTTGTTACACACACTCAACTCACTACGCAGTCGTAATTTGTTCATGTTGTTACACACATTCAACTCACTACACAGTTGTTACACACACTCAACTCACTACACATTGTTACACATACTCAACTCACTACGCAGTCGTAATTTGTTCATGTTGTTACACACATTCAACTCACTACACAGTTGTTACACACACTCAACTCACTACACAGTTGTTACACATACTCAACTCACTACGCAGTCGTAATTTGATCATGTTGGTACACACATTCAACTCACTACACAGTTGTTACACACACTCAACTCACTACACAGTTGTTCCGTCTGTCGTCGATGCCGCCAATAGCGCCGGTTAGGACTGTCTTTCTTACCGTCGGTCGTCGATGCCGCCAATAGCGCCAGCTAGAACCGTCCGTCGTGCCATCGCTCGTCGATGCCGCCAATAGCGTCGTTCTTACTGTCGCTCGTCGATACTGTCGCTACGCAGTCGTAATTTGTTCATGTTGTTACACACATTCAACTCACTACACAGTTGTTACACACACTCAACTCACTACACAGTTGTTACACATACTCAACTCACTACGCAGTCGTAATTTGATCATGTTGGTACACACATTCAACTCACTACACAGTTGTTACACACACTCAACTCACTACACAGTTGTTCCGTCTGTCGTCGATGCCGCCAATAGCGCCGGTTAGGACTGTCTTTCTTACCGTCGGTCGTCGATGCCGCCAATAGCGCCAGCTAGAACCGTCCGTCGTGCCATCGCTCGTCGATGCCGCCAATAGCGTCGTTCTTACGGTCGCTCGTCGATGCCGCCAATAGCGCCGGTTAAAACTGTCGTTCTCACCGTCACTCATCATTGCCGCCAATAGCGCCGGTTAGGACTGTCTCTCTTACTGTCGCTCGTCGATGCCGACAATACCGCCGGTTAGGACTGTCTTTCTTACCGTCGGTCATCATTGCCGCCAATAGCGCCGGTTAGAAGCGTTGTTCTTCATGCTGGTCGATGTTGCCAATAGCGCCGGTTAGGACTGTCAATCTTACCGTCGCTCGTCGATGCCGCCAATAGCGCCGGTTAGGACTGTCGATCTTACTGTCGCTCGTCGATGCTGCCAATAGTGCCGGTTAGAAGCGTTGTTCTTACCGTCGCTCGTCGATGCCACCAATAGTGCCGGTTAGGACTGTCTTTCTTACCGTCACTCATCGATGACGCCAATACCGCCGGTTAGAACTGTCCGTCTTACCGTCGGCCTCGATGCCGCCAATAGCGCCGGTTAGCACTGTATTTCTTACCGTCGCTCGTCGTTGCCGCCAATAGTGCCGGTTTGGACTGTCTTTCTTACCGTCGGTCGTCGATGCCGCAAATAGCGCCGGTTAGAAGCTTCGTTCTTACCGTCGCTAGTCGATGCCACCAATAGCACCAGTTAGATGCGTCGTTCTTACCGTCGCTAGTTGATGCCGCCAATAGCGCCGGTTAGGACTGTCTTTCTTACCCTCGGTCGTCGATGCCGCCAATAGCGCCGGTTAGAACTGTCCGTCTTACCGTCACTCATCGATGCCGCCAATAGCGCCAGTTAGAAGCGTCGTTCTTACCGTCGCTCTTCGATGCCGCCAATACCACCGGTTAGGACTGTCTTTATTAACGTCGGTCGTCGATGCCGCCAATAGCGCCGGTTAGGACTGTCTTTCCTACCGTCTGTCGTCGATGCCGCCAACAGCGCCGGTTAAAACTGTCCTTCTTGCCGTCGCTCGTGGATGCCGCCAATAGCGCCGGTTAGAAGCGTCGTTCTTACCATCCCTCGTCGGTGCCGCCAATAGCACCGGTTAGAAGCGTCAATCTTACTGTCGCTCGTCGATGCCGCCAATAGCCCCGGTTAAAAGCTTCGTTCTTACCGTCGGTCGTTGTTGCTGCCAATAACGCCGGTTAGGACTGTCTTTCTTATCTTTGCTTGTGGATGCCGCTAATACCGCCGGTTAGGACTGTCTTTCTTACCGTCGGTCATTGATGCCGCCAAAAGCGCCGGTTAGAACTGCCCATCTTACCGTCGCTCGTCGATGCCGCCAATAGCGCCATTTAGGAGCGTCGTTCTTACCGTTGCTCTTGAGGCCGCCAATAACGTCGGTTAGGACTGTCTTTCTTACCGTCGCTCGTCATTGCCGCCGATAGCGCCGGTTACAAGCTTTGTTCTTTCCGTTGGTTGTCGATGCCGCCAATAGCGCCGGTTAGGACTGTCTTTCTTACCGTCGCTCGTCAATGCCGACAATACCGCCGGTCAGGACTGTCTTTCTTACCGTCGGTCGTCAATGCCGCCAATAGCCCCGGTTAGAAGCGTTGTTCTTCATGCTGGTCGATGTTGCCAATAGCGCCGGTTAGGACTGTCAATCTTACCGTCGATCGTCGATGCCGCCAATAGCGCCGGTTAGGACTGACGATCTCACCGTCGCTCGTCGATGCCGCCAATAGTGCCGGTTAGAAGCGTTGTTCTTACTGTCGCTCTTCGATGCCGCCAATAGTGCCGGTTAGGACTGTCTTTCCTACCGTCGCTCGTCGATGATGCCAATACCGTTGGTTAGAACTGTCCGTCTTACCGTCGGTCGTCGATGCCGCCAATAGCGCCGGTTAGCACTGTCTTTCTTACCGTCGGTCGTCGATGCCACCAATAGCGCCGGTCAGAAGCGTCGTTCTTACCGTCGCTCGTCGATGCCGCCAATAGTGCCGGTTCGGACTGTCTTTCTTACCGTCGGTCATCGATGCCGCCAATAGCGCCGGTTAGAAGCGTCGTTCTTACCGTCGCTAGTCGATGCCACCAATAGCGCCAGTTAGAAGCGTCGTTCTTACCGTCGCTAGTCGATGCCGCCAACAGCGCCGGTTAGGACTGTCTTTCTTACCATTGGTCGTCGATGCCGCCAATAGCGCCGGTTTGAACTGTCCGTCTTACCGTCGCTCATTGATGCCGCCAATAGCGCCAGTTAGAAGCGTCGTTCTTACCGTCGCTCGTCGATGCCGCCAATACCACCGGTTAGGACTGTCTTCATTACTGTCGGTCGTCGATGCCGCCAATAGCGCCGGTTAGGACTGTCTTTCTTACCTTCGGTCGTCGATGCCGCCAACAGCACCGGTTAAAACTGTCCGTCTTACCGTCGCTCGTGGATGCCGCCAATAGCGCCGGTTAGAAGCGTCGTTCTTACCATCCCTCGTCGATGCCGCCAATAGCACCGGTTAGAAGCGTCGTTCTTACTGTCGCTCGTCGATGCCGCCAATAGCCCCGGTTACAAGCTTCGTTCTTACCGTCGGTCGTCGTTGCCGCCAATAGCGCCGGTTAGGACTGTCTTTCTTATCCTTGCTTGTGGATGCCGCTAATACCGCCGGTTAGGACTGTCTTTCTTACCGTTGGTCATCGATGCCGACAAAAGCGCCGGTTGGAACTGCCCATCTTACCGTCGCTCGCCAATGCCGCCAATAGCGCCGTTTAGGAGCGTCGTTCTTACCGTTGCTCGTTGATGCCGCCAATAACGCCGGTTAGGACTGTCTTTCTTACCATCGCTCGTCATTGCCGCCAATAGCGCCGGTTACAAGCTTTGTTCTTTCCGTTGGTTGTCGATGCCGCCAATAGCGCCGGTTAGGATTGTCTTTCTTACCGTCGCTCGTCGATGCCGACAATACCGCCGGTCAGGACTGTCTCTCTTACCGGCGGTCGTCGATGCCGCCAATAGCGACGGTTACGAAGCGTGTCTCCCAGGCTGACATTATAACATCATTTGACCAGATACTCCTGTCTTTATAAAGACATCAACTTGTGTGTTATACTAAATAAACACTTCTCCATCATAATAATTTGTCATTCCAGCATCTATAGCTAAAATTGACTCCATGTATATCTTAAAAGAAGTCACATCTACCATTCTACCCTTCCGTGACTCTTGTTTGTCTCCTGAGCCGACATTCATCACTTGACTAGATATTGTTGTCTTTATAAAAACACCGGCACTATTGGCGGCATCAACGAGCGACAGTAAGAACGACACTTGTAACCGGCGGTATTGGCGGCATCGACGAGCGACGATAAGAACAACGCTTCTAACCAGCGGTATTGGCGGCATCGACGACTGACGGTAAGAAAGATAGTCCTAACCGGCAGTATTGTCGGCATTGACGAGCGACGGTAAGAAAGACAGTCCTAACGGCGCGTTTGGCGGCATCGACGACTGACGGTAAGACGGACATTTCTAACCGGCGCTGTTGGCGGCATCGACGACTGCCAGTAAGAAAGACTGTCCTAACCGGCGCTATTGGCCGCATCGACGAGCGACAGTAAGAACGACGCTTCTAAGCAGCGCTATTGGCGGCATCGACGACCGACAGTAAGACGGACGGTTCTAACCGGTGCTATTGGCGGCATTGATGACCGACTTTAAGAAAGACAGTTCCAACCGGCGCTATTGGCGGCATCGACGACCGACGGTAAGGAAGACAGTCCTAACCGGCGCTATTGGCAGCATCGACGAGCGACAGCAAGAAAGACAGTCCTAACCGGCGGTATTGGCGGCATCGACGAGCGACGGTAAGAACGACGCTTGTAACCGGCGGTATTGGCTGCATCGACGAGCGACGGTAAGGCGGACAGATGTAACCGGCGCTATTGGCGGCATCAACGAGTGACGGCGAGACGGACACTTGTAACCGGCGCTATTGGCGGCATCGACGAGCGACGTTAACAACAACACTTCCAACCGGCGGTATTGGCGGCATCGACGAGCAACGGACAAAAATTGGGTGGACTGAAAAATTTCGCGGAGGTTACCATGAAGGGATAACCCATTTTAGGATGGACAAAACTGTGCTAATTCCAACTAGATCACATTAATAGTGCAGGTACTCTAATCTGACTTTACCAAGTTAGCATCGACCATGATGGTGGCCACCCCATCCCGTATGGACGACGAACAATGATTATGGACGAAAAACACCACGACAATAGCTTATCGGCCCATATACATGATATAGTCCAGCAGGCCCAGCAAGCTACATGTAATTAGCCAAGGCTATCAATTCAAACTTTCATCATGATCATTTACCTGTCAAACCTACCTGATATGCCCGATTCCGGTTCTACCTTCTCCACTCCATCTATGAAAAACACATAATTAGAACATTATATTACATTTTTAACTAGACGTGAAGGCCTAGAGGCCTTGGGGCATTTCGATACACAACACAATCACAGGTGAACTGTTTATTACTGACAACTCTGCAGCCAAATGATTATGTAGATACATCCATTTCAATCCAAGACGACGGATCAAGTTGACTCAACATACCCCTAAGACATATTTGCCTAGTGTCACGAGTCCGAAAATAACGACCGTTTCGCTCTATGACAAACCGTTTCCGAGATATCGAAGAAAACGAAAAATGCCGACTCAGCAGAAAAATTCAAGGTCAAGGTAAAAGGTCATCCCTAATACCCTTAAGACATGTTTGTCTAGGTCGACGAGTCCGAAAATAATGTCCGTTTCGGTCTACGACGCACCGTTTCCGAGATATCCAAGAAAACGAAAAATGCTGACTCGGCAAAAAAATTTCGGGTCAAGGTCAAAGTTCATCCATAATACCCTTCAGACATGTTTGTCTAGGGTGACGAGTCTGAAAATAACGTCCGTTTCGCTCTACGACACACCGTTTCCAAGATATTGAAGAAAACGAAAAATGCCGACTCGGCAAAAAAATTTAGGGTCAAGGTCAAAGTTCATCCATAATACCCTTTAGACATGTTTGTCTAGGTCGACCAGTCCGAAAATAACGTCCGTTTCGCTCTACGGTGCACCGTTTCCGAGATATCGACGAAAACGAAAAATGCCGACTCGGCAAAAAAATTTCAGGTCAAGGTCAAAGTTCATCCATAATACCCATTAGACACGTTTGTCTAGGTCGACGAGTCCGAAAATGACGTCCGTTTCGCTCTACGACGCACCGTTTCCATGTTATCGAAGAAAACGAAAAATGTCGACTCGGCAAAAAAATTTCCGGTCAAGGTCAAAGTTTTTCCATAATACCCTTTAGACATGTTTGTCTAGGGTGACGAGTCCAAAAATGAAGTCCGTTTCGCTCTATGACGCACCGTTCCCGAGATATCGACGAAAATGAAAAATGCCGACTCGGCAAAAAAATTTCCAGTCAAGGTCAAAGTTCATCCATAATACAATTTAGACATGTTTGTCTAGGTCGACGAGTCCGAAAATAACGTCCGTTTCGCTCTACGACGCACCGTTTCCATGTTATCGAAGAAAACGAAAAATGTCGACTCGGCAAAAAAATTTCGGGTCAAGGTCAAAGTTCATCCATAATAACCCTTAGACATGTTTGTCTAGGGTGACGAGTCCGAAAATAACGTCCGATTCGCTCTACGACGCACCGTTTCCGAGATATCGACGAAAACGAAAAATGTTGACTCGGCAGAAAAATTCAAGGTCAAGGTCAAAGTTCATCTGTAAGACCCTTAAGACATGTTTGTCTAGGTCGACGAGTCCGAAAATGACGTCCGTTTCGCTCTACGACACACCATTTCCGAGATATCGAAGAAAACAAAAAATGCCGACTCTGCGAAAAAAATTTGGGTCAAGGTCAAAGTTCATCCATAATACCCCTAAGACATGTTTGTCTAGGTCGACGAGTCCGAAAATAACGTCCGTTTCGCTCTACGACGCACCATTTCCGAGATATGCAATGAGCCTCAAGGATGACTCATCAAAATTGTTTTTGGCCCCTGGGTCAAAGGTCGTTCAAGGTATTGACCCCGTAATCGATAGGGCTCCTCTGCGACACTATATCAACATATATGTCAAGTTTCAGAATGGTAGCACAAGTACTTTTCGAGTTATCATCCGGAAACCATTTGACTCAAAATTCATCCTCACGGACTAACCGGACCTCGAAGCCGGCTCCAAAACAATAGGGTTCATCTATGTTATATATGTGATAACTGGTGAAAATTTCTCGAAGATTCGTCAAGGCGTTCTTAAGTTATCGTCCGGAAACCGAAAAGTGAAAAAAAAAAAAAAAAAAAAAAAATGAAAAAAAAAAAAGAAAAAAAAAAAAAAAAAATTCTGACAAAACCATAAGGACATTTCGTGCCGAAATGCCCTAATTCAGTTTGAGTTTTTGAGGTCTGATATCCTGGTATGTACATGTATTCAGAAATGCTGGTTGGGCATTTTGAAAGAAAATATTCAAGTGCAAAATTTTTCAGATGTAACCATAAAACTATACACTTTGCGGTCGTCGGCGACCGCATGGGTGTATCCCCCTATCCCCATCATCCCTGTCGCCCGAAACACTTTTTTTTTCCCAGCCTATAAATTGCAAATTGATTTTAATTGATTTAGTGACAGCAATATTATTACAACCACCGTGTTTTGTTGATTCCAATAATAAATGTGTTTCACCTGAACTATTTCTATTGTGCTTAATAATAGATACACTAGTAACTGACAGAAATAATGTGTTACATATTTAATATTATCATTTACATGTATACATGGTATATAGGCACAAAAAATTCTGTTGGGCAAATAATTTTGCTTGTTGAGCCCATTAATGAAGGTTTCTCACCGTAACTATTTTTATTGTGCTCAATAATAGACTTAACTAGGTCAATTACTGTAAACTTATTTGGTATTTGCAACACTAGAGCCACAAAATCTCTGTAGGGTAAAAGTTTTTTCCTCGCCAAGTCCAATAATAAATGTTTCAAGCCTTTTAAACTATTTTTATTTTGGCCAATAATAGACTCAACTAGCTAAAATAAAGTTAACTTATTCAATGATGTCAACATCATAACTGGATCACGTATCACGAATTCACTTTTTTGTTGCTGATTTCAATAATAAATGTTTCAAAAGGCAACTAGTTTCTATTTTAGGGAATAATAGACTTAACTAGTCAAACTGATATTAACTATTAACTTCAGTTATAGTGCTGATTTTTAACCAAAAGCATCAGTCCTGTACTCTGAACATACAGCCACTGCCATTTATAAATATTGCAGGTAATTAGAATCATCACACGTGCCAAAGTAGATGTCACATGGTTGTAATAAGTTAGCTGGTTAACTAATTATTCATTCAATCATTCCAAAAAGCAATGGCTTTTGTGTGGCAGTCATCCCCAACAACCTGTAAAATATCATCATAATTCGTTGCAAAGTGCCAAACTCCCACCTGTAGAGTGTCCACAAGCCATGTGTCCTAACCAGGCTGATTTCAGCACGAATTGTGTCGGCAGTCGGATATTTTGGTTGCTATGGCAACAAAAATCGATGATTGGCTTGACCTTACCCATATATATGTCCATACAAAATATTATCAAAATTGGTTCAGATCTGTGGCCTGTAGAGCGTTCACAAAGAAATCTCTACGAACGCGGCTATCATGATTATTCTGCAGAAATTTGGGTAGGTGGTGGAATTTTAGGGGAAAGTCATAGCATATCAAAACAATCATCATACTTGAAAAAACATAGCACCAAGGGTGCTGTAGCTTACCGGCAATCATGTGAATTGCGTAGAACACTGAATACATATAAATTGTTACACTGATAATAAAATCAATATGTTAAAACATCTTCGTGAATGTTGATAGAAACACATTTTCTGTATGGACTATAATCATGATAATACGAAATCAAGTTACATCTTGAAAGATTTTTTTCGTTAATGACAAATTTCCACAGACAGTCGATTCAAAGGCAACAAAACTTATACACATCACAAACGTACATAAGGATAATCTTATACATGATTTTGAGGAGAACTGTCTGAATAGATTTCGATAAAATGACTAACAAAAGCAAAATTCATCGTTTTATCGACAAAAAAGATCGTTTTGACCTTTCAAGGTCATTGAAGGTCAAATTCAAGGTCACCACTCAAACCGCAATATATGATTTCCCATTCGAATGTGCCAATACTTAGGCTCTATCTTGAAGTGTTCTATGAGATTACTCTGCATAGCTCCCATTATGAAGGAAACCAGGGGTGAATTTTTCTAAGTCCTAAAAAATTTTCAATGGTCAAAAAAATTTTTTTTTTTTCTTGCTGGAAATGGCTCAAAACGAATAGTGACTTGATTTGGGACAAAAAACATTTTTTCGCCGACCCGTCAAAAAATCAAAATGGCCGCCACACGCAGACCGGCGATTCAAGGGCAACGAAACTTATACATGTCATAGAGGTACATGAGAGGAATGTTTTGAAACAAAAATCTCAAAACTGATCAGACAGTTTTTGAGAAAATGGCCGCCAAATCGGCAAAAACGATTCAATCCAAAAAATTGAAAAAACGTTTTTAGATATTGGCCTAAGGTATGTTCTGACAAATTTATGGGGAAATTCATCATGCCAAAAAAAAGTTACAGACCCGGACGGACGACAGACGACGGACGGACGAACGACGGACGAAAAACCACGATAGCTTATCGGCCCAAAGGGCCGGTAAGCTAATTACACTCACATCTAAAATATCACAGTACTTGCTCGGACCTTATCTGGGTTATGCTGTCAGATATACCACCTACATGTACATACAAAAAAATTCATTTGTGCTTGGGAAATTCAAGCGTGAGGTTCACCGCATGGAATTTGCCATACACAGATGAATTTCTGTAGCTGGTATGTCAGATAGCACGACCCAGATAAGGTTCAAGCAGGTAATATTTTAGATTGGTAATGTATAATATAAACTCATCATTTTACTCCTCCATGTGGATAAAACATGCTCTTACTGTGGATTGAACTGCGAAAGCCGAGCTCAACTCACATGGCTTTAGTACCACATGTCAACAACTTATCAACAAGAAGGCACATGCCAAGCTGGAAGATAACAAATCCATTTCTACCCCAGTGATTGACATAGAGCTCTATGATGCTCTATCAACACCAGGATGATGACTAAATAAAAAAACTCATATTTGGACAATGCTGAATGCAACCTCCACATGGTAGATTATGTTTCAACACAAACTCTTTAGCTATAAAGTTCAACCATTGGATACACGTACTTTATATTTCCTACCTGGACACGTGTAGAGTTGTGGTGGTACATAATCAGGCTATTATTTATAACCACAAAATAGCCTGGTTAGAATAGTTTCGTGTTGACGAAGAAAATTAATTTGGATGTTCATGCCCAAAGTAATTTTTATTTGTGAAATTTCGAAGCAGATTCACCATTTATTTTTTAAAAAGCGCCTAGATATATAACGCACAAGGTTTGCTCAACGCGTACTGCCGGTACCGGCACATGTAACCTATTTATTGTAATGCCTAATTGACTAAGATTCCTTCTATTATTATTAAAATCAAAATTTACTGTCGAGTACAACCATCACTGACGATATTTAAATAGACTCGCACATTTCAGATTGAATCAGATATCTTTTGTATGGTCAGACTTGCGCAGGGCTTAGAACAATAACCGGTCCCTCAATAACCGGCAATATTCGTGGTTTTACCATCGGAATATGGTTATAGCTAATATAACTTTTTCTGTGCCTTTCTCGCCACAATAAACACATAATAAAACACATTATAACTAGCCTTTGCTCAAGTATGAACATGATTTAGCAGAAATTTGCTAAATATGTTGTTTCATCTGATTTTATCAATTTGTTTATGACCATTATTGCGGCCAGTCGCTGATTGGTCGGGCGGTTTGGCGTTCGGGAATTTTGGCGGGAGATGTGTGTGAAAAGGTCCATTGTTGCCAACAATGAGCCGTCAGATCCCCTCACAATAAGGCCACACCAAATTATAAAGTTGGTCTATGGATTTTTTCCCATAAAAAATCATACGAGCGAGCGATTTTTTAACATTTAATATTAATTTTTCTGTCTTTGGAATTTGTTGCGTCAGGAATGATACGAGGGATATTTTTTTTCTTACAAATAAATTGTGTCGATGGAATTTGGTTTGCCAAACTTGGTACGAGATTATTTTTTTACCGATAAATTCTGACGTAAGACTAAGTTTGGTAGGTAGGAATTGTCTACAAAATGAACAACTTGATAAAATATTACCTATATTTGTATCAACAACAATATATACGCGATTTCATGCATGTTTTCATGGCTTATACCAATTCGAATTACAATGCTCTGTTGTTGCAATGAACTGTGGGTCCACATCAATGGATTTTGTCAGCTCAAAATAGGTGCGGCAATTTTTCTACCAAAATTTTCCACATCGATGGATTTTGCCAGCTCAAGATAGGTGCGCTGATTTTTTTTACCAAAATTAAAATGAATCAGTTTCAGTGGCGGCCAAACTTATAAATTGGCGTGGCCTAACAAGACCCCTGCTACCATGCCTGCTACTGACGGATTGTTGATAACAACAAGCTGTCAGATCCCGTCGCTATTAGACCCCCGCTACTGCATGTAAAGTACTGATGAAATTGACCCGGCAAGAGATCTATTAGTCTAACAACTTTGTCACTGTGGTGTGCTGTGGACAGTGTGGTGTGGAACGGCTGAACGGTCTATTCAAACTAGATCTATAATAAATGCTTATTATAAATGCCAAATCGAGTGCGTAGATCGCCCTCGAGGGCTGATACCTAGATCCAATGTGTGCCACTTATGACAAGTAACAGCACGATCGACACTCGACAGCTGAGCTAAAACCACAATTAGATTCCGCATACATGACAATGATAACATTGTATCGCCTGCCGGGCGAACGGGCCATAACTTGGGATTCTCCGGCATTTATCTACATCATCTACAACATGTCACTGCTGAATAATGTCAGATTCAGGCAGTCGTGCCTAGGCGAAATTTTTCAATCGTCCATCGGACACATGTCCCGTCCAAAATGTAAACATTCGGTCGTGTAGTGTTACAATATAGCATGTATGCACAACAACCGACTTCGTTTTCAAAATACTCACCACAGAACATTTCCCTTGTTTTTTTTAAATTAGTTGTGTCCAAATAAAATAATAAAGCCTATAAGTCATGTCTATTCGAGGTGACGTACCGGTAATAATACAATTACCAGTCTCAGCTGCCCAGGCATCAGAGTGAATCACGACATGGGCGATATTACAGGATTGTCACGTTGGATATCCGAGTCGGGTTATCTGGTTATTCTTTGACATTACAAAATGATTAGACTCTATATTTCCCAAAAGTCAAATCCACAAAACAATCTAGACTCCGTTAACGAAATCTTTTTGGCTCCATTTTCAACTTACGGTGCAACGAACCAGCTGCAAACTTTCGAAGTTTTTTTTATCGCATTCGGCAGTCGGCGGCCATCATGGCGTCGACGGTCACGTGATCATAGCGAGAAAAATGTGTGAGATGGCAAATGGACGACGCAAAATGGGTGTAAAGCAACCTACACATTTCATATATTTGCCGCCAACTCAAACATGGCAAAAAAACATTATCAACCACTTTTTATCATCGAAATAATATTTTTGGCAAAATATCACTACTCACGACACGGGATTATGTCGTGAGTTGTTACGATGTCGTGAGTAGTTTGGTGTGCAGTCTAACACGTGTCGTCAGTAGTGAGCATAGGTGAACACACACACACACACACACACACACACACACACACACATATATATATATATATATATATATATATATATATATATATATATATATATATATATATATATATTGTACTTTGATTTCATTCATTATCTTGGAGATCTACAATCAATCAAACTGATTCTGTGACTTGGCCGAACCATGTACGATTTATTGTTTCAATTCTGCCGACATTGCATGTGTTTTTTTCATTGACAGGTTCATGTTCATGATTCTAATAAATTATTTTTTCTTCTCTTCTTCTTGTTGTGATTCCCGGATATGTTAATCAAACAATCCAAATATGGTGATACCCTCCACGTGTATGAGCCTGGGAGACGGTACTCGGCTGGTACAGACCAAGACTCGGCATGACAGTTGTCATTTAGTCATTTAGCATATTTGGGTGCTGGAATATTTTTATGATGGGCTTCGATGGGGCTTCTGAGTGAGTAAATCAAGAAGAAGAATCAGGAATAAAAATGTACATATAATTTTCTCCCATGTGTATTTCTAATTATCTATTTTTTTTCCTGTGGGCAAATGACAACTGAAACACAAGTCCCATCATATTCATCATATTCTGTCTATTGAATCTGCATTATTAGTTAGCATTTTGCGTCATGATCTTACTGAAAATGAAGAGTGTAGCCTCATCTTCACAGAATGTTCCATCACGTGTATAGAACTCGGCACGGAAGGATCGATCAATTTCGCCAACTGACATCAGAGTGAATCCGAACTTATCGCCATCAAAAACCCCTTCAATTCCACCAACTGTGTGTAGTATTGTGAGCGATGATGGAATAAAGTCGACCAACTTAGTGTCAACTTTGTCAAAACACTCGATTGGTTGGTAGGCAGAGATGTTTTCAACCTGCCACCAGAATGTTATCGTTGTGCCTACAGTGCTGCTCACTATTCCTGGACGAGACAACAGGCGTTCACCACAGGGCGCATACAGTACTCGAAATGAAATTAATGAAAGATATTTCCTGCTTCGTCCGAGTAATATATCCAAATTTGCCAGAAACATTGTTTATTTCATTATTTGGCTTTGAAATATTATTCGAATAAGTTTGATTTGGTTTTGTTCGATCAAATACTTTGTACTAGGGAATAATTGGTTCCATGTTTTTTGAGACTAGACTTTTGAACATGAAAAATCAGAGTTAATAATAATGTTCAATTATAATGTTTTTGTATATTCCATCGAGGATCACCAAATTTTATTAAGGATGACCGAATTTGATGAAAAAAAACTGTTGTATCTCACAAAGGTTATACATAAATCAACAATCATCAACATTGACCAGTTGTGTCAGTGTCATATTTCTGGTGTACAGTGGATATTTCATATATATTTTGTTACCTAACTATAACAAGTGGTGGAGCGACCAAAATCGTCCACATAATTCCCTTAAAACATATCTTCGATTGAAATAACTACAATGTCTTAAATGTTATATGACAACAGTCGTGTTTTGGTACATATTTTGGTATGCGAGTCGTCCCCAAGGGCTTGAACTGCATGCACCAAACTAATAATGTTAACATTTGTCAACCAAATATAGAGCAATAAATAAATGTGTAGACATCAGGAAGAAGATATAAATAATTGCTCGAAGCTATGAACAATAATTATTATTTGACCAGATTGTTTAAACTTATTTATTAATTGGTTTGAATATTTGCAATACATAGTCATACACAACATATCAGAAGCGACCTGTCAACAAGCTATCATTGAATATCAAAATAATACACCAAGTAACTAGATAGCAGTGTGGATATAATTGGACACACGATCATAATAAATCGCTATTTGGTTATATCAATAATGCCGTATTAAATATGTAAAGAGTAATCAATTTTTGACTCGATGGATATTGACTCAGAATGGCCAATATTCCCGGGTTTGAAACCACTATTATGTTTGTACAACAACTTGTTCCAAAACTACAGTGAGTTATGGATTTCGTTGGAAGTGATTCTCTCCCCAAGGAGGTCAAACGTTCAAAACACATTCATATATGTCACTGATTACAAATATAATGAAACTAATAGTCAACATTTGTGGTCGAACCTTTCCTGAAGAACAGATCGACACCGTCCCTGGTTGCCGCATCAGCTGTAGTTTCAAAACATCAAATAGATATCGGTTCCATGGTAGCCAAAGCATTTTTTGCTAATAACTTGATTTTGATTTCCGGAATTTCCATTTGAAAGAAAACATTAGAAAGATTATCAGATCACTTCGAAAAGTATGGTATTAGATGTCGTACCAGGTCCTCTTTTCTGTGTGTCAGGTCAAAGACGCTCGATGAGGAAAACATTTTGTGCATATCCTAACAATAGGCAAAGGATTACGTCAATATTTATGTATATAACTTTCAACAACTTCTACCATTACATTTTATTAGTTCATGAACGTGAGTGATAATATCAATCGCTGCTTGGTTTCTGAACAACTGATGTACACATATATCATTCGTTTCACAGTTACTCCTAAAACACGGCATGATATATTCTTGTTATACAACCACTTGAGTACTGAGTGTACATGTATACAAACATATATTTTTTAATTCCATCTTTATTTCTTGGAGATGACCCAAAGTATACATGATACAAGCACCACACTTTCACCTGAATAGCCTACCAGACTCAACAATTCACCTGGCAAAGTTGGTGCTACATATCATACGAACGATGGCTGTGATACAGGATTGATAACGCCCAAAACACTCTCGTTGTACCTGCTGCCGCTAGCACCACTGGCGGCAGTATAATCATTTTCCTGGCCTTCTACATAACATGTTGTTCAAGTGTGGATACTACAGATCTTTATGATCGCCTTTCCTGCTTTGTTACCTCCGTTATCTTCCATGTACATAATTCGGAATCAACTGTCTCCCTATATGTCTATATTGTTATCTGTCTATCAATCTGTCTATCACAATTAAGATAAGTCATCATTACATGTAGAATAAACATTTCAAGAAGGTCTGCACAAAGTTGATTATCGCTTCGACTTCGTGTCATTGATATTGTCATTAAAGTTACAATAGCTCTCGATCACAGCTCCCCACATCGCAAGAAGGACAATAATATGTGGATACACATTGTAGCTGCTGCAATATGCCGAGCAATAACAGTTTGTTCATATTATTTTTACTTGATGTTGCGCGTCAAAGAAGAATGAAAGAAATATTGCACGGCATTGCAATTTTCCTATGGGCATGTATTACCCATGTGCGTGTTACGATTTCTTCGATTTATGGGCGTGGTTGAGCTGAGATTTCGGTGTAAATATGTCTTATGATATATTTGCGTAAGGTGTCATCAAGTGAGAGGCCCCAGTATAGTATTCTGGTTCAGTATATATCTTATAAGTTGAACTTCGACTTTAGATTGTTTAAGTTATTTGACTTTGACTAATATTATTCCCATCCTTGACAATATGAACAAGATCTAATCATATTAGCATATATAATAATGATCAATATTGACATAAATCTCTATCTTTATCACATCGTCAAAGCACTGCACTATTCGGGTATATTTGATTGTGAACTTTATGAGATATACTGACATCTGAAAATACATATACTTGAATATATGCAAAAATGATTAATTACTATCACAATATTATGGCAAAATTTGCTAAAATTTCAGAATATTAAATTTTGTTCCTTTTTCGAATGAATAAATGTTTGAATCGACACTTTCGTCAGAACAGCATTTGTATGAAATGACTGGTTTCTAATTCATAGGACGCTGAGTAGAGTATTCAACTGTGAAGGTTAATTGATACTTATGTACTTAAGGATATAATGCATGCACAAACGAGAAAATCAGAGATTGCAGACCCTCGCCCTTCCAGATTTAGTTTTACTAAAAATAGAGTTGATGACCCTTACATTTTCTACCTGAACGATAATCGGGGATTTTGGTCGTACTATCATTGGTCATAATTCAAATGGCAGGAAGTTGGCCATAAAAACAAATACAAAAATCATGGGAGAAATAATCATTAATAAAAGTAGAGTTCTTTTTTTCTGTCTTGAACATAAGACATGATTTCGACCATGACCTGAATTCTTTATACTGACCCGAACCCAAACTTCGCCAGCTCTCACAAGTTTATACTGCATGCTTTAATTCAACATTCTATTGAATATCGTCAGTGGTTTGGGAATTACAACACCTTGAAATACTACAAATCAGTGATTTCAGCTGATGACCCTTACACTTTCTACCTTTGGCGATAATGGGGGATTTTGATCATAGGACCATCGGTCATACGGCAAATGATGGGCAATTGAGCACAGAAAAATACAAAATTAATAGGAGAAATTTATCATGAATATAAGCAAAGTTATTGCAACTTTTCGATTTTGATCTTTTCTCTCACCTTGACCTATTGAGCTGTGAAATTTCACAGTATCGTTTCTAACATCTCCTGAACGAAAGTGGGTTAAAACGATTAAAAACTAGCTTCACAATATGGTCTCGAATCTCAGAACACTCAAAAGTCTGAAATCCTGACCCCCAATTTTTCGACATCGGGTGATAATTGAGAGTTTTCGTCGTACGACCATTGGCTGTACACCATATGATCCAGAATTGGCCAAAGAAAAATACAAAAATAGTTTGAAAAATTCGTTTTCTTTGAATTATAAGCGCAGATATTTGCACTGAAAAGTCGCTGGCAAAAAAATAACCGAAATCGTGACCCCCAATTTTTCAATATCAGGTGATAATGGAGAGTTTTCGTCGTACGACCATTGGCCATACACCATACGATCGGGAATTGGCAAAACAAAAATACAAAAATAGTTTGAAAAATTGATATAAAAAAGAACCGGAGTTACAGTTAATTATGTGGTTTTCACTTTTTCCGTTACCATGGCAACCGTTTTCATTCGATTTTGACAAAATTTGAAAGAGACTGACCCACTAACATAGCGCTTCAGTCCTACCAATTTCAGCTCGATCGGACCGTTTTTCCAATCGAGGTATGAGCGCAGACATTTGCACTGAAACGTCGCTGGCAAAAAATAACTAAAATCGTGACCCTCCTATTTTTCGACATCGGGCGATAATGGAGAGCTTTCGTCGCACGACCTTCGGTCGTATACCATGCGATTGGGAATTGGCCATAGAAAAATACAAAATTAATGTGAAAAATTAATATCGATTAGAACCGGAGTTAGAGGCAATTATGTGATTTTCACATTTTCCGTTGCCATGGCAACCGTTCTTATCCGATTTTCACCAAATTTGAGGAGGACCGAGCCATTGACATACCGCTTCATCCCTATAAATTTTACGTCGATCGGACCATTTACTTTTTCAGTTATGCGCGTGGACAGACAGACAAACAGACAAACAGACAGACATACCCAAATGCAATACCCTCGCCCCCCATACGGGGCGAGGGTAAAAACATATACTTGTGTACTGTATTTCTGGCTAAAGCTCTATCAGTTCTACAAGGTTCCATATAGTATTGCAATATCTAATCCTGATATATCACATGTCGGTATCTTGTGTTTTACATCCAGCACTATTGTCAACATCAATTACATACAATTCGTCAGACACACCGCTACCATGGCTCTCTGAAACACATTCTTTGTCCTCCAAATCTTGGCAGCTTCTCGGGTTCGGCACTCTTCCTGGATCCCCCATCTGCTCTCTGGGTCTCACACCTGATGTGGTCAGATAGTCTCTTGTCTCACCTTGCAGGTTGCTTTAGCAAGTAACCAGGTACTCGCCTAATCCAGATTCAGGGGTGTGATGACTCGTTCCTGCCTTCTCTTCCACCTGCCCTTTGAGTCTCACTTTTGGTGTGGTCAGGTTGTTCCTTGCTTTAACAAGCAGGCTGCTTGGGCTAGTCACCAAGTACTCGCCCACTTCAGATTCAGTGGTGTGTTGACTCATTTCTGCCATATCTTCCGCCTTTGTTCTGGGTTCCATACTTGATGTGGTCAGATTGTCCTTTGCTTTAACATGCAGGTTGCTTGGGCAAGTCACCAGATACTCATCTACCTCAGTGTCAGCGACATGATGACTCGTGTCTGTCTTCTCTTCTGCCTGTACTCTGGGTTGCACACTTGATGTGGTCAGGTAGTTCCTTGCTGTACCTAGGAGATTCACTGGACAAGTCAGGAGGTACTCATCCACCTTAGAGTCAGCGATGTGATGACTCATATTTCCTATTCCTTCGGCCTGTTCTCTGGATCTCACACTTGATGTGGTTAGGTAAACCCTAGCTGGACCTGGCAGATTCTTTGAACAAGCCACCAGTTCATCATGTACCTCAGAGTCAGTGGAGTGATGACTCTTGTCTTTCATCTTTTCTGCCTGTACTCTGGGTTGCACACTTGATGTGGTCAGGTAACCCCTTGCTGTACCTGGGAGATCCACTGGGCAGGTCACAATGTACTCATTTTGTTGATCAGTAGTGAAGTTCGGCTTTTTGTCTGGGTGACGTTTTGGATCCTTTGGGCGGACATCACGTGATGGTTGATGAATAATGGACGAAATGGTACCAGGGAGTACAACTCCAAGAGTGGTATTGTCCATGTGTTCACGGGGCTTCCTTGAATCCTGACTTGGTGCTATTGATGCCATTTGCACGATTTCTTTCTGGGGTGTGGACGACTGTGACCAATCACATCTACTTTGAGATGCTTGCGCATTGTTTGTATTAGTTTTTTGCAAGTCCTCCGATTCTGGTTCAGGAATTTTACTTCCAATATCTGTTTCAATTACAACACTTGCTTCAGCACCAGAAATGTTTGGGAGTGGTGGCAGCATCACATCTCTTCCTCTTGGTCTCAGTTTTTCTTTGTGCTTTTTCTTGGAGAGTTTGTTGACGACTGAGTCAGGAATATCTTGATAGATTGAACTGTGCCTGACAGTCGTGTGTCGCCGGTAGATCCGTGAAGAAGTCTGTATCCTTTTCTTAGAGAATCGCTTCCTGGCAAACGAATGATTTGCATTGTGTTGACTATTTGAATCATATTCACTTCTAGCTTTGCACAACACTAGAGGTTAAGGTGACAACAGGAAGGAATGCGAATTTTACCAATGAAGACATAACAAATGAAAAGTGTAATCCATGGCCAGAATTCGAGTCGAATGAACATATATCCTTATGTCTACAACAAAAAATATTTTAGTATGTACCTACCACACTAAGCAAACGATGATGTTTATAATAAAAAACGAGACCAATGCAGCAGGAATGGTTGAAACCATCACCAACAAGTACTGTGATTCTGGTCTTTCCTCTCCTGGCACTAACGTGGGTGTCATAGTAACTGAAAATTTATAGATTGATTCCACTGGAATATATAGATTGATTCTACTTTCAAGAAAATGGTTGACTCATGACAAATCAAAATAAACAACGTTGTATACAGGTACTATGGGGTCATAATTTTGCCTTCCATAGTTAAACCACACCAGTATGGTGGCTCACAATTTTATCTTTGATGCATTATACCCTAATTATTATCATTAATTTTGCCTTTTTAACATACCATGATCATTTGCAATAAGAATCTGTACTGTCGTATGACTGCTCAATGTCGAAGTTTCTTCCATGGCTTCACACGTGACGTTCATGGAATAATAATGTGTGATGTCATAGCTGGCCACATACATGGTTTCGTTATGAGTTCCGGATATGTTGACCATACCATCAAAGAATGGTGGTAGGCCCCAGGTGTATGAGACCGGAAGACGGTGCTTGGCTGGTACTGACTCAGACTGTGCATCGCAGGTCAGTGTATAATCATTTGGCATCGTCGGGTGTTGAAATATCTCTATTTTCGGCACTGATGGGGCTTCTGGATAAATAAAAATTGAATAATAAAATTGCCTTTGTGTGCTGGTATACGAATGCATCATTCTTTTACATTCTATTACCTTTATACGGTCTTTCTCTTGGTGTGAGTGAATGACAACACTTAATAAATGTGAAGAATAATCAACATTCTACGAGTGAAAAACCTTATTTAGTTCATTTGGGCATACTAACAAGGTACCATTATATGGTTCTATTCATGTTCAGATGAAAGTATTATGAACATTTGTGATAAAATAGATGATCGCATTGATTGATAAATAATAACAGCGACATGTATTCACGAATATTGAGCAAATATTGCGTGAGCATTTAGGATTTTTTTTACCTTACTGAAAATTGAGAGAGTTGCTTTATCTTCACATAAGGCTCCATCACGTGTGTAGAACTCGGCAGTGAAGTACTGCTCAACTTCACCAACTGATATCAAAGTGAAACCAAAGTTGTTTCCATGAACAGATCCCTCAATTCCAGCAAAAAGACCCTCTTGAATTTTTTCACCATAAATCAGTGAATTTGATGAAGGCACGAAATCGACCAATTTAGTGCCTAGCTTATCT
This sequence comes from Terebella lapidaria, assembly GCA_949152475.1. Lineage (NCBI taxonomy): Eukaryota > Metazoa > Annelida > Polychaeta > Terebellida > Terebellidae > Terebella > Terebella lapidaria. Next base: position 322,490 of record CASCJZ010000061.1, read on the forward strand.
AAGCAGTCGATTCTGTGGTAAGCGGAGATGTTTTCAGTGTGCCACCAGAATGCCACGGTCGCTCCTTCTGTGCCTCTCACTATCCCTGGTCGAGTCACCAGATGTTCTCCACAAGGTGGATGCGCTACATGGAAGTTACAAATATGTATGTTTTTTTACATGACCCCTGGTATATAATGATAATGATTGAGTTCCTAAACAGCAGACTAGCTTGATCGTGTGATATTCTGATAATTTGAGAAACTATTTTTTATCATGTAGATAGCAATATAGGAGAGATTGTTTAGCATTTTTAGTAGATAGTTATTGCTGTCAAAAAAGTAAAAATAGACAAAATAATATAAATATTCAACAAAATCATGCATAGACGTTTACTGCCATGTTAATTTACAATGAACCACTTGTAGCATATTATAATTTTTTGCATCAATAAATAGTAATTTATTTGCTACTTACCAAGGGTGAATAGTGTTTCGGCAAGTAATATCCCTAAAATTCTCTCGAAATTCATGTTTGTTGGAAAAAACAGCAATGAATGTCTCGAAGAGATGTGCCACTGTGGACGGTTTATCATGAGAATGTTTCAGTTCAAGAAACTTCAATATAGCAATTATGTATGAAATTAGCATTTGCCATCCAAATATTGGACATCACGTGAAAAGCATTGTACTCATTATACAATATTCATATATGCATCAACAGTACTTATCAATCTATCATTGGGCTAGTTTGTTTAATCTACATTTCATTATAAAATGTGAAATATTTATTCACATACAGTTATTCATTCAAAAGTCAACATAGAATGGGATGACTAGACATGTGGCAAGCAGCACATATGATATATGTATATATATTTAGATAATTTAATTTTCAATTAATTCGAAAACATTCATTTGATTCCTATATTAGCTAAAGTTACCTTAAATTTTCTGGATTTTATATGGATTATATTTGTGGATAGATCATAATCATATTAATGTTTTATCATTTATGTAGTCATTACTGTAGCTTTGCTCATGCCTTTGTCCCGTCTCCTGATTTCTAGATATTCCCCTGACAGAGGTATCTGCGACATAGTACACAAAATGTATGATTCACATCAATAAAGGTGGGAAAATGTAACCAAAGCGAATATTTTCAGCTAGGGGTGCCATAAATATTCCATAATGTACCACGGGCCAGTTCCGCACTTGCCCCATTGAAGCAAAATGTCACTGAATAATGAACGTTTTGCCCCAATATGGAAAGCACCTGGGGTTTTTGTGACATATTTTGTAGGAAATGCTTCACTTGGGGTAAAACGATGTCTGTTATACCCCATAAGGGCCAAGATCCGCCAAAAAACGTGTAGTTTGCCCTGATCTCAGTTCTCAAACAAACAATATCAATCACTTGGCGAGTATGCTGCATCACGTAGAATCTTATTATACAATGTTACCAATTGTTGACTGCATGCAGAGGACCTATACTTGTGTACAAGAATGTATGATAATTACCATTATCATAAAGTAGTGGCACGGCATGCAGAATATTGTCATGAGTTAATTTCTTGATTATTAGTTGTCAAAAATGGAAATCCGTCAACTATTCTGGTATGTGGTGTTTGATACTTGCTGGAATATATAATTTAACCAACTATCATGTCAGTAAGTTTCTGGATGGATGGATGTTTGGATAAATATGTTTCTTTGACAGTAGCGCACACAGTTTCAGATCGATTTAACTGATAAGTGCAGGATCCACATGGAAGAGACAATGCACAAGCACTTCACTATCATGGTGAACTCGAGTGAAATGTGAACTCACAAGTGAACTCACAAGTGGTCAAAACTTCAAAGTGAGTGCATAATCGTAGACAAACTTACACATACCCCACAATGTGGGTATACCATAACTCAGACAATGGTGCGAGTGCACTTCGGACCTGTTGAATCCAGAGTTATAACCAAGATAGTTTGAGGAAACAGTTATTAGCTGGACATATGTAGCTGCTTGGTCTTTTAGATTGATACGTTTTGACGTTTCTATGTAGATCGAAATGATTGACAATTAGGTTCAATATCACATTGGAAAACTTCCAGTTTCAACGAAAATCAAGTTTCTGGTGTATTGCGTTGATGGGAAGATGGACATGTACCGTTGCCATTGACAGATCCAGGTACGCCTAGTGAAATAGGGTTTTGCCCCGTCACCACCGCTGTTACATTGGGCACAGCAGTCTACTAAATATCAGGTGGCCACCATTATAGTGTCCAGGCTGGCCGTTAAACGAGAATTAACTGTTGACAGACTCAGTGAATTTTAATGACCAAGCGCGGGGCTCGAACCCGCGGACCACAGACATTGAATTACCTTCAACAGCAGGCGACTGATTTAGCGCTTTACGCCACGACCACTTCACACAGTAGTTACTTGGTGCATGGAGACGAGGCTCCCTTATATCACTCAATACATAGTATTATATCATTCAATACAAACCCCCCATCCTCCCAAATTCACCAGAGTGGGACATCACTGTGTTGTATGTTCTTTTGTATAAATTCAAGAACAATTCACGTTTGTTGTAAAGCTATTACAACAACGAATCGTAAAAACTACCTTGTCACTTGTTCACTTCAAATGAAGACCACTTGTCCGCCCCCAACACACGACCACCTCTACTGTCCGATTTGAACTTGATGACAACAAACATAATTTATGGTCGCTCTTTGGTCGTGTATGGAGGGCCTGAATAAAGCACCTGTGATAACATATTATTAAACCCTTGTATGCCTCACAGGCCTAGACAACGTTATTATCAGACAAGTATCCCTCACCCATTACAATTTTTATAACTCTATGTATTAGCATATACATGCGTAACCAAATACTCTGCTCGCTATACTATTAATTAATGGTGTGTTCCATTGTGTTTATGGGGAGCCTTTGTTCCCATCGTGAGGAGCACTGACATACTCCCAATGCTAATTGTCAAATTGACTCTAAGCTCAGTCTCCTGGAATCTTTATCTGATGACCGATTCACACATTTTGAGGTGGACATAACGATGATGCAAGCATCATGATGCAGAGTACATACGTTTATATATACTATATTTATGTTGAGTATACATTGTTTTTTATGGTACAACCCCAAGTTTAAGACACCGTGGTCATTGTGGATTAAATATAGAAAATGTACATGGCTTCTCCTAAGCTTGTAATACAAACCTAGACTGTTTTTTTCCCAAACACTGAGTACCGCTGGTCCAAACCGCAACTTTCATGTCGACACAACTTTGAAATTGAAGGTCAAGTTCAAGATCACTTTGGGCTGCCCAGTATCTACGGGGAATGAACACTCGAATAAACACGGCTTCAGACTTTCTCAACGGGAGTCATGCCTGACCATTTTCCTGGAGAACATAGGTTGTGTCTTTGCAATGTGGATTACTCATTTGAACCATACTTGCATTGCTTGCTGAATGGATTCCGCTATGTTGTGTGTTGGTTACACCACTCCATGACAAACTTGAGTAATTCTCAGCTAACGCTCTCCAATTTGTTGAATAGACAACATTCTATCGTGGTTTCGAGATACCCCAGTTCACAGTTTGCCAGGCAAAGACAACCAAAGGGATTTTTAGGCAAACCTCGTGTGTTTTGGCAGCACCGCAGGTTCTGCAGATATCAGCAGAAAGACAAGTGAAGGACAGTTTCAAGCATGTGCGTTTGCTTCTGTTTTTTTTTTTACAAATCTTTATTCACATCCATCACATCCACTGCTGACAATTAGTCATGTGTGACCTGCATTGATGTAACCAATAGAATGGGAGAACCCAGTCAGCAACAATGTCCGTTGCATGTATATAACTACACTTTCTCATTCTTGAATGCACAATTATGTCATGCGATGATCTTATATCTAAGCCTGCAGCATGTTCAAAGCATATACACACTGATTCCAGTCATAAATCTCCCATAATTTAACTGATGTTCCAGAACGTTGTGTTGCCTTGATAACAATACTGGTTATGCGTGATTATCGTATAGACGTGGAAGCATTTTACGTTGCGATTTGGTCACCGTTGTTTGGTTCAGTATAGCAAGAAAATACTGAAAAAGTAGGTATGATTGCAGAGCTATAAAAATTTACTCGCATTAATCTTGTGGTTATGTGTAATTGTGTCTCATATTTGACCATTCACTAATGCAGGTGTTTTGTCTTGAAGAGAACAATAATTTATGGGAATTTATATTTGTTGGAAAAGAAACTTACAATGATGACCGCAGATGTCATGTACACCTGAGATTTGACCACTCATCTGATGTATAATTATTCGTCACGTCATACTACACATTTGATCAATTGGTGTCTGGAAGGCAAATTCAAAATTCCTACGTGGACATAATATTGTTCTCAAGTACACAAGGTCATCAAGGGTTGAAACCAAGGACTCAAAAGAGTACTGCATGTTGTATTGAAATCATAAGAAGCATGTTTTAGTGTAATTAGTGTTACGATTACAACTTCGAGACAAGGACTAGGCTTTGCTTCACAAGGAAGCCTAAATCCCCTTTCCTATTATATTACTGTTCAACGGAATACAACTGTCAGCATTGACCAATAATCTTCGCTAGTAATCTGGTTAGCCAAGTCAATATTACAGACCATACATGTATATCATCTTGTTAGTCGTACAAACTCACTTAAGAGCGGAATGTGGTGATTGAAAGATTTTTTGCTAAATGATAGCATGAGTAACTTTCAAAAATATGATCAGAGCTGATGTCAATTTATTTCACGATGTTGTGATAGACTATTCATTTTATTTGCAAATTTCAATTTGAGATTTCAATATGGAAATTTCAAGATGGATATGCTGGTTTCTGGAAAGAATAGGGGAAAATCTGGTAGCCAGTGGCATGTGATGTTTCAGTACTGCTATAATTACCACATAATCTACAATTACAGGCGTTCAGATGTTCGCTTGCAGTGACGCCTAATACCAGTAACTACCGCTCTGTAAGCCACAGCTTTATGAATGTGGACATTAATATTTTGACAGCACTGAACTGGGCAACTCAACCTGGGGACATCATTGTGCTGGAAGGAACACAACTAGTTTTGAATTGGACTCATCCAATTCTACCCCCTTTGCGAGTCTCTTGGTACTATAAAGGTACAGAGAACGAGCCGAAAAGAGACCTCATCATGAGCTACATCACTGGAGATGGTTTGGTCATCCCCCGAAAGCCTAGGTGGCATGGAAGGGTCGGGTATGATCAAAGCGTCGACGGAAGGCATAGTCGCAGTGTATATTAAGTAAATATGTTTATTTTGAAGCAATATATAACTCAAACATCAGATAAAAGTTGTTTTTGTATGCAGACCCTATATTCCATGTTGGGGCTGGATTTTAACATTGGGGTAGATTACCAACTTTTTCAATTTTTGAGATAGAATCATGAAATTTGGTGAAAAATTACGGCATGATACCCAATTGAGACACACAAAATTTCAAGTTGATTCGATTATCCAAAACAAAACTACGGCCCAAAAAGCGTGTTTCACTGACAGATGCAGTTTAGTATATAAAGCACACAGAACGTCTGGATATGTGCTGTATAAATCACGGGGTAATAATAATAAATAATAAATACAGGAACTGTATCCATCACACGCAAATGTAAACAAAGCATAAATGCGAAAAGTGGACTGATAATTCCACGCACACCAAGGTATATCACTGATTACGTTCGCATAACTACACTATATATACATGTATACAAACTGGAAAATGTACTTGATGTGGACTTCTTAACCTTTTCGCTACTGACCAACCCCTCAGCCTCCATACTGAGCCAATTCATGTATGAATTGATAGGATTTCTATATGTTTGATTATTTTTATTTAAAGATATTTCAGAATAATTATGTGTGAAAATAAAGTCATATTATTGTGTGCTATTTATATTGTGTATCCTTATCAACCCGGTGCCATTGGTCACCATGGAAACAAGAAAGAATTCTAGCGACCAAACAGATGCCATTGGTTGTTTCCGCTTTCTTTATCTTGCAGCCTTTTTCGAATTTGTAACGAAATATAACCCGATACATTTTACTTGACTACTCGTAGTCTTTTAAACTTGTGATGCAGTGAATCTCGTGGGTTTTGATAGTGTTTACAGCATGTCAATATCTTGATTAATTATGAAGATATTAAAGTTTTAGTCAAATTTGTCTGTATTCCGACCTGTTGTAATCGGTACTTGTGACGTCACAGGGTTAATTGCAAGTTAATTATTCAGTTAACTAAGCAGTCAATTAAGCTTCCAAATTTAAATCAGTGGCAATATGCATGTGCTAGTTTAGCGTGTAGGTACATTCTCGGGTATAAATAACATTAAATACGATCAGTCGACAGATACTTATACATCTATTGATTGCCAAAGTTATGGTTACGCAGCGTAACCATCAGTACAGCAGCAGGGGTGTGGTATGGTTACGCAGCGTAACCATGAGTAGTGGAAAGGTTAAGGTAAATTTGGGCATTTGTTTACATCCATGCTTGATGGATACACTTCGTTTGTTTATGTACAAAACTGGCATAATATGTGTCATGAAACAGATGAAAAGACAACTCGGACGGACTATGATCATCGAAATCAATGTGCACATGTTTTTTTTTTTATCTTGTATTAGATGAGTTGCACTAAAATTTAGTTTGGTGATAAAATTGAATACATTTGAAGGCAGTTGATTTAATGGTGACATTGAAGTTCACGAAGATGACCTTGAATGGTCAATCTGAATGTCATATCTCACCTGTCATGCTTCAAACAAAAGTGTCTGGTAACCTATCTTAGCCCTTGGACTAATTTTTCAAAAAGGCGAAAAACGCTCAATTTTGGACTCTGACAGCAATTTTCTCGAAAACTGTCTGATCAGTTTTGAGATTTTTGTTTCAAAGCATGTTAATTGGGGTCCTTGACATTATGTTAAAAGATGGAGTGCCTTGGATCGCTTGAAAGGCCCAAAATCTAGGCTCAAAAGGCCCGAAAAGGCCGAAATTTCAGTTTATGGCTGTTTTCAGAAAAATACTACCTGATCAGTTTTGAGATTTTCATTTCGAAACATGATAATTGGGGTCCTTGACATTGTGTATAACTATGGAGTGCCTTGAATCGATCAATAGGCTCAATTGTCCCAAATCCACAAATTCAGCTTTTGGTTGTTTTCTCGAAAACTATCTGATCAGTTTCGAGATTTTTGTTTCACAACATGATTATTGGGGTTTTTGACATCTAGTTCAAAGATGGAGTGCCTTAACGTAGTCCGCTACAAACAGTGAGGTAACGAAGAGTCAAAACTTGAAAGTCATTTCTTGAATAGTGTAACGGTTTTGGGGTGTTCCCAAAGGTTTCCCCTAGGTAATTTCGTTATAGTACGGTTAAATAACCGTTTATTAAAGTGTATATGTGTTTAAAGGTTCATTCGGTTCCGTATTGGTAAAATTCAGAAGGTTTTCCGTCTTGGAACTTAGTAATTTATGATGTTGGTAAAGCCGGAGACGGAGCCGGAGACGGAGACGGAACCGGAGACGGAGCCGGAACAATGGAGTACAAAAACGTAATGACGTTATTTCCGGAAGGTCATGTGATCAGCCTCGTTTTCGGTTTAAAAGGTGACATGTCAGCCACTGATTGGTTCTAGAGTGTTTTTAGAAATCCGGAAAATATCAGTGTTTTGGCGGACTATGACGTCACAATAGGTTGGTCACGTGACGTGGGTCTCAGGTCTATAAAAGCCCCCGCTTCACAGCGGACGGCGGAGTTGGTGTCCTGACGTCGACCTGTGCAGACCCCTTCTCCCTTAGCAGAGTACTCCCTTGTTCCGGCTAGAGTCATCCAGATGATCGCAGTTTATGTCTTCCGACTGGGCACTTGGAAAATAAACATGAAAACTTCAACCGAGTTGTTTTTCCGTGTTGGTTAGGGAACTGGAATTTATAATAAAGTTAGTTCACCGGAAAAGAAAGTAATACAGAGAAAAGGGAGATAAGACCACAGTCGGTTAAGACCAAGTTGTAACGACGTCTAAGGGTGATCCAAGAACCCAGATCATCAAGGAAGGAGACGGAGACGGAGGTGGAATTCAACGGAGCAACTACGAAGGCGGTACCGGACGGAGCAGCTGCAGAGACGGGAACGACGAAGCAGTTGCAGAGGCGGTACCGGACGACGGAGTAGCGGAGGCAGTACCTGACGGAGCGGTTGCGGTAACCGGAAGTGAGAACACTTCCGAGATTCTCCATTTCAGGTGCAGTTGCAGGTTGCGGTGAGGCGAAGCCAACCGGAGCAGTTTGCAGTGAGGCGGAACCTGGCAGAGCGGTTGCAGTATTCGGAAACGGTAACGTTCCCGGATTCTCTATTCCAGGTGCAGTCACAGTTGCAGTAAGGCGGAAAACGACGGAGCTGTTGCAGTAAGGCGGTATCCCGACGGAGCAGTTGCAGTACCCGGAGACGGAAACGCCTCCGGATTCTTACTTTACAGGTGCAGTTGCAGATTGGCAGTCGGGCAATGGTTAAGAGGTCCATTCCAGACCACGCTACCAACCTTCAGAGATTTCTAACCGGAGTTCAACCGTACAGCAGTAGCAGTTTCCCGGAGTTTTACCGTTTCAGCTCCGGTTAAGCAACAACTCACCCACCTCTCAAGAAAACCGGTTTATCAAGACGTCACAGAAGGGTGAAGAACCCGTTACAACTTTTTGGTGGCAGCGGTGGGATCATCTGCAGTACGACTACTAGACGGGGCAAATTGGCGGAACAGCAGTCGAAGGCAGCCGTGTCGGAAACGGAGCAGCCGGTAGGAGCAGTAGGAGCTGAGCCGTTGCAGATGCCGGTTGCGGAGAAGGAAGCAGTTCGTCCTGCCGAGCGAAAGCTGTTGCAGCCGGAAATGCGGAAAGCAGTTGCAGAAGTGCCCCTTCGGGTTCCTCAAGGAGTACAGCCTGAAGAGCAGTTAGCAGACGCGGAAATTAATTTTCCGGACCAGGCTGGCGATCGGGAACCGGATGCGGAACCGGAAGGCGGTGAGAATTTAGTCGACAACCTGACCAGATTATTGGCGATCCAAATGGAGGTGTTCCAGCAGCACCTGGCAGAAACCGGAAAGCAGCAGCAGCAGGCAGAAGCAGTACAACAACCAGCACCAAGGTCAGGAGTAGCCAGATTAATGACCTACGACGGAACTGATCCGTGGCCGGAGTATGAGGCTCACCTCCTTGAATATGCTCGGTATTACCGTTGGACAGCAGAGGAAAAGGCGCTGAACTTATGTGTCAGTTTGAGACGCAGCTTTGATACGGTTGTGGCGGCATTAAAACAGCAGTTTTGTCCGGGGGAGAAAACATTTGTTTTCCAGGCAGAATTGCAGATGCGGAAATTGCAGCCGGAGGAGGAGCTGTCCGAGCTGGCCAGAGACATACGGAGCAAGACGCGGCTAGCTTACCCAAAAGCGGACCCGGCAACAACAGAAGTGCTCATGAAGATGCATTTCTGCAACAGTCTTACTAACCGAGATATGCGGTTGTCGGTATTGAAAAGCCATCCGGAAACGCTGTCGCAGGCTCTGGCTTTCGCTACCGAGTATGAGAGCATCATGAAAACGGACAACAGTAGACCAGCGGAGCGACACCGGACGAGACAGCTGAACATGGAGCCAGAGTGGAGTCAGCAGGTGAACGAATTGCGGAAGCAAGCCGAGCAGACTCAGCAGCAGTTGGCGGATCTGATGACTCAGGTCAAGGAAGCGGTTAGTAGGCAGCAGCAGCAGCGCAGTTCCCGAGCGGATTTAGAATGCTTTAACTGTGGCCGGAAAGGACATTTTGCCCGAGACTGCCGGCAGCCGAAGCAGCAGCAGCAACGGCGTCAACCACAACAGCAGCAGTCGCCGCGACAACAGCAGCAGCAGCAGCCGCAGCAGCAGCAACAACAGCAGCAGCCACGACAGCAGCAGATGCAGCAGCAGCAGCCGGAAAACTAGAGCGGGTCGCGCAAAAAGGGGAATTCCGGGACCCGGAAGAGAGGACACCCCCATAACCGGCAGGTGGTTCACGGACCCGGTCCCAGGGGCGAGGTGGGCATGTGTGTGACAGCCAGAGTATGCAGAGAACCAGTAACGCTGATAATCGACACCGGCAGCACTGTCACAATGCTCAACCTACAAACCTGGGAACGGATCCGGAAACCCGGAATGAAGCTGGAGCGGTCGCCGATTCGTCTCTCAATGGTTGACGGAAGTAACATACGGACGCATGGGCGGAAAGAACTCCCACTCAACATCGCAGGAGTTGAAACCGTGACGTTCGAGATAGCAGACTGTGAAGACGAAGGAATACTGGGAATGGATTTCATCCGTTCCCGGATTTCCGGCATAAATTTTGACCGGATGACCATGCAGATGGGCAGCCAGGAGGTGTTCCTCACCATGTTCGAGCAGACCAGAGAGCCGTTTCCGATCAACGCTGTAGCAGATTACCAAATTCCGCCGGAAACAGAACAGCTGATAATAGGACAAGCAGAGAGTGTCCGTGAAGCAGAAGGAGTATTAGAAATGCCACAGGAGCCTATGGAGAAAAGACCATGGCTGATCGGGAGAACTTTATCCCAGATAAAGCAAGGAACAGTCCCGGTTCGAGTGATCAATGTGATGGCGGAGCCGGTAATCATCAAGAAAGGAGCGCAGTTGGCGATGATGACCACCTTAGCATCCGGTTGCAGTGTTGTCTCATTGGCGGAGCGGAGCAGGAAGGTGCAGATTTCTCCGGAATCGGAGGCCGGGCGGAATTGGAGCAGATACGAGAAGCTGCGGCAGCTAGCAGAGCAGACCCAGGATGCAGTGCCGAGTCATTTCCGCGAGAGTAACCGACCTCCTACTCGGAATAAGCCGACCTTCAGCAATGAAGCCGGAGAACTGGGGCAGACCAATGAGGTGCAACATCAGATAAACACGGGCAGTCACCGGCCGATTAAGCAGCCGACTAGACGGATTCCGCCGGACAAAAGAGAGCTGGTGAGCAGTCTAATTCAGGAGATGAAAGACAAGAACGTCATTGAAGAAAGTAGCAGTCCTTGGGCTTCTCCGATTGTGCTGGTGAAGAAGAAGGATGGAACCACCCGGTTCTGTGTTGATTACCGGCGGTTAAATGCAGTCACGGAGAAAGATGCTTATCCGTTGCCGAGAATTGACGACACCATAGCAGCCTGTGCAGACGCCAAGTGGTTCTCCACTCTCGACCTGACCAGTGGATACTGGCAGGTCGGGATGGACGAAGACGCCCGGAAAAAGTCGGCCTTCTGTGTTCCCGGTGGCCTCTACCAGTTCAAAGTCATGAGTTTCGGCTTGTGCAATGCTCCGGGTACATTCGAGCGGCTGATGGAGAAGGTGTTAGGCGGACTGTCCTGGAAGACCTGCCTCATATATCTGGACGACATCATAGTCTACACCAAGACCCTGGAGGATCACATCTGTGATCTTCAGGAGGTTTTCAACAAGCTGAGAGAAGCCGACCTAAAAGTCAAACTGTCAAAATGCAAGTTCTTCCAGCCGGAGGTGTCTTTCCTAGGTCACATTGTTGGAAGAGACGGAATCCGTACCGACCCGGCAAAAACGGAGGCAGTACGGAAGTGGCGGACACCCACCAACCTGACGGAGCTGCGCAGTTTCTTGGGGCTATGCTCCTATTACCGGAAGTTTGTGCCGAAGTTTTCCGAGATTGCAGCGCCACTGAATCGCTTGACGGAAAAAGGGGTGCAGTTCCAGTGGCAGACGGAGCAGGAGCAGGCATTTGCAGAGCTGAAGAACCGCCTAGTATTGGCACCGATACTCGGTTACCCAAGGGAGCAAGGCCGATATATCCTGGACACGGACGCCAGTGACACCGGGCTGGGAGCAGTGCTGTCACAGAAGCAGGGCAACCAGGAGCGGGTGATAACCTACTTGAGCCGCAGCCTAACCAAAGAAGAATGGAGATACTGTGTCACCCGGAAGGAGCTCCTGGCGGTTGTGTTTGCGGTACAAAAGAATAAGCAGTACTTGCTGGGATGACACTTCCTTCTTCGCACGGATCATGGCAGTCTTACCTGGCTGATGAATTTCAAGGAGCCACAGGGGCAGGTCGCCCGGTGGATTGAGCTCCTGAGTGAGTTCCATTTCGACATCGAACATCGTCCGGGGCGATTCCATAATAACGCGGATGCATTGTCCAGATCCCCGTGCAGCCAATCGACTGGAAACAGGCCAAGATAGACGCCTGGAACTACGGAGAAAGGATCCGGCAGGCTCGGAGTGAAGAAACTCCTCAGCCCAAGCCAAGGAAGGGACGCCGGAAGCGGTCACGGAGATCGGGCGGAGAAGCAGAACTGGCAGAGGAGGAGTCTACAGAAAATGAAGAATTCCATGCGGTTGCGGTGGCGGAGAAAGCAGCGTCCCGGAAGCCGGTTGCGGTTGCGGTGACAGAGGAAGCAGCGTCCCGGAAGCCGGTTGCGGTTGTGGTGACGGAGAAAGCAGCATCCCGGAAGCCGGTTGCGGTTGCGGTGGCGGAGGAAGCAGCGTCCCGGAAGCCGGTTGCGGTTGGGGTGACGGAGGAAGCAGCGTCCCGGAAGCCGGTTGCGGTTGCGGTGATGGAGAAAGCAGTCCCAGGAAAAGCGGATGCGGATGCGGTTGCAGAGCAGATTAGGCTGGCGGAAAATGTGGACCAGGATACTGTGCTGGGGCAGAAATATCGACCAGAAGATTTGCGGAGAATGCAGCAAGCAGAACCTTGGTACCCACTGGTAACGACGCTGATCGATGGAAGCGGTACAGCTGGCAGTGCAGACTTTCCCAGCATGAGCAGCGAGGAGAAAGTGCTGTACGGGATGCGGAAGACCTTGCTGAAAGTCGACGGAGTAGTCTACCGGAAATGGAAAACGGCAGAAGGAACCAACCGAATGCAGTTAATAACACCGAAGGAGCTGAGACAGGAGATTTTCCGTCTGGCCCATCAGAGCCGGACGGGAGGACACCTCGGAAGCAGAAGGATGGCAGCTAGCATTCGGAGGCGGTATTTCTGGCCGGCTATGATGCGGGACATTAAGCAGTGGGTGCTGAGCTGTGACGAATGTGCATCAAGAAGTATGCAGAACCTGAAACGATCTCCGATGCAAAAATACCGGGTTGGAGCGCCCATGGAGAGGGTGGCAATGGACGTGATGGGTCCGTTACCTAAATCCACCCGGGGGAACCGGTACATCCTAGTAATCGGTGATTATTTCACCAAGTGGGTAGAGGCCTACCCAATGCCGAATCAGGAAGCGGTGACGGTTGCGGACATATTCGTCAACCAGTTTGCAGCGCGGTACGGCATCCCGATGGAGATCCACACCGACCAAGGCAGAAATGCCGAGTCCGACTTGCTGAGAAATGTTTGCAGAATCCTGGGGATTCACAAGACACGGACAACCGCTTTCCGACCTCAGTCGGACGGTTTCATTGAGCGATTCAACCGGACACTGCAGCAGATCCTGAACCTGTACGTAAGCGAGCGGCAGACCAACTGGGATCAGCTAGTTCCGTTGGCGATGGCAGCTTACCGGAGTACCCCGCAGGAGACAACCGGGCAGAGTCCCAATTTGCTGATGCTGGGCAGAGAAGTCAACACTCCGGTAGAGTTACTGATTGGCAGACCTCCGAACGAATCGACAGCAGAAGTAACAGAGTATGGCAGTCAGCTCCGGGAGCGACTAGAAGCAGTATACAAGGCGGTTCGAGCGAAATCTGGCAGAGAGATGGAACGGCAGAAGAAGCTGTATGACCGGAGGAAGGTCGACAATCAGTTCCAGCCAGGAGACCGAGTGTGGATGGCCGTCAAAACACAGAAGAAGGGCAAGGCACCCAAGTTGCAGAGGAAGTGGAGCGGTCCAAAGCTAGTGCTGAGCAGATTTACCGACGTGACCTACGAGATTGCAGAGAGTGAAACTCGGCAGAAGGTGGTTCACTCTGATTTGCTGAAACCGTATAATGGTGTCAAGCATCCGAGATGGATGAAGCGGAGAATGGCGGATTCCTGGAGACAGACGGAGCCGCCGAAGCAGAGTAGTGTTCCGGAGTCGGAACAGACGGTCTCCGAGTCGGATACGGACTCGGAGTAAAGCCGCAGAGGACGAAGAAATATGGGAAGATGGAGTGAGCTGTAGAGCAGGAGAAGGAGATAGCTGAGACCCTGGTAAAACGTTGAGTTCCGGCAGAGAGCGACCGCAAGAAGTTGGAACAGTGAGCAAGTGCTGGTTCCGGAAACAGGGCGGAGAAATGAAGCAGAGAGGAACGCGGTGCAGAGACCGGATAGAGACATCCTAGAGGTTCTGACTGGGTTGAGCACATAGTCAACCAGTCCAGGGTAGCGGCCAGGGGTCCAGAAGAACCTGGGTTAGCGGTCTAGTATCTCCAGAGAAGCAGCAACACGTCTTCCGTATTCAGAGAATTAAGACGGAAAAGTTTTCCGGCTGTAGACATCCAACCGGAGTTTCCACTTAGCAGAGACAGAAAACCGGCTGCAGATCGACAGAAGCGGTGAAACATCATTCCAGATAGGAAGGGCTCTCCTTCTGGACAAGAATGTATGCAGTTTCCAGTGTCAACAAGCAGTAATACCAGTGAGCAGATATGCAGTTGACGAAGCAGTGCAGATGGCGGAAACGCCCAACTTGCAGTCTAGATGTACGTCTGGCAGGCAGATTCAACTGGCTGAGACTTTATTCAACCCTCCTGATGGCAGAGATACTTCAAAATTGCAGATACTTCGCTCGGAGAAGCAGTTGAAAGGGAGCCGGAAAAACCCGGAGAAGCCGGTTGAGCCGGAGACGGACACCTCTCGGTTAACGGTTGAGTTTTTGCATAATTGTGACGTCACTCCTGAGGCAGCCAATCAGCATGGAGCTTTTCCAGTCACGTGAGCAGAAAGGGTATAAAAGGGCCTTGAAATCGGGCTCTGAGAGCAGTTGAAGAGCAGACCTCGAGTTGTGCACATCGCTGTTAAAGTTTGGCAGAATCGAATCAAGTCCAGTGTTTTCCGGCTGCGGCAGATTTTGCAGTAAAAAACGACTAAATGTTTCCCGGAAGACCATCAGTCCGGAGAAGCGGTGCAGTAGAAGCGGTGCAGTAAAAGCGGTGCAGTAGTTAGACGACTTCTGTTTCCCGGCTTTTCCGGATGGCCTACATGGCGCTCCAACAAAGGCGAGGTGGCGGCCCCAATGGGACTGAGATGGGCAACCGGACGAAAGAGCTGTGGCGGTACTGTAAGAAGTGTGACCGGATGTTTGCGGACGCGAGGGATAGAAGGGAACACGTCTGCCCGGTCCAGAAGTACTATTGCTGCCTGTGTTCCTTCTACGGAAATCGGGCCTGTGACTTACGGAGACATCTCCGGGAGGCACATGGATGGACGTACCCTGCAGAATACCGTCCTCCTCAGGACGAATGGACACTGAACCGGGTCGGAATGTTCGACTCAGCCCGGAGAGGGATTGCTACGAAGTCCCGACAGAACCGCTTCCGCAGATTCCTGACTCGTTCCCCGGTACAGCCTCCGGTTCCTGTTCCGTCCCTTCATCAACTCCTGTACGGAACAGACTGGGATGCCGGAGCAGCCGCTCCCGTTGAACGGCCGGAATCGATCGATCCACCAGGTTGGGTTCCGGATCCGCAGGGCTGTCTTAGGGCAGCGGAAGACACACCTCCGGAAGACTGGGAACTAGAGATATCGGCGGAACCGGACGGAGAAGCTCAGCCGGCGGAGGACTGGGAAGAAGAGATCCGGGTGTGGGAGTATAAACCACCTTCTCCCACCCCGGACACGGAGTTGGAGACTTCAGAATATCACACTGCAGACGAGGAGGAACCCTGAGGCGGTCGACGGAGGCGGTTGGCAGCGTAGCAGTCGACGGAGGCGGTTGGCAGTGTAGCGGTAGACGGAGGCGGGTGGCAGTATAGCAGTTGACGGAGGCGGTTGGCAGTGTAGCGGTTGAAGGAGGCGGTTGGCAGTTTGGCGGAGACGGAAGAAGCGGTGGCGGTGGCAGTTAGCAGCAACAACAACACGGAAAAAAAAAAAAAATAAAATAAAAAATTATTTATCCAAGAAGACCACCAGGAGGAGTTGCAGTTTGCTGAGCAGCCAATCATCGAGCAGATAAGCCAGTCACGTGACTTCCAGAGACTATAAAAAGGGGCAGATAGCTGTTACCGGACGAGTCAACATCGACCCTAAGCAGAGAATCAGAATGCCGAAAGTAAAGACAACACCCCGCAAGCCTCGCCCTCACCGGTGTGGAGACTGCAACCTAGAGTTCAAGAGCAAGCACACGTTGCTCCGGCATGTCACGGAACAACACACGAGTGAAGTCACCGTCTTCGCCTGTCCGCAGTGTGACCATTGGAGCAGACGAAAAGAGGGGACACAGAAACATCTGCAGTCCCGACACAGAATGGACACGAACCTGATTCGACTAAGGGTTGGCCGAGAGCAGTTTGAGGAAAAAGCCCTCCGGTCCAAGGCGACTCCACGGAAAAGCAAGAAACCAGTGACACGGTTGGATCAGCTGTCGGATACGGAGTCGGAGTCGGGAGGTTCGGTTTCGTCCCGGACCCGGTACCGTTCTGGTACCCAGTCGGTGGCCACACTAGCAGCCAACGTTTCGTCCACGGAGGCGGAGAGCAGTTCGGAAGAAGAAGCAGAGCTGAAACTTATGGCAAGTGAAGACGAGTTGCAGGACCCGGAGCCGGTTAAGCCACCTGTTACCCGAAGTTCTTCCCGGAACACCTCCCGGAAAAACAGCCCGGACCCATCCCGGGGAACCGGAGCAGATCGTGACCGCGGAAAGAAGCGGAGTCGCAGCCGTTCTCCGGAGAAATCCAGCCGTCATCAACGCCGAGAATATAGGAAGGAGAGCCCGGAGCGTACCAAGGACTGAGGCGGAGAACGTGGCCGAGAGGAGAAGCGGCATTCACCATCCAAGTCTACCGGAAGCAGCGGCAAAGGAAAAAGCAAGGGAGTGTACGACTACAAGTTCCGGCTGTTGGAGGAAGGTTCCAGCGGAGCAGCAGCAGAAGGCGGAGTGGCGGATATTGCGGAAATGCAGGGCAGAGACGAGGAAGGCAGTTTCCGGAGTCCAGCTCCGAGAATAACTAGCAGTGGCAGAGCGGTGAGCAGCGTGATCGTTCGGCCCGGAGGCAGAGCAGAAAGCAGATCCAGCGGTCGAGCAGATAGCAGAGCAGATAGCAGAGCAGATAGCCGAGCGGATAGCAGACCCGATGGCAGATCCGGAGGCCGAGCGGAGACCAAAGCGGAAGGCGGAACCCGGAGCAGAGCTGACAGTGAGACGGAGACCCGCAGATCCACGGAGAGAACTTTACCGGCAACCATTCAAGCAGTAGCCGGAAGCAGATCAAGTATAGCGGCTAGGTACTTGTATTACATTAGAAGTTATTCGTGTTATACAAATCAACAAGTTGGTTTTTAGGTCACCGGACCTATGGTCCGATAACCTATTGCCATCATGTTGCGTCTGTCGTGCGTCGGTCCGTCCTTCAACATTTTTAGGTTACCGGACCTGTGTTCTGATAACCTATTGCCGTGGCGTTGCGTCCGTCCGTCCATTCACATTTTTATCTTAAAAATGTATGGTGCGATATTTCTGAAAACTTGGGAAAAGATACCTTATGATAAGAAGGTATTTTTTAGTTTTTTTTTAATTTTGAATTTTTCTCAAAATGGCTGCCATTTTTGACAAAAAATGGTCAATTTTGAACTTTGGCAGCCATTTTCTCAAAAATTGTCTGATCAGTTTCGCGATTCTGATCCAAAAGGCTCCTTTCGTGTACCTCTGTGATGTGTATAAGTTTGGTTGCCCTTGAATCACCGGTCTGCATGTGGCGGCTATTTTGAATTTTTGACGGGTCGCCGAAAACAATTTTCTTTGGGCCCCAAATCGCATTACTATTCATTTTGGGCCATTTCTGACCGAAAAAAAGAATTCCCCCCTTTGAATTTTTTTTGGGACTTTCAGCATTCCTTTTCCTTCATAATGAGAGCTGCCAGGACTGTACTCATAGTACGCCAGAAGAAAGAGCTTAGAAATTGGCACTTTCAAATGGGAACTCCCATGTGGCGATTTGTGTGGTGACCTTGAATTTGACCTTTGATGATCAAAACAGCCATTTTGGGGTAAAAAATGACCAAATTCGCCTCTACAGATGAAATGCTTGCAGATGGAGCTTGAGTTTGCCGTATGAGCTATGGGAAATCATGTATGGAACAACTAACGATGACCTCGAGCTTGGCCTTGGATGACTTGGAGTGGTAAATGTTTGATGTGAGATGTGTAAATTAGCCACTGGGTCTTTAACCTTTGCACACACAGGTTATGAGTGTGTATATGGTTAGAAGAAGTCATGTTACATGTATATATGGCATATCTTTTGGTGACCTTGAATTTGACTTTAACGACCTTGAAGGCCAAATCTCAAAATCTTGCCTGACCTGACATGTGAAAATGGTCATTTCCAGACAAAATACTTGTATTATAAAGCTTATATGTTTGTAATATGAACATATATAAATTCATATGCAGCATACCTAAAGGTGACATTGAAGTTCACAAAGATTTTTAGTAAATCTCAAGGTCATATGTCACATGCAATGCTTAGAACCAAAATTGTCCGGTAACCTATCGTAGCTTTTGGGCTATTTTTTTTGTGTTTAAAACTGTTTTCATCACTTTGCCCTGGATGCAAGATAACTTCCCAACTCCTTTGCAATAAGGTTCATTATTTACAGGAAAACCATTCAACTCATGTATTCATTGGAAATAATTCCATGTTTTATTGGCGTTAAAATTACATGTACCTAAATCTTCAATTGTGAATATATTTTAGTACCAAAATAAATGTTACTCAATTGGTTATGGAAACATCGTTTATTATTCATTACACACATAATGAAGCAGGTGGGTCTCACTGTACATGTCATCTCTTAGGGATGAAGTCTCACTGTGCATGTCATCCTTAGAGATGAAGTGGGTGAGTCTCACTGCATGTCATCTCTTAGGGATGAAGTGGGTGGGTCTCACTGTGCATGTCATCTCTTAGGGATGAAGTGGGTGGGTCTCACTGTGCATGTCATCTCTTAGGGAAGTAGTGGGTGGGTATCACTGTGCATCATCTCTTAGGGATGTAGTGAGTGGGTCTCACTGTGCATGTCATCTCTTATAGATGTAGTGGGTGGGTCTCACTGTGCATGTCATCTCTAAGGGATGAAGTGGTTCGGGCTCACTGTGCATCATCTCTTAGGAATGTAGTGGGTGGGTCCGCGGGGGTGGGTCTCACTGTGCATATCATCTCTTAGAGATGAAGTGCATGGTTAGGTCTCACTGTGCATGTCATCTCTTAGAGATGTAGTGGTTAGGTCTTACTGTGCATGTCATCTCTTAGGGATGAAGTGGGTGGGTCTCACTGTGCATGTCATCTCTAAGGGATGAAGTGGTTGGGTCTCACTGTGCATCATCTCTTAGGAATGTAGGGGGTGGGTCTGCGGGGGGTGAGTCTCACTGTGCATATCATCTCTTAGAGATGAAGTGCATGGTTGGGTCTCATTGTGCATATCATCTCTTAGAGATGAAGTGCATGGTTAGGTCTCACTGTGCATGTCATCTCTTAGAGATGTAGTGGGAGGGTCTCACTGTGCATGTCATCTCTTAGGGATGAAGTGGTTGGGTCTTACTGTGCATGTCATCTCTTAGGGATGAAGTGGGTGGGTCTCACTGTGCATCATTCAGGGTGAATTCGAAAGCATTGTTGCCGAAGTGCAGACCTCATCAAAAAAAGGTAATCTATTATTGGCCGAAATATATCGAGTGCCAAATACAAACCAGTGTGTTTCTCTTGAGCGATTCCAGAAAATGATATCTAATTGTAGCAAAACCAACTGTGATTTAATGATTGGAACAGACCAAAATTTTGACTACATGAAAGTGGATACCAACAAATATGCATCTGACTTGCTAGATCATCATGATAGGGATATTACCTTCTTCGCTCGTCCCCAGTAGAGTTAATGATACTTCTGCAACACTTATCGACATTATATATGCCAGACATGGTACTAACTGTCATGATATTGTGTCCAGAACAATGGTATCAAATATATCTGATCATCTCCCTATACTAACATGTATGGGACATCGTTCACTGGTTACGACGAATGATCCTTTAATATTTACATACTGAAAACTCGGCGATGAGCAAATTCATAAAATATCAAATGAACTGAAACTGACTGACTGGCAAACAGTCCTAAGAGACAACAATGTAAACATATGCTACGAAATATTTATTTCGCATTTTAATTGTATCATTGACAAATATGCACCCATGGTAGAGTGCAGAATACCACGTAAATCTGTTATTCGTGACAAGTGGATGACTCCTAGTTTGATAAAATGCTCTAAACGCTGCGACGTTCTTTACAGACGGTCGCTTGGCCGTGACAAGCGGAGTGAAGAGAGTGTTGCTTACACTAACTACAGGAATATATTCAATCGATGTAAGCGCCTTGCGAAACAAACATATTTCAAATCCCTGTTGGAAGAATTCTCGCAAGATATAAGGAAAACTTGGGGTGTACTCAATACAGTGATTGGTCGTAATATTGTGAAAGATGATACTTCTATCACTTTCAATGTAAATGGGCATAAAATAACTGACAAAGTAAAGATTTCAAATGAATTTGTGTCTTATTTTTCCACTATCGGAGAAGTATCGGCGCAGTCAATCCCTAAGTCTAATCATTCGCCGGAACACTACATGACATCCAAACCTGTACCCGGATCTATATATTTAGCCCCGACCGATCCATCTGAAATATCAGATATAATAAAGTCATGTAAGAATAAGAAAAGTGCCGGTGATGATAATATCAGTATGATATGGAGCGTTTTTAGGGTCAATATTCATTGACATGCATTGTAGATTTTCTTGTTGTGAATGATTGTTTCCACCGCAAAATTCTTTATTCCACATTACTATTTCTAAACTTTCTGTGTCGAATTTACATATTCTTACTGCATAGTTCTAACTTCCATCTCCTTGCTGCTTACTTCCAAGTTCTCACTGGTACTTTCTCAATGCTTAATTCATCATGTCAAATTCTAACACCTTTGTCCAGGCAAACTATCAAAAACAAATAGCATCTGGCACAATGCATAATAGAACTTAGCACATTGCATTTAGAATATAGCATATCGCATGACGAACAACGCACAACGAACGAAGCACTCGGCGGTTAGCGCCGCCTGTCGTCATAATGATACAGTAGTAATTGTTGTGGACAAAATTACTACTGCAACATTATGACGACAAGAGGCGCTGGCCGCACGGAGCCACATGATGTATGAGAAACTAAGACCTCCCTTATCATTGGTCACGTGTTTGGCGCGACCAACAGGTGCCACACTCATGCAGCTGAGCACAGGCCCCAATGAATTCCCGCACCCTGCCCTGTAAATAAAAGAATAGTGAGTCTAGTGAGAGATGATTAATATGAGTCTAATAATAAGATTTCTATGCTCATTAAAATCAATTTTCGATGTGACGTCATGAATACTCATTATAATATAATACACTGTTGCTAATTAGGTGCAAATATTATCATGACATAGGACTAAAATTAACATACACAAAATGGTCATAACTTGAGAACGGACAGTGATAATTGAGATGTGAAAAAAAATTCTCAGGAAACTGGTGGCTATCTTTTTCAAGGCTAAATATGATGATCTCTCCGATCATAATTTCTTCATGCCGGTAATTTGGCACGATTCCAACTCGTGACAGTACAATAGATACACCAGTACTAGGGGCGTAATTAGAAATCCCAGAAAGGGGGTGGGGGCACAAGAAATAAATTGAATGTATGGTCCTTGCGAAACGAAGCACGAGCGCAGCGAGTCCCAAGCGGCGGGGGTCTGGGGCCTGCTCAAGGGCTCCAGAAGCCAAATGCTTTTTGGCGTTTGCTGGTGCATTCTAGCCCTATTTTGGGTACAGCCAGTAATCAAATATTTATACTGTACACTGGTATGCATTCAGTTGTAATTTGACATAAACCATAAAATATGCATGTGAAAATTCAACTAATTTTCATAGATAAATGATCAAAGGGCGAGTATAAATTGTATGTGAAGTTCTTCCAACATAAGTCAGAGAATACAATATGTTGTTTCTTATGTATACAGATATATTGACATGTATATCTATTTTCAATTACTTGGCAATAATGGTGGCACTTTTTAGTATAGTATATATAAAATGCAAGTGTTTGTTCTACAATAAACGTGTTAAAACGTGTTTTTGTATTTTCCGCCAAATTGAGTATTCGAAATACATGAAACTATGAGTGGTACAGTGATTCCAGGGGCGGAACCAAGATTTCGAAAAGAAGGGGTCCAACATTATACGGCGTGGGGTTTGGGGCCCGCTCAAGGGCTCCAGAATCCAGATCTTTTTTTATGTCCTATGGTAGCTTCCTGGTATCTCCTGGGTATAAATCCCACTCCTTGCCTGTCCGGTGGGGTTTCTGGGGCCACTCAAGAGACCTAAAGCCAGTGTTTTTTTTATGATAAATGCAAGGAACAGAAACGAAACGAACCCATCTCAGCTGGGAGTCTGGGGCCTCCTGAAGGGCCCAGAAGTCAGAGCCTTTTTATGTTCTGAATTAATATTGTGCCCTATCCTGGGAATAATTGCACTTAAAAATTCATCGATCACTATTTCCTGAAAAGTTTGTAAAAAAAATGTAGAAGGGAGGCTGCACATTTGGGCCGAGGGTCTGGGGCCCACTGAATGGTCCCACAAGGCTGCCACACGCAGACCGGCGATTCAAGAGCAATGAAACTTGCCATTGATGTACATGAGGGAGATGTGTTGAAACAAAAGCTCAAACTGATCAGACAGTTTTCGAGAAAAAGGCCATAAAAATCCAAAAATAGCAACTTTTCATAAAAAAAAATGGCCGCCGAATCGGCAAAAACGATTGGAGGAAAAAAAAAAAAAAAACGTCTCAGGGTATTAGCCCAAGGAATGTTTCAGTAAATTTTCAAAAAGAATTCACCAAGGCAAAAAAAAAATATTTGCCGGATGGACGACGGACGAACGTACCAAATGTTTAGGTTAAAGGGCTTTCACCATGTTAAATTTCCTCTCACGTGTGAACCCCTTATCCCCAATTTAAACCCCTAAATACACGTCTGCTCATAAAAAGTGGGTTGGGCTATTTTCAGCTTTTTCAAGCCCCTAAACCCCGGAATTTTTCCCGGACGGACGACGAACGAAAAACCACGCCAATAGCTTATCGGGCCATGGGCCGGTAAGCTAAAATACAGCACCGGACCAGCGGTCCATCAAACCAAGGTCTTTCCTTCATTCGGGAGTCTTCAGTTTCTCATTCGCAATGTGGCAACTCGACCCGCGGCGCCGTCTGTCGTCATAATAGTGCAGTAGTAATTTTGACACATGAATTATGCTTCATTCGTTGTGCTTTGTTCTTCGTGCGATGTGCTTTATTCTAAATGAAAGGTGCTAAGTTTCATATGCATTATGCCCGATGCTATTTGTTTTTTATTAGTTTGCATGAACAAAGGTGTTAGAATTTGGCATGATGAAGCAAGGCTTGAGAAAGTACTAGTGAGAACTTGGAAATAAGCAGCAAGCATAGGCGGATCCAGGGGGGGGGGGGGGGGCGCATTTATTATAGATAATATAAATATAATGTAATATCTAAGGTAAAGAGCTGATATGAATAAATTGTGGGCGTAGATGGGGGGGGGGGGGGGTTCGGGGGGTTTGATCGAACCCCCCTTTTCACCTGAAATTCCAAATTTAATCCCAACTGATCCAACAGCAAAAGAGTCCGTTTCAACCATAAAATATCCCGTTATATCCCCATTGATGGTCGGCCACAAGAGCGGATCTGGGGGGAGGGGGTGTCCAAGGGTTCTGGTTCTGCCTTTTTCTTCCACTGGAACCCTCTCATTCAGCATGATTGACCGTTCCCATGCAAGTTCCAATTTTGGCCCAGGGATTTGACTACTTCTCCTGTATCTACTGGTGATTAAAAAGGTAACTACTATCAGAAATACATGTATTTCTGCTACTATAATTGCCAAAGGCAGATCCATGGGGTGGGGACGGAAGGGGGCCTTGTCCACTCCCCCCCCCCACCCCACGCACAAAATTAATATTGAAAATTCAGGGGGTAGTGTCGGTACAGAAATGACGCACATGTATGGGGAATATAATATTAGTTCTGATGCATTTTTGTCACCAAATGCTTTGAGATATGATAAATTTGGTATTGGCATTATTTGGCATTGATGGTGAAAAAAATAATTAATTTGGATTTAATAACAAATGCTTGATTAAAAAAGGTGGTTTTAGGGAGTTTGAGTGAAAGTTATACTCAGGAGAGGCCAGGAAGCTAATACAGACCATGAAAAGGGCTCTGTCTTCTGGGGCATTTCAGCGGGCCCCAGACTCCCGGCCGCGAGGTGCTTGCCGGGCTCGCATTGGTCCACTCCCTTAAATCCTGGATCTTCCCCTGGATGCACTACTCTCTTCATTTAGTATGATATACATTCATACTACTTCAATAACTAAAGGGGGCTTACAGCGCACCCCCCCCCCCTCCCACACACAACCTGGAGCCAAGCACCTTGTACTCGTCCCTGATTGGTACACGAAATAGGCATCCAATAGTCCCAGAAACGTCTCTGGAAACCACCCCAAATGCTCTCATAAAACACCAAAATGCTATTTTTTCTCGGGGGGCTTATGGCGCCCCCCGAACCCCCAGACCGCATTGACTTTGTTTGCGCCCCCCCTAATCAAAATTCCTGGATCCGCCTCTGGCAAGGAGATGGGATTTAGAACTATGCAGTAAGAATATGTCAATTCGACACAGAAAGTTTAGAAATAGTAATGTGGAATAAAGAATTTTGCGATTGAAATAATCATTCACAACAAGAAAATCTACAATGCATGTCAATGAATATTGACCCTAAAAACGCTCCATAGTATGAAACTGATAAAAAGTCTCGTGGACGTGGTTAGTGCTCCTATAGCCCATATAGTGAATCTTTCATTGGAAACTGGCACGTTTCCTGACGCCATGAAATTGGCGAAAGTAATACCGATTCACAAGGGGAAAAGCAAAGAATTATTCAATAACTACAGACCGATATCTTTGTTACCCAATATTTCTAAGATCTTAGAGAAGGTAGTTCATAAAAGGGTATACAAGTTCATATCAAAACATAATTGGTCGCCGCATCAGCGGCGGCCTATATCAAATACAAAGTTACTTTAACTTCCTGTGCCGCTCAGCACAGTGCACCTTTTTCCACCTGCCGCTCAGCGCACTAACTGATATTCTAGCACAAACATCATTTAATTTTATCAGATTACACGGTGGCTAGGCGTTACGCGTTATTCAGGGAGTGCCGCGTAAAATCGTGAGTATTACGCGTTATTCGTGAGGAAATTGCACAGGAAACGACATAGGTCCCCACTTCAAATGAGGTGAGTTCGTGAAAAAGTTCATTTCCTTCTTAAAATATTGTTTCCACGGAACATCCCAATGAACAAACATCACGTATGATACTATGAATTACTTGCATACATCGTTATATTTACGAAAATGGACACACAGTTCGTGACAACACCCGCACGCTTGCGACTCGTTTGGGAAATATCATCGGCTATCAATTGAAACCAACAAAGTGCATGTTGGTAAATCATGGAATGCTCGCAGAAGTCTTTGTTTATCGTTACACCATGCAATCAGCTGTTTTAATCGAGTATTTTATGAAATGAGAAGCTTTTTATGGTTTACGCGTATCAGCCTGAGGGAGAAAATCTACACACGCGTTACGGCATGAGGAAACATGTGAGCGTTGTGGGGGATGGTAGAGATGGCAATGCATACATAGATATTTTTAAAGTATGATTGGAGGCTGCACATGTTCCAAGTACTGACGATACTCCTCATTCATCATTATCCTCCATATGTTCCTCCCAATCTTCATAAATCTGAAATTGACAATACTAAGAGCTTTTTGTGTTTTTACACAAAAGCTCACCAAGAGAAAACATTATCCCTTGAACTTGAATTTATCCCATCAATTGAGCAGTGAAAACTGAGTAAAATTCGCATTAAAAAAAAGAAATATCCCAACCTCAACAAACTATTTACTCATGCACATACGCGTAATGCCCTCACGCAAATCGCGTAAAGTATAGCAAATAAACAAATCACACATTCAACCTAGATTCGTGGCGCTTGCGACCATTGTGAAACATTTCGAAGACAGGCACATGTGAAACCCATATTATCAATATCATAGACCTCTCATTCTATTTACAATAATGCCGATATATAACAATTTTCAACCCCAAAACCGAGGAGGGCGACTGTCGAAGCGAAATTGACAGATATTGTGCAGCCGAAGGTATCGCTACGCTGGCTTATTTATTTAATTTAAACTCTCAACAACAACCATGAATATGTGTAATGTTCCGTGCAAAGCCAAATCAGACATTTCAAAACGGTAAAATTAGCGAAATTGTGTGTTTTTCCTGCTCGGGATCAACCAGAGGCTGCCATTTCCTCACGAATAACGCGTAATACTCATGATTTTACGCGGCACTCCCTGAATAACGCGTAACGCCTAGCCACCGTGGATTATTTGACTGACGATCTCACAGCAAGAATTTTGGCCAACGCATTTGTTTCATGCGGCGACCACTTTTGCTACTCTGTATCCCTGACGTTTACTTGTGTTCTTTATAATAAACAATTCGGGTTTAGGCCGAGATATTCAACTACGGATGCTGTCATAACGTTTACGATGGATGTTCTGCAGTCAATGGAAAAACACGAATTTTGTCTTGGTACATTCTTGGATCTATCGAAAGCGTTCGATACGCTAAACCACGACATCCTTCTACATAAGTTGACGCATTATGGTATTAAAGGGAAGTCTCTCGAGTGGTTTACCTCATACTTAAAAAATCGACGTCAGTATGTGTACTATAGCGGTATAAAATCAGAGTATCGCAATGTAAATATCGGTGTCCCTCAAGGAAGCGTCCTAGGTCCACTTTTATTCGTTCTTTATTCTAATGACATCCCACAATGCACCAAATACGCAAAAACAGTTTTATTTGCCGATGATACTACTGTATACTACTCTAGTGCAAATTTATCCCAGCTTTATGAGCATATGAATGTGGACTTGAAAAGTTTGACTGATTGGTTCAGAGCGAATAGGCTTTCTGTAAATGCTTCTAAAACCAAATACATGGTTTGGGCTTAGTCTCTCCAAACCCCCAAACTGTTCAAATTGGGCTACAAGCACCATTTTCGGACTGCAGTTAGATATGACCATCATCTACCAATTTTCCGAGGGAGCCAAGCTGTGCTCCCTCTATGTCGGCCATTTTGAGTAAATCCAAGATGGCCGCCTTCCGGAATAACAAATTGCCATAACTTGAGAACCAAAGGTGGCAGAATAATGTATGACACCACTTTATTGGGGCTTTTCTGTATGAGAAATCCATTGCTGGTGTTGTTTTAATGATTATATGACATAGTATTGTGATAATTCCGTTTTGAAGGAAATCCTCTGCCCAGAATGTGCGTTTCTCGGGCCCAAGTAGCGCACCTTACTCTACGAATAGGCCTACTACTCACCAACTGAATGTATACCATATTTAATCCGTCTGGCACATTTTTAGGTTACCGGACCTTTGGTCCGATAACCTATTGCCGTGGCGTTGCGTCCGGCGTCCGTCGTCCGTCGTCCGTCGTCCGTCGTCCGTCCGTCCGTCCGTTCACATTTTTATCTTTAAAGTTTACGATGGAATATTTCTGAAATTTTGCACAAAAATACCTAAAAATATTTCCAGGAAAGGTTTTTTTTAGTTTTTTGATTTTCGCGTTTTTTTCAAAATGGCGGTTGTTTTTGTCGAAAAATGGCCAATTTTGGACTTTAACGGTTGTTTTCTCAAAATCTGTTCAGTAACTTTTTTTCTTATTGATGCATGACACTCCTCCTATGTACCCCTGTGACATGTATAAATTTCGTTGCCCTTGAATCGCTCGAAGTGGGCCATTTTGGGCCCGAACTCGGCCCAAATGGGACTTTCCCATGTTAAATTCTCCTATGCTTTATAATGGGACACATTAAGCCTAATATCTCACTTAAAATTGAAATTAGAGACTAATAATCAATTGTAGACATATAGGAAATGATATATGCTGAATTTTCTCGTGACCTTGAATTTGACCTCTGACCTCGATTTCAAGGTCAGAGCGGCCGTTTTAGTCTAAAAATGGCCAATTTTGGACTTTGATGGTCGTTTTCTCAAAATCTGTTCAGTAACTTTTTTTCTTTTTGATGCATAACACTCCTCATATGTACCCCTGTGACATGTATAAATTTCGTTGCGCTTGAATCGCTCGAAGTTGGCCATTTTGGGCCCAAACTCGGCCCAAATGGGACTGTCCCATGTTAAATTCTCCTATGCTTTATAATGGGACACATTAAGCCTAATATCTCACTTAATATTGAGATTAGAGACTAGGAATCAATTGTGGACATATAGGAAATGATATATGCCGAATATTCTTGTGACCTTGAAGTTGACCTCTGACCTAATTTTCAAGGTCACAGGACAAAATGGCCAATATCTTGCTTATTAGCGACTTTACAGCTTAGGAATCGATTGTGAACATATAGGAAATGATATATGCTGAAAATTCTCGTGACCTTGAATTTGACCTTTGACCTCATTTTCAAGGTCACAGGACAAAACGGCCAATATCTTGCTTATTAGCGACTTTACAGCTTAGGAATCAATTGTGAACATATAGGAAATGATATATGCTGAAAATTCTCATGACTTTGAATTTGACCTTTGACCTCATTTTCAAGGTCACATGACAAAATGGCTAATATCTCGCTTATTATCGACTTTACAGCTTAGGAATCAATTGTGAACATATAGGAAATGATATATGCTGAATATTTTCATGACCTTGAATTTGACCTTTGGCCTCATTTCCAAGGTCACAGGACAAAATTGTTAATATCTCGCTTATTATCGACTTTACAGCTTAGGAATCAATTGTGAACATATAGGAAATGATATATGCTGAATATTCTCATGACCTTGAATTTGACCTTTGACCTCATTTTCAAGGTCACAGGACAAAATGGCCAATATCTTGCTTATTAGCGCCTTTACAGCTTAGAAATCAATTGTGAACATATAGGAAATGATATATGCTGAATATTCTAGTGACCTTGAATTTGACTTTTGACCTCATTTTCAAGGTCAACAGGACAAAAAGGCTAATATCTCGCTTATTATCGACTTTACAGCTTAGGAATCAATTGTGAACATATAGGAAATGATATATTCTGAATATTTTAATGATATTGAATTTGACCTTTGACTTAAATTTCAAGGTCAGTCATTTTATTTTCAAAGTCAGATTACAAAATGGCTTATATCTCGCTTATTATCAAATTTACAGCTTAGGGGTCCATAGTGAACATATAGGAAATGATGTATGCTGAATAGTTTGGTGATCTAGAATTTAACCTTTGATCTCATTTTCAAGGTCACAGGACAAAATGGCTAATATCTCACTTATTATCGATTTTACAGCTTAGGGATCAATTGTGGACATATAAGAAATGATATATGCTGAATATTCTCGTGACCTCGAATTTGACCTCCGACCTCAGTTTCAAGGTCAGAGCACAAAATGGCTAATATCTCGCTTATTATCGACTTTACAGCTTAGTAATCAATTGTCGACATATAGGAAACGATATATGCCAAATATTCTGATGATGTTGATTTTGACCTTTGACCTCATTTTCAAGGTCACAGGACAAAATGGCCAATATCGCACTTATTATCGATTTTACAGCTAAGGGATCAATTGTGGACATATAGGAAATGATATATGCTGAATATTATCATGACCTTGAATTTGACCTTTGACCTCTTTTTCAAGGTCAGAGAACGAATTGGCTAATATCTCGCTTTTTATTGACTTTACAGCTTAGCAATCAATTGTGGACATATAGAAAATGATATATTCTGAACATTGTAATGACCTTGAACTTCACCTTTGACCTAATTTTCAAGGTCACAGGACAAAGTGGCTATTAGCTCGCAAGTTATCGACTTCAGAGCTTAGGAATCAATTATGAACGTATAGGAAATGATATAAGCTGAAATTTGCTATGACCTTGGAATCAACCTTTGACCTCATTTTCAAGGTCGCAGGACATGATGGCTAATATCTCGCTTATTATTGACTTTACAGCTTAAAAATCAGTTGTGGACATACTAGAAATGACATATGCCGAATATTATTGTGTCCTTGAATTGACCAATGAACTTATTTTCAAGGTCACGGGACAAACTACTAATATCTAAAATATGTATTGTCCGGTAACCTTTCTTAGCCCTTGGGCTAATTTTTAATCTTCATTTAATCCAGAAGAAAGAGTAACCTCCGCTACATGGGCCGTTTCTCATCACATTGATCTGATTGATCACTGAAAACAGGAGTATTTTATTTGTGCCAGAGTATGAGTTAAGTAAAGGTTCATTTGAATATGGTTTGTCTGAAACCAATCCGTTTGATTTTGCTCGAACAATACTGCTACAATATGAATATATTACACCCTTTTTATGACGGTTAATCTCCCTGACTACAGGAACTTATCAAGGCTGTTTCTTACCCATAACATAAACACTCTCAACAAACTAAGAAATTATAATTTTTCAATGACATTTAGGGTAATTTCATCTAATTCCGGCCACAAATAGGTTCATGACGGTTCATGTGGATTCTAATTACTACGTGCATGTCATATTTTTACATTTTGGTCCATCGTGGGTCTCAAATCTGGCTACAAAAAGCACTCTGATTGGGCAACATTATCACATCAACCCCGGGTTTGATGATATTTTCACCGATGTCTTCTAAACGCTGGTACACTGGTATGCTGGTACAAGGATTGCAAGGTGCATGAACTCAACAATACTGCTCATTTCGTGTATGCCTCAATAAGCCTCACAATGCTTGTACCAGTATACCAGCGTACCAGCGTTTAGAAGACATCGTATTTTCACCATATTCAAGTTCACCATATTCCGGCCTCAATTTACCAATTTCTGGCCATGTATGAATATAATTTCACCTTTACTCGGCTAGTGATTTCCTAACATACATTTAACTGTTGTTTTTTGCCACATAAAAGTTTGTGGGTCAGTATATGAACAATTATTGGATATTTCCAGGGTGTATGAATATATAAAATGTAAGGTTATAGTTAATCCACCATTCAAAGCAGTCAATGTCAGTACTAGTAGCGTCATAGTTGAAAATTTCTGTATCTTCCAAATTGCAAATTATCAGCATGCAATACTGCCAGCAGCGCAATATTCTTACCAAAATACCCCAAGCTGTGACCAACTCTTATATTGTTGTATAATGTTATTGCATATTGTTCTTGTTGTGACGAGATTGCAAACAGCATCTTCTAATGTACCTAAGTCTATCGACTCATTGTTGTATATCATTGTTGGTGTATATTTTTTATAATGGTATTGTACATTCTGTTGTAGTTGTTGTTGTGTCAAGAGTGTAAACAGTGTCTTCTAATCTACCTACGTCTATGAATTATACGACTAATACATGCTCGAATGCTTTAATTTATTTTGAATTCGATTTTTTTTTACTGTCATAGACATATGACTTCTCTGATATGTGTGAAATTGTACTCATACTAGATAGGCTAGTGTGATATCCCTTTAGCTCATCTGGTAGAGTGGATGGCTGGTGTGTGAGAGGTCCCCGGTTCAAATCCCAGTCTGGCCGAGGCATTCCACGCTTGGTTACAGACAGATACAAATTTTCCATTCGTATAGCCCATACGTAAATTTGCATTCAATACTGTGATTCTACAGCACCGATTGTATACCTCATGTAGTGCCATGAACATATAAATTTTCAGCAAGCATATAGACATATAGATATGTACATAGTTTACCTTCGTGTACACGTGAATTTGCACTTAATTATGTGGTCTAACAACCATTGATTGTTACAGTATTCCTCAATATGAATTTTCCAGCCATATATAGATACATAGTTTTTTTAGACACATGTAAACAATTGAATTTGCATTTAATTATTTGATTCAACAACAACAACAAAGATTGTATTCTACAAGTGGCATCATGTCCATGTCACTTCCTACACATGTCGCGGATGCGATTTCCAGGGATGCTGTTGTACAAGCCTCGTTCCAACATTTGAGGCACGAAGAACACTGAATCCAATCTTCGAATGGTGATTGGATGTACTGCTCAATACAATATACTAAAAACGTCTTCCTCTGCAGTGAACTGGTTCTGGATGCTGGATACTTTTGACTGTTTGGTGCTACTTCATTTTGCCTCGTTTGCTTCCTTTTTGTGGAACATTTCTGCTCCTTCTTGGGTAATCTTTGTCGCACACGTTCCTGTTTTTGTCTTTCATTTTCTTCCTTCTCCCTTCGTTTCACCTTTCTGATTTCGATCACTTCACTGGATGTGAGCAAGAAGTACTTTTGGGCTTTCGATTTTTTGATGCGTACATTTCTCGAACAAGTGGGATATTTTAGAATATCACTGTCGACATCAGTACACAATGAAGTGATCCTCATATTTGATCCGCTTGAAGCAGGTAGTGCAACAGCTAGATCCACAGCAGGTGGAACAAAATCTCTAACACGTGGCATGGCTGGCTGTGCATGGCCCCCAGCAGGCAGTGCAGGTTCTTCAGCAGGCAGTGTTGGATCCACAGCTTGCGGCACTGAATACACAGCTTGCAGCACGGAATCCACAGCTGTCGGCATGGGATCAACAACTGGCTGCACAGGATCTGCAGGTGGCAGAACGAGATCCCCAGCAGGTAGTGCTGGATCAACTGATGGTGGCATAGTTTCCACAGCTGGAAGCACAGGATCCACAGTAGGCAGTGTGGGTTCCCTGGCAGGCATTGCTGGATCCACAGCTTGCGGCACTGGATACAAGTCGATTGCCATGAACCTTTCATCAGTGTCGTTCAATTGCTCTTTTACATGTCGTATCTGCCCGTGAGATGAGTCAGTTAGGTGCAAGCCAAGTGCACCTCAGCACACAGTGATGACTCATTGGCCACCAAGGCCACTCCGGATGGTAACTGGTCCTGCACGGTTGTCATGTCTGTGATGAGGACCACATTGCTGGAATTGGACATGAACGCTGTTACAGTTGACGTTGGACTGGTGTTGTCCTTGGACACTCGAAATGGTTGAGTGGCACAGCATATTCGGCTGAAATGCCTCCTCTGGAAGAGCCCGGCTCTGAATTTGGCTTCAATCATGGCCTTACTCCATGTTTTGGCAAACAGTCCAGTGAAGTTTGATTTGAAAAGCATAACCCCATGATACTCAGCTATCAGAGTATTAGTGATCTGGTTGACAGGCGCGGATCTAGAGCATAAGCGTGACAGATGCACAATAACTAGACAAAACCCCAATCGGTCTGGGGTTCGGGGGCGCCGTAAGCCCCCGAGAAAATTTTAGCACTTGTGTGTTTATACAAGCATTCTGAGGCACGATTTGATCATATTGATGAAGGCATTCGAAAGCAATTTTATCCATATATACTCCAAAAATACTATATTTTAAATTGAAATAAGGTTTCATACATTCCCATTTGAATTCGCGACACAAATATTGAATTTCTGGGTTAAACTGAAATCTAACTTGAGACAAGGGCATGTAGAAACATTTGGAAACTATTGGAGGAGAACACTTTTATTGCCGCATAATAATGAAGAATTGAATATATTATTGCAATCTAAAAAGAATTCAATTCGTCACATTCTAGTAATATGCATTTGTGAAATAATATTTCATTGAATGACATTTATGGGTAATAATATATTTCTGTACAACAAATTATATATTAATGTCTTAATAAAGATGTCAATGACATTAATACATTTACGTTCTAGAACATACCAAAATGTGATCAACATTGAACTTGCATGCGCATCTACATTGCATGAAACAATGTACGTAGATCAGTAAAACTACAGCTTTGGACACTGGCAATCAAGTAGGCCTACTACTCCGTATATACAGCCACTAGGCCCCCTATTCGTAAACATTGCATATCCATCCAGATCGATGCTTATATGTATCACACAAAAACATAAAGTAATTGTTTTGTGCAAAAACAATTTATACAGGCAATATAT
The DNA here is from genome assembly GCA_949152475.1 of Terebella lapidaria. Taxonomy (NCBI): domain Eukaryota; kingdom Metazoa; phylum Annelida; class Polychaeta; order Terebellida; family Terebellidae; genus Terebella; species Terebella lapidaria. Next base: position 356,937 of record CASCJZ010000061.1, read on the forward strand.
GGTCTCTTATGAAAGGAATAACAATGACACTAGCAACTGCCCACTGTATGGACTCTACGAAGAAAGTTGCATTATTTGATGGGGTGGGATGTTCAGTCACACTGATCAATGCTCTACTAATACATCCCTATATGGGGGAGGGTGGGTGAAGTGGGTAGGATCCACTGTGGTGGGTCGAAAAGCGTAAATGTTGGTAGAAAAACAAGGTTGGAGGGAGAGGGGGATGGAGGACAAATCACTAGGGAGTCATTATTTTGCCCTGTATCTGAAGGCATGTGTAAACTAGGAGGATCAGAGAAAACTGACAGCAGGGTCTGATATTTCTCACCGATGCCTACTAATGCACTAGAAGATCTGACCGATGCACGTGCATCGGTGTGCACCGGTCTAGATCCGGGCCTGGGTTGTGGTGTGCTTTCAGTGGTCCGAACACTGTGCGATCACACGGTTACAGCCAATGTGACGTTTGGGCCGCTGGGCGTTCTATTATTGTTATTTCAATCTATACTGCCAGTTCCAACGGTTCCACAATATTGTGGGAGTCGTTCCCATAAACGATGAGAATATGAGGCCTTTCACTTCTGATGTCAGGAAGAAAGTTCAACTCAAACCACATTTTGGCTATTCCTTGCCACTCCCTTGATAACATTCCTCCGACCCAGGCAGCTCTCTTTCAACATGTCAAAAGATCCTTGCTCAATCAAGCTTCAACTGAAATCAGTCAGCCACCAGTCACCAGACGATCCCTGCCTTTCATCAGTGCGGGGTGGGAACAGGGTGCAAACAACCAGAGATATCTCCCTCTGTGGGCCATGTTTCCTGACGCCAGTAAGGCCTGTGCGTTACTACTGCACTGTGGTTGCACAAAAAGGTGCAGGAGGCAACTGTATTACAGGACAGGCCTTTTTGGCACAATGCTGTGCAAGTGTAAAGGTGGCTGTTCAAACAACGATGAAAACCAGTACGTTTGGAAAGATGAAATGTGTTGCATTCTATTTTTACTTGGTTTGAAACAGTAGTAATGACAGTGGCATGATTTATGCAAAAACACAAAATGTGTTTCATGTTGACTAAATGTCACGGCTGTATAGAAAAGTAGTGCACTCACTGTTTTTATTGGTATGACATGTAGGCCTACATATCAAGTGCCAGTTTGAAGTTCCTACAAAAATGGTAAAGGTGACCATTTTAATCCTGCACCTGGTGGCCATCTTGATTTTTTTAATATGGATTTTATTGACACCATTTTATTGCTCGATCATGAAACAGCAGCTGCACAAGGTCTGAAAACAGAAGTTATGCTTCTATCACAATTATACACGGCCAACATTGGGATTTCGAAGTCTGTGACTGGTGGCCATATTGCATTATCGATGAAGTACTGATCAAATCTGGATTTTGATGACGCCATTCGATTCCACACCCAAGAAAACCATGGTCTAGAACCAAAAATCATGTCTCTATCACAAATATTAGTGCAGTTATAGGCCGAAAATCATCTCTGGGTGGCGGCCATCTTTGATTTATCCAAAATGGCCGACACAGAGGGAGCCCAGATTGGCTCCCTCGAAATATCAAAAGGTGATGGTTATATCTACCTCTGATCCAAAAATGGTGCTTGTAGCCCAATTTGAACAATTATTTGACTAAGCCCCCTGACTACCAGGTGTAACATGAATACAAACGGAGATCCCCATGAATTATATATTGATCGAGATAAACTGGAAATGGTTAATGTTACTAAGTTCCTTGGGCTTCATATCGATGACCAATTACGCTGGAACGCACATGTTGAACACGTGCACAAAAAAAATATCCAGCGGCATTTATGCGATGAAGAGCGCCAAGTCATTCTTGAAGTATGAAAATTTGAAAACATTGTACTATAGCCTCATTCACCCATACCTCACATATGGATGTATTCTATGGGGAGGCACATATCAGAAGCACTTGAACAAAATTACAGTGGCCCAAAAGAAAACAATTCGATGTTTGAATAATTCTGTTTATAATGCCCATTCATCTCCGTTGTTCAAATATTCAGGAATTTTGAAAACTTTCAGATATTTTCGAGCTACAAATAAATGAATTCATGTACAAATTTGTTCATGAGAAACTGCCTAATGCCCTCCTAGACCTATTTTATTATCGCCCACAGGGGAATAGGCAAACAACTCGACATGGAGATGACCCGATTATACCTCTGATAACATTTGAAACGGCGAAACGCAGTCTGTTATTTTTAGGACCCGCAAAATGGACAAACTTACCCAATGAAGCTAAAAACGCGAAAAGTGTTAAATCTTTCAAACAGTTATTCAAACACCACAAGTTTAGCCAGTACTGAGTCCGCACTTACCACATTCCACTGGATTATCACTGTAAAATTCGTATATGTTTCTTGTCGTTCTTAATGTGTATCTTTTTTTTCTTCTTTTTTTTCTTTGTTTGGGTATTACAACCTATACAGAACGCGTAATTGTATTATCATGTACTGAAATGTATATGTATGGCTACAGACTCTGTCTCTTGTAATGTCCTTGGAAATGTATTTGTAAATGTACTTGTGATAGTAAGATTGACTGTTATTATACATTTTCTAAATAAACTTACTTACTTACTTACTTACTCATCTCTTAGGGATGTGGTGAGTGGGTCTCACTGTGCATGTCATCTCTTATAGATGTAGTGGGTGGGTCTCACTGTGCATGTCATCTCTAAGGGGTGAAGTGGTTGGGTCTCACTGTGCATCATCTCTTAGGAATGTAGTGGGTGGGTCCGCGGGGGTGGATCTCACTGTGCATATCATCTCTTAGAGATGAAGTGCATGGTTGGGTCTCACTGTGCATATCATCTCTTAGAGATGAAGTGCATGGTTGGGTCTCACTGTGCACATCATCTCTTAGAGAAGAAGTGCATGGTTGGGTCTCACTGTGCATATAATCTCTTAGAGATGAAGTGCATGGTTGGGTCTCACTGTGCATATCATCTCTTAGAGATGAAGTGCATGGTTGGGTCTCACTGTGCATATCATCTCTTAGAGATGAAGTGCATGGTTTGGTCTCACTGTGCATCAACTATTAGAGGTGAGTGGATGGGTCTCACTGAGGATAATATTTCAGAGATGCACGCAGTGGTGCTCTCCATATTTCTTACACTCTACCATCCGATAATCGAGTTAAACCCAATATTGCTGTTCCGTTCGTTGGCATTGTATGTGAAAGTGAAGGATCCTGCGCTTGAGCGTAGCGAGGCCCCGGGCCTCGCTATGCATTGGCACAGTGAGCCCAGTGGTGCTCGCCAGGTCGTTATCCTTTCATCGATGTATTCCCTTCTCCAGAATCTCACTCAGGCTAGTAGCAGGTGGGTGGAATTTTTCCTGTATCTCTTCATTATGTACCTAGATCTATTTATGACTCTACGAACGACTACCGAATCGCCAAAAAATTCATATGATATGATGTAGCCCAATAATTAGTAAAAATACCTAGTTGAACGCTTCGGACTGTTGATTTGAAGTTGAACTGGTCCATTGTACACAATTTATCGCTCACCAGCCTGTCTTTTGTGTCTAGACAGCCCAAGCGACGCGTCGCTTTGGGCTGGTGTCTAGACGGCTCTGGGCGCGCCCATCATGTTTTTGCGTGGTCGGCTGCTGCAGACCAGAGGCCGACTGCGATGAGAAAAGGGAGCATTTGTCAATTGTCGTTGACAATCATATAGTTTGTTACATTTATGACTAGGAGTAACACCAAATAGAATCATGCCAGTTTCAAAACGCACTCAGGAAATGTATCAAAAATATTCATTTCTCAGATGCCTGAAAACTATATAGTAGGCCTATATTATCAGAAGTGATCTTAGAGACATCAAATCGCAAATTTTCTTGGGTGGTTGACCTAACTTAGATAGATATTTTATTTCAAGAGACAAAATACAATGATATTTGAAATATATATAAAGTTACAGGTATGCCCACTTGAGGTAGCAATGGTGGTTGGAAGAACACTCAAAACTTCAAAGCTATAAAAGTGCTACTTGTCCACCGTATTGATACAAACCAGCATATCCCATGAAAGCAGTGAAGACTCTATATTCAAATCAGTACAGTATCAACACATAATATCCATGGAATTAAGGTTTTCTAGCACTTTTTATATCACCAGTACCACTTCCAAGACCATGTGGTAAATTCACTGGATAAAGGTAGTACATGGACATTTGGGGTAATATTGACATGAATGATGACTTTTTTTCTCAGAACCTAGAAGACCTGTAGGATCCGTCTTCTGCTCAAACTTGCAGTGCCAAGTTTCAAATTGAGCATGCCGTCTTTCGTGGGTGATATTGGAATCAAGGTATGTTTATTTGGTTTATATGGACAAAATTGAAACTAAAAAAAGAAATCATCACGTTGACATTGTACCTCTTTGTTCTTTGCATGTCTAAAGTTTTACAACTTTGCAATGATTGGGTCTTGATGTATTTATTACGAAACGAAGAAAAAAAATGTAATATAAACTCCCCCCCCCCTCCCATAATTCCAGTTGGAGCAGTCGTAGAGAGTGACCAGATTGCTGTCCAGTGGCGCCAGTTCCGTCAGAAGATATGTGTGTCATACTTCTTGCTCAATCTTGCAAACTTGGCATTGCAAGTTTGGGCAGAAGAACGGTTTATCCGGCCCTCTGGCCCCTGACGTGGTGACGGCGCGTGGATACTAATTTGATTATGTGAATGAACATGAACGAGTCATGTCGAGCGTGACACATGGACTGCGGACTGACCAATCAACGGGTTGAAAGTTTGAATGGAATGAAGCAAGAAAAAGACCATGAACATGAATCTATGCACCATTCTCCTGATTGTGGCGGTTGGAATTGCTCAATCTCCGGATACAACAGATTTCACAGGTGAGCCTCCAAACTTGTGATAATTTATCATGTTTATTGCATCAGTGGACAACAGGTCAGAGATGCATGTAGTATGGTTTTGGTCATGTTACGACTCGTCTGCGTTCTTGAGGTTTCACGTATTCTTGTTACAGGTCACAATTTTTCATTTTAAAATTTTTCTTGCTTGGTGATTTCGGATTTCCATTTGTTGGGCCATTTTGTAGTTTTGAATGCCATTGCCTATGGCGGTCAGACACTTTTTCCAGATTCAGTGACCATATATGGTAAAAAAAAATCAAATGGGTCAATAGTAAATGACCTGCAAAGCGGTGACCTTGAGTTTGACCTCAGTATGACCTTTAGATGTAAACTTGTCTATTGCTCTTGATCATGTCTTTATCAGTTTTATGTATCATGTATATATATCATCATATATTTGCTACCCATTTAATATACCGCCTATATTTATATCCTGGATACATGGAATATCGGTCACACAACATCGCTGTTTCTGCAATTATTTACCGGCCTCAATACCAGAAAAAAGGATTTGTACTCAGCAGGATACAATGTATGCAGAAATTCTGTGCAAGTTCAACAGCAACAATACGTATTTTTCCACTCTTTGAACTTGTTTACGTGGGATGATAATAATAAATATGGTCCATCATGTGATCGTACTGGTCACATGAACTGGTCATTATTCATACATGTGAATAAATATGCATAAATATTGAGACAATATTTGCCATTGTGTCAGGAATCACATGAAGTTCATAAATCATCATTTCTCATGTTCATCATGCATGTTATGTAAATAGTTATATAGCATTATACTCCATTGTGTCAGGTTACCATACAGTGTTACAATTGGGTCATTGTACAGTCCATACAATTTTGCTCACGGGTACATTATGGATTGAAGAAAGAATATTGGGTTATAGTAATGAATTTACTAGAAATATTAGTAGTCATGCTAACTGCTCTAGAGATCTACTATACTCTGATTTTTCTAACTCGTTCATACTTTCTATCGCTGATATTTTTGCGATGCTAAAAAGTATCGTTCTATAACTGATAACTTGGCATACTTCAGCTTGGACTCAAACGGCAATTTTGTACTGGATTTCAGACTTCCATCGTGAAAATTAATGAAGTTGTCAATCTACTCCAATGTTAAATTTAGCCCTGTCATTTAATTTCTGGATCCACACACAATTTGGTGCATTTGCTCGGTTTTGTAGTGGTGCAATCTTCTGAAATCAACATGTTTGTGTGGAGTACACCCCCAAACTTACAAAAATACTTTGAATCCTGATGGATGTAAACAAGACCATAAATGCAAAAATGCTCAGATTCTCGGTATTCCGTTTTCGGCTGAAATTTAACATTGGTGTAGATTGCCAACTTCTACAATTTTTGTGATAGTCTGAAATTTGGTAGAGAACTGCCGTTTGAGTCCCAGGTGAAGTATACAAAGTCGCAGAACGATAACATTTAGCATCGCAAAAATATCGTCAAAAACCAATGTAAACAAGTTATAAAAATCAGGGTATAATACCAGAGAGCAGCCTAACAGTCATGCACATGGACACGTAACTGGAGTTTGTGTGCATTGTAAATACTGTAAAGCCATTTAAGTTCGCTGCCAGTGCCTGCCACAATTTTTCGCGTTTTTGAGATCAGGCCAAGTTCGCGGCAGTTTAGTTTCGTGGTTGGCCGTCTTGAACAGTTTCTTCATAACAATGTTGGTTGTCATCAGAAATGTTTCGCATCCATTTAATTTCGGGATTTTTTGGATTTTGGATAAAAGGTCACGAATAATTTGTGGCTTTGCAGTAGATAAAGTGGTCTAGACAGATGCATGTATTGCTACAGATCTCAGATGATAGTTCTCAACAGGTTTCCTGGAAACCATCGATGTTTCTGGATGATGTGGATAATTCAGTAGCAGTATGTAAACAAGTTGTTGTCCGTTGCTAAGGATCACACATGTTAGATGTGGGCGAGTTGTGCACCGCCACGAGACAGGCCGCCCAAGGGACCAGAGGCAGTGGTATAAAACCATTTCTGCAATATGTGTCGATGGTCATTTGACCACTTGGGACTGTGCCGCCACTTCGGATCGGTCTCAAATCTGCGACACAGTCCCTTGAGGGTTTCTAATCACCACAAACATCATGGCAAACTAGTTTTTATCCCTTAAATAAAGTGCATTATTATGTAAAGTGGGATGAGTTATGTGCTTCCATGGTCCATTGATTAGGCCACTCAGTAAGCCAATCGCCCCTGCCTTTTATACGGCCAAAATATCCCCAGTCAGCGTAGGCCAGAGGTAACCACTTACGGCACCAGTCAGCATGGAAGGATCAGGGATGTTTCGAAAGCTCTAACGTATTGAACGTTATCCCTTTATATAGCGTATTTTCAGGTTCAATATAAAAAGAGCTGGAAATCTGTACTGTCCCTGTGTCACAAGCAAGAACAATAAGACCCTTGCAGGCGAGGGAGCGGCCTCCTAGCATTGCTAGAGTTTCAAGTGCTCAGTAACGCATATTTATGGGAGTGCGGCCTCTCATTGATATTACACTCCCTGTAGATATAGTAACACATAACAAAAATTCAGAGATATGTGGGATTTTATATGACTCGAATGAATACCAAATTCGTTGTTAATCAAAGTATCAATTTCCTATTCATATTACAAATATCACATGTACATGATGTAGTTCCCTGTGTACCGGATATATGACAGTCGTGTCATGGACAGGAATTCAGTTGGGAGTTTCTTTGCACATACTCTAGTCTCTAGTGCATATATACATCGATACACTAGTTAATAATAAATGTACATGATATATGACTGTGTGTTCATAATATTGATGAACATCTGTTGGATGCTGTATCTATTCATGAATGCTATTTGGTATAGGCGTGTCTAATAATATCAACAGCTGTCATTGTCATAATAAGGCTGTTACTGTGAAATGTCAAAACGTATGAATTCATATTGCTGACCTATAATCATGATGATTCTGAGCACTTCTGGCTGTATATATGCTGTAGAGAGAACAGAGGTTCCCAGTGGCAGTTATATTATTGTACCATATATGATGTATATAATGTGTATAGATTACAGCAAGGAGCACCAGTATTGTGAGGTACATTATCATGATTATCCAAAAACAAAGTCAAAACAAAACAAAACAAAACACAAAGTCAAAACAAAACAAAAACATAACAAAACAAAACATGACAAAGCACTCAGTCTTCTAAAAATAAGCCTTAGAAAAGGGGATTTTGAAATGAATAGTATGACATTGTTATTCGCATAAAATTCCGCAATTTGAAACTCGCCATTTTGTATATCATGTATTCCAAATGACCTGAACTTTCTATAAACATGATGTAAAGTTATTGACTACCGTCCGCTCTTCGGGATCCTCGAGGATAGTCCTCTCTCATCCGAGTCCTTGCGGACGCGCATCCGCTATTCCGGATCCTCGCGGCAGGGCCGCTCACCGGAGGTCGCGGCGGACACGGTAACTACTTCATCATTAACGGTAACCAGGTAACAGCCCACCCGACACTCCCAGGCCTACGGACACCGTTCAGAAACTAGTTCATCCCTACGGTGTTAACTGGCGGGGCCTGGCGAGCCGCGGTCTGCCTAGGGAACGGAACCCCGTACAGTCCGACATGCTGGCCAGAGCCTCTGTCACATGTCCCGGGACGGGAGAGAGCTGGCGATCCACAGGGCCGAAGGCCCCCGAGTCAGCAACTCGTCTCTCCCAGCCCGGGCCTCCCCACGGAAATCGTCCCCAGGGCTCTAGGAGCCCACTACTCAGACCCAGGGAACACAAAGCTCATGGCGAGCCTCGTGTGCGTCCTAGTCTCGATCTTGGACAATCTCCTCGAACGAGTCGCTTCCAGTGTATATATAATACACCAGAAACTGCAGGGCGCACGCGAGGTTAAATCGATCCATTGTTATAGTTTACTGGAGCGTAAATTACAATACGTCGCCGTGGCAACGCACGCTCAAACGGAGCATGTCAAAACAAGGCCAAGTACAGAAAGGCCACATAAATGGCTTTTATGTTTACAATCACCTGCCGCGTGCTTAGGGCAAAATCGCCACATTACCCCCTTCTTACAATGTTGGTCCCCAACATGTTCCGCCCGCGCCCAAAATGCTCGAAACCCGACGAAGGCTTCGCATGGCGGGGGCCGGAAGAAGGCACGATGGCAACGCCCGGAAGTCACGGCGCAAACACTAGGACTTTAAGAGTCCCTTTTGGAAGAATGGGGAACTACCCCCGGACTTATGGAGTAAACTATAACGCGCTTTGCAATTTTGAATAAACCCTCATAAACAAGCTAAAATTTTGACCGAGGTGGTCCAAAACCGTGTGATGACCTTGAAAGGTCATCCATTATAAAAGGACGGTGTGTCGAGTCTTTGGAATATCTTTAAGGTTAGACTTTAAATTTAGAAATTTTGTAAAACGACACACCGAGTGATCAAAAGTGATAGTACCTCTAAAATGTTGCCGACCGCCCTGCCGGCCGGCTCCTCAGATCCGCAGAACAGGTCTGAGGCAGGGCGGAGCCGCGGGAGCGACTCCGGCACCCCGCCGCACACGTGCAGCGACGAGGCTAGCACCCTAGCCTTCCTCCGTTGTCATCGGCTCCTCATCCGTGCCGCCTGTCTTGGGGTCTGGCGGCGGTGACGGGTCCCTACGCCGCGGACGCAGCGGAGCCGGCATAGTGAAAGCCGGCTGCACGGGCGGATGAGGCAGGCCCGGTGGAGCTTGCACGGGCTTTTGTGGTGAGCCCTGCAATCCGGGTCCTGACGGAGCCATCACAACGGAGGCCGGTAGAGATGTCGCGCCGAGATCTGCTATGGCGCGGAACATCTCCACCGTATCGCGGGTGCGCTGTGGACCGGCCGTCCGTTCTCCCCACACCTGGACTAGGTATGGGTAGATGGCCAGCTCCAAAGCGGCATCCGCGCGCCGGAGAGCCGCCTGGTTCAGGGCGGACGACTCGGGGTCATCGACGCCCTGGATTAGGCGAGTCCGAGCGGCCTCGGCTTCGTCAAGACGACGCCGTAGCTGCTCATTCTCAGCCTCCAGGTGCTCCATCCGTGCGGCCACCTCTGGGGCGGGGGCGGACGCCCCGGACTGCTCGGCAAGAGCGGCGGTCCGACCCTGGTCGAACGCGCGCCGCTCAATGACGGCCGACAAAGTCCGGTAGCTCTCTAGGCTCCGCCGGGTGCCTTCCATGAGGCCCTGGTCGTATGCGAGATCGCATGCGACACGGGAGGCCTCGGCGCGGCACCGGCTGAACCGATCCAGAGAGCTGTCCATCTCCGCCACAAAGTACTCCGCCGCTCGGGTGAGTCGACCACGCTGGGGGTGATCCCAGGGGTGCTCCTCCCGAGCGCGGACCAACGCGGCTACACCTGCGGACCCCAAGTCACGAATGGCTCGAGGCACCGGCAGGTTCACCAACGCCGGATCACCGGGGATCCGGTCCATACCATCGCGACGATGGCCGACCGCCTGGCCTACAGACTCGCGGAAAGTCTCGTAGACGCTGGCGGTCGTGGGACCGAGCCTCCGGCGTACGTCCGCCGTGGCGTCGAGGGGGTCCAAGTCCAGGGAGGCGGTGCTTTGCCACCCTGCGGACGTCCCCTCAACCACCAACGAGGACGCGGACGTCGACCTCGTGAGAGGTACCGCACGTCCGCTACTGCTCGCAACCGAGGGAGTCACGCGTGGAGTCCTTGGCGGGACCGCCGACGCGGTACTCGAGGAGGCGGAGGTGTCTGCCACCACCCGTCCCTCAGACGGACCCGCGGGTACCGTCACCTCGAGCAAGCCCGGGTAGTCCTCCTGAGTCAGCGCACCCGGAGACTGCAGGGGCGTCGTCCCGGCCGGAGTCTTACCGGCGGACGAGCTCTTCCCCTGAGTCTTTGGCTGGGGGCGCGGCTTAGGAGTAGCCACTCGTGTCTTGGCCGCGATCTGCGGCATCTCCGACACGATCATGGTCACCCGGTGCCGTTCTTCACCGGCCTGGATCACCGGCGGTTCACGGACAGCCTCTGCTGCTGTCCGGGCGGCTTCCGCCGCCTGGAACTCCGCCGGGGTCTGGCCCATTGTAGCCGTCAGGCGAGCGGTGTAGCTCGAGCCCGCGGACACAACGCCAGACTGCTTCCAGGCATCGTCCATGATGCGCTGTGCAAAGCGCCATGGACCCCAGTGAAAGAATCGGTGATTCGTCGTCCCTGACGTAGTCATGAACGACGCCACCCTCGGTGGTATGTATCCATAATTGAATACAGGCCCCACTTCATTTCCAACGATATGAAGTCCCTCACCGCGGTGTGCACCCGAGCGGTGATCATTTAGGGCCTCTAAACTGGCGAAATATCGTTGCTGAGGGGTGCCGGAGTAGCACCTCTTGCAAACGAACATTTGCATCCAGGGGTAGTGGTACCCCGCAATATGTCGACTCAAGTGGTCGTAGGTAGGGTACCTACGATCCCGATTGAGCGCACGGTGCGGGTCCTCATACCCGTCCAGGGATTCCGGACAGAGCTGGCATATCACGCCCGCCTCTGTCTCGGGCGGCAACCCGACACGCTCCTCGTCCGTGAGTGGACGAGGCCGTGTGAAAGGCGTGTCGGCCGCCGCGCCGGCCGCCGCGGTGCGGCGTCCCTGCGGATCCCTGCCATAGCGCGGAAGGAACATGTGTCCCTGACGGACTCCAGGGAGTTCGGGGCCCATTTCGGCCCGCAGCCTCTGGATAGAGGGCTGCTCCGAGGACGACCGTTTCTTCTTTTTGGCCGCCCCCGAACGATTCTCCGACCTGGTTTGTCGGGGCACACTCTTCCCGCGTGGGGGCGCGGCCCTCTGTTGCTGCGCAACGAAGGCCCGCGCTCCCGCTTCCAGTGCGGCGTCAGACAGGTGGACCCCGTCTTGCTCCGCGCGCTTCCGGAGGAGTTCTAAACGAAGATCTCCCTCCTTCGGCACGGGACGCCCTCTGTCCACTGGACTTGACCCCACCTCCGCAGCTCCGGTAGGTTTCTTAGTACCGGAGGAAGAGGAAGAGGAGGTTCCTTTCGGTGCCTGGATAGGCACCCGCTTACAGGAACCTCCCGCGCCTGGGCCGGATCCCGCGGAGGCGCCGCCCGCACCAGATCCCGAGGGATTAGGCGTCTTGGCGACTCCGGGTTTGGCGGAGGACCCTTTCTGGCCGCCCGGCTTAGGCGCCAGTGGCTTAGGTCCTCCGGACTTCGATCCGGCTTGAGGCGAGGGGCCGCCGGACTTCTTTTTCCGGTGCGGCCGCTTCTTCTTCTTCTTCTTCGGAGGCGAGGAGGCCGGGTCCGGGTCGGATCCGGCCTCAGATTGCCCACGCTCAGCGGCTTCCAGCTCTTGCTGGGCTCTCCACTGCTTTTGAGCAATCTCCCGGGCTTGACGGCGAGTACGCCTAGAGACGGGCGATGTAAACCCGTCATCTCGGTTCTCGGTCTCCTTCGAGCCAGACTCCTGTTCCTGAGGCGGCGCTTGGGATGCGGCTTCCTCAGCCGCGTCAACCTGCTCCGCCCAAGTCCCAGGGGCCTTCTGGTCGTGCGGACCAGACTCCGCAGGTGCGGACACCGAGGAGTTCTCGGCGGAACCGGTGTCCGGACGGCTACGGCCATCCGGACGGGTTTCCGCACGAGTACTCTCATCCGGGCCCAGAGACGCAAGCATCTCCGAGGACGGGATGCAACTCAATGTCCACACTAGCAAGTCCCGCACCACCGCAGTCCATCACCTCTTCCATACGAGAAAAAGGCGACGGATCTAGGAGTAGCTCGGCGCCTGCCGTGGCCGAGTCACTCTCTGCGGGGCGGTCCTCCGCGACCTCGCTCTCAGACTCGGTTCCTGAGTAAGAACCGGAGCTGGAGCTGGATTCCTCAGAACCCACATAGGCTCCCCGAGGGATGTCCTCGCGGTCATCCTCCTCGGGCCTAGACTGGGGTCTCGAGTACGAATTACCGCGCTCAAGAGACCCCTCTTCCCTCCCTTCATCACCTCCCCAGCCGTCACTTGACTCTGACATCAAGCGCTCTAATCACTCTAAACACTGGGAGTCAGATCCGCAGATCCGTCTCCACCAGTGTCGAGCGCTTGAATGACGAGAAGGTGTCGAATTACATCGATTAAAGGCATCAAGTGTTGGCAGTTATACTGCACACGCATCGTATGACGCGTTCCCGTGGAAACGTCTATTCACTGCATCTACCCGATCGACAGACAAAAGGACGTTTTACATTCCCGCATTCCCATACACGCATCTCCCCCCGGTGACTCCTTTCATGCCATGTATACGGGTGGCTTGTGTACACAAGCCATCCCGGGGGAACCCGCTAAAATACTACAGTAATTAACAGCAGTCATTAGCAATAGCTTTCGCACTGGCGATCAATGACGTGAAGTTAATCACCCTCGCAGGTTAAAGATTGTATACAATGTATCAAAAAGCCAAACTACTTGTGGGTGTTACGATTATGTCACCCTATCAGCAGCGATAAATAAAAATTTAACACCGCTCAAGCAGCAATGAAAATAAATCCACCACCGCTTGCATGCTTTTCATAGATCACGGCATACAGCCTTCGATACAATGTACACAATCTCCTACACCCCTCTTGCGAAAGCAGAAATCTCCCGATTTCTTACTCTCTATTGCACCAGGGAAAAGATATATCACTAAACTTTCTCATATATGGGATAAATGAGTAAGAATAGCATTTCCACGGGAAACACGCACACACTTGTGGCTTATAATCCTCCCATAAATAATAAATGAGATGGAAAATAAACAAAATCACTCCCCATAGCCGCTGGCACGCTTACAGGGCGATCGGACATACCCATGACGTCCGGACAGACAATCGGGCGCCCTATGGGCGTTTGCAAAGCGCCCACTAGCATCCCCGACGTACTGCCCGGCCGCGGAGCGGTGCCCGGTCCAGCCCAGAGCCTCCTCAAACGACTATCGGAGCGCGGAGCCAATAGATTTAGACGCGGAGCCGGCATGGTCCATAACCGCACTGGTTAGGGGGCGAACCCTTCATACCGGCGCCCAATCTAGAGGCGCCCAAAGATGGTGAAAGCAATAGCCGGCGGACGTCCGGGGCTGCCCGCGGACGGAGTCCAGGCCGGACGTCTACCATTGTACGGCGTATTGCCCTTATCCAATGAAGATGAAATTGGAATTAGAAGCCACCACAAGTGTTGCGCATGTAATATACGACCCCCTTCTTAGAAGGAGGCCGGGGTTCCGGTCATTCCGACCGGACCGCGTATTGTAAGGTACGATCCGGACGAGAACGAGCGTCACCCGCTGCCGCGGCTGGTCCGCACACGCGGACTTAACAACCGCTCCATTATCATAATGGATAGTCGGTTTCCTGCCGTAAGAAACCTTAAACTACTATAACCGCAATTACAGTAGTGGCTCACGGGGGATAACTACACCGAAGTGCGTCATCTTAAAGCGCCGCGGACGCCGGACGAGTCACGCGGACGAACCGCGGACATCAGTCCTCATCTGCGGACACTATCCCCGCGTCCAGAGCCAGTTCCCCAAATCCGTGGGAAGACGCTTCTCCCGTAGCGGACGTAAATCCCAACCTCAGTCTGGCCATATAAGAGGTTGTCCCGGGACCAGGGGCGTCCGGCCGAATCAGTAAATTCGTCCGGCCAGCGTAACCGTTGTGCGGAATACGCCGGACAGCCGTCCATAAGGTGCGGACAGGCCATCCGCACGTCCCTGGCGCTAGAAACTACAGGAGGGCGGATGCGGAGCGGCGGCGTTACGACATGAAAGTCTCCGCGGACCTCAACTCCGAAGATGGCCACAAAGTAGCCACCCGCGGAGGTAAGTCGTGCGGACTCTCACGGAACGACCTAAAACCCATCCATAGTATGACAGACGGGTACCGCAGACGCATCCGCATGGGCGGAAGGTTATTCCCACCCATACCGGGCTGGCGCACGTGGTTTCCGGCGTGGCCGCCCGTCATCCGCAGGTACTGGAGGGAGTGGAGGTACCTGCGGATCGCCGTCATCTGGCTGATAGCCACCCAGTCCATCATCTGACGGGTCAGAGAGGTCTGGGAGGCCCACCATACGGCGCACACGCTCGTCCGGAGTCCGCGGATGCTGACCGGACGGATCCCATACGGGAGCATCATCCGGTTCCGCATCTTGAATTAGCGGATCCATGACAAGCGGGCCCTCGTACTTCTTCAGATTATCGATATGGACAACCAGAACCCTGTCCGGATCGGAATCCCTCCGGATCCGGTAGTCCACATCTGTCACCTGTTTCAGTACGGTAAACGGGCCTATCCACGGCTTAGCAAATTTATTGCCTTGCTTAAGCGGCGGATAATAGTAGCGCACCTTGTCGCCTTCCGCAAAAGCTGGCCTACCCTTAGCATGGGCGTCATAGCCTCGCTTCTGCCGGAGGGCAGACTTGTCCAGGCGCGCGCGCGCGAAATCATGGGCGTTCGCCAGGGCGCGGCGAATCCACTCCACGTACTCCGGACCGCACTGGGGTACTGCGCCGGTCTCTGCCGCAGTTGGATACATAATATCCACGGGCAAATTTAGCTCCCGGCCGTACAACATCGCGTGCGGAGTAACTCCGGTCGAAGAGTGGACCGACGACCTGTACGCCATTAAGACATACGGGAGGTGGTCATCCCAATCATTCGCACGATCATTCACAAAGGCTGCCAGCATGTTGAGGACCGATCGATTAAAGCGTTCGACCTGGCCATCAGACTGGGGCCTGTAGGGGGTGGTCCGCACCTTGGTACTCCCTAGCATCTGTGCTAGGTTCCGGAACAGGTTGCTCTCAAATTGCGTGCCCTGATCCGAATGTACCTGTTTAGGTACCCCATGGTACACCACCCATCTATTCACCAATAACCGAGCTACCTCGTCCGCAGTCTGGCGGCGCAGTGGGTAGGCGTCGGTATACTTGGTAAAATAGTCGGATATCACCAGGATGTACCGGAAACCGCGCGGGGTGACCCGGTGGGTATCCAGTATATCCGAAGCTATCCGATCAAACGGCGCGCCCGCCTTAACCGTGGTTAAGGGGTGGCGGCCAGGAGTCGGGACTCCTTTGCGAGCTTGACACCGAGGGCAGGCTGCGCACCACCGTTGCACGTCCAAGCCGCTACCAGGCCAATGAAAGCGCTGTTGTAGCCTATGGACGGTCCTCCGGATTCCCAAGTGACCGGTCACCCGGAGGTCATGCAACTGGTGGAGTACTTCATTCCGCAGCTCCGCCGGAAGCACCAACTGCCATATTGGAGGCAGTGGGGTCGGTGGCTCATAGCGCCGGTATAAGAGGCCATCCCTCAAGGAGAGTCGTTCCCACTGAGATACTAGAGACAAGGTCTCCTCCCTGTAGGTCTTTCGCTCATCCTTCGAGGGCTTCTGGCCGGCCTCAAGGGCTGTGATTACCGGTGCCAGAGCTCTGTCAGCTCTCTGCGCCGCAGCTATCTGCGCCGGAGAGTAGCCACCCAAGTAATTAGGCTCCTCATCCGTCGCGTCCGGCTGCGCCGCAGCGGCCATCACCACAGGGGGCAAGGACCGCTCATACTCAGACTCTCCAGAGGACGAGGGTACCCACGAGGAGTACACCGCCGGACTCGAGGAAGACTCGCTGGAGCTGAGCCGCACCTCCGCTTCATATGCGGGACGCCCTCGCCGATATCGGCGGGTCCGCGCGCGGAGATGAGCCCTAGACGCTCCGGCCGCCGTGTTGTTAGAGGGGGCGGCGGCCTGCGGTCTCCCCGGAACGTCCAATTCCGAGTCTGAGGACGAATCCGCGGCTTGCTGGAATGGTGCCATCCCTGCACAACCCGGATTCTTGCACTTATGACAACGGGACAGGCCGTCCGCGTTGCCGTGCAACTTACCAGCGGGATGCTCTATCTGCATGTCATACTCTTGGAGTTTGACGAGCCACCGCGCCACCAAGCCATCGGCCTCACTATAGTTGAGGAGCCATCTCAGCGAACTATGATCAGTCCGCAAGCGGAAATGGCGTCCCAACAAATAGTGCCGGAAACGCTTGGTCATCGTAACCACCGCGAGCAACTCGCGATGAGTGGTACAGTAGTTCATTTGAGAGCGGCTCAAGGCCACACTCGCATAAGCTACTACCCGCTCTTGCCCATCCACGATCTGCGAGAGGACACCGCCGAGTGCGAAGTTACTCGCGTCAGTGTCCAGGATGAACTCGCAGTCCGGACGAGGGTGCCGCAGCACCGGGGCCACTACCAAGGCCTGCCGGAGTCCCGAGAAGGCGTTAGCCTGCTCGGCGGACCAAACAAAATCGGCGCCCTTTTCCGTGAGGATAGTAAGGGGACGCGCGATCTCCGCAAAGCCGCGAATAAACCTGCGGTGGTAGCTCGCGAAGCCCAAGAAGGACCTCACGTCCGCCACGTTACATGGCGGAGGCCATTTCTGCACGGCCGCCACCTTTGCGGGGTCTGGTCTCACTCCGGTGCCCGTTACCATGAAGCCCAAGTACAGGATTTCCTGCGCGAATAGCTCGCACTTACTTGGCTTCAATTTAAGCCCTGCTCCGCGGATGCGATGGAGCACCATCTGGAGGTTGGTGAGGGTTTCCTCGAACGACCGGCCATACACGACGACATCGTCGATGTAGACCATACATCGCTTCCAGAGGAACCCTTTGAGTACCATCTCCATGAGGCGCTCGAACGTCGCTGGTGCGTTACAGAGCCCGAACGGCATTACCTTGAATTGGTAGAGCCCGTTCTTGGTAACGAAGGCAGTCTTCGCCCGATCACTCTCCTCCATCTCCACCTGCCAATACCCGGAGGCCAGATCCAGAGCACAGAAATAGTGCGACCCGGCCAGGGCATCGAAGGTATCCTCAATGTGCGGGAGAGGATATGAGTCCTTCCGCGTGGCATCGTTGAGTTTCCGATAGTCCACGCAGAACCTCCACGAGCCGTCCTTCTTCTTCACCATAACCACCGGACTGGCCCAAGGGCTGTCACTGGGTTCGATGATGTCCAAGTCGAGCATCTTTTGCACCTCCTGGTCTATGACCTCTTGGTGCACTATTGCTGCCCGACGAAGACGCTGCTTGAGAGGACGCTCGTCCACGAGGTCGATGCGGTGCTTGGCGACGTCAGTCTTGCCAACCGCACCATCAGGACCCATGAACACATCCGCATACTGCCGCAGCAGTCTGCGGAGCGCTTGGCGCTGCTCTTCATCCAACCGGTCCTTCGGAACCCGAGATTCCAAATGGTCCGGCAGGGTGAACGGATCATCTCCGGCGGCCGCCGTCGCGCACGCAGCGCGGCAGACCGGATCGTCGGGGATGACACGACTCGAAGCCGCGGGAATAGCAGTAGCTGCTATGCATCCGCGCTTCAGTACAATCGGAGCATCCGTAGGATTCACCACAAGGATGGGCATCGCGCGGGGGTTGGACATGACCAGGGCCCCACCCAGCACGAGCCCAGTTCCTGCGGCGAAACTGCTCACGGGTTGCACTTTACACGGACGACCATCGAGGGGCATGCGGGGACGCCGCGGCCTCGTCTCGATGATCATCTCACTCATCGGCGGCACTACTACAGTGCGCGATGTCCGCATCTGGAATGAATGCATCGGGCCCGAGTGGAAGAGGAAGTGCGTGTCCTCTCCCATCCGGAACTCGCCAGCGCTAAAGTTGGCAATCACCCGGTGGACCCGTAGGAAATTCATCCCAATTATCCCGGCCGCTCCGATATCCGCCACGATCGCCTCTGTCAGATACACCTTGTCCCCAAGGGTAATAGGCAGATCGATGATGCCATGGATACGGATGCGGTTGTCTCCCGCTCCGTAGAGCTTGTACGGTCCGGGATCTCGCAACTCGAGGTTGCGGAGTGCGGGCTCCTTCCTAAACGTTCCGGCGGCCACGAGGGTCACCTCCGAGCCTGAGTCTATGAGGAACCGGACCGGCTCCCGTCCGAAGGACAGGGGCAGGTACCAGCAGGGGTCCCTCACCAGCGCGCAGGTCGGGCGATACCTTTCGCACGCGCTGGGCTCATCTACGGAGTCCTCGCCATCCGCCTCAGCCGCGGAGGAGCTAGACTGGTCTCCAAGGACTACTTCCGGAGAAGTCATATCTACTTGGGGTCCGTCCTGCTCATCAGCGGGTGGGGCGGCATCGTTTGCCACCGAACAACTATCCCCGGACGCAGTGTTGGTCGCCACCACGTCCGGATCTAGTTTCCCTGCCGCGGGTTCCGATTCTGCTGTCCCGGAGGACCAGACCGGAAGGAATTCCTCCGTTGCGGGCCAGGGAGAGCTCCCTGGTATCCGCGCGACCGCAGGCGTTCCAACAACTCCGGACACTTCAGCCAAAAGTGTCCCTGCTTTCCGCAGAAGTAGCAGGGACGGTTCTGAGCTGGTCCGGAGGTGAACGCGCAACATTCTGCGGCTCCCGGAGCTTCGAGCCCGGCGCAGTGCGCAATCATCTGCGCAGCGCCGAGGTCGTATTCCTCTATGTCGCACTCGTCCGTAGGCGAGCGCGGCGCGGCGACCGGTGCCGCATGTGCGGGCGCCCCAGTAGAGGGTGCCGGCGCACTAACCCACTGCTGGGTAGGTTCCCTGGCGGGTTCCCGGACGACCGGGTCCTGCCACGGGGTTACCTGCGATGCCTTGACCGGAGGAGGAGTCGCCACCTGCGCGGGTACAGCCGAGGCCGGAGCCGAGGCTGGAGGCAACTGTCTAGGACGGACAGCCATCTCAAGCGCAAGCGCGGAGTCTATCGCCTCCTCCATCGATCGCTTTTCATGAGTGGCCAGCCCGTACGCTAGGTGGTAAGGCTGGCCATCGATGAACTGATCGATCAGCATCGTCTCAAACCGTCTGGAGTCCATGTCCGGAAAAGCTCTCCGGCCGAGTATGCGTAAGCTGTACGCATAGTCTGTCACGGACTCAGTCGGCTGGCGGATACGCGCCTTGAACTCTCGTTCAGACTGCCGCCGATTGGTCGTCGGCGGGAACAGCAGGCGAAGTTGACGAGCCACCTCGCCGAACGTCACTGTTCCTACCGGCAGACACGGCATCACGCGGAGAGCTTTCCCTTCCAGGCTCCCCGCGAGGACGTGTCCAGCTTCAGGCTGGGACCATCCTTCGTACACGGCGGTACGCCATACCTGGAGCAAGTAGTCCTCCAAGTCGGCGTTATCCCCGTTGAACCGTTTCCGCCACGAAGAGTGGTCGGGCCCGTCATCGCGTTTGCTACGCGCCCGACGTGCGGTCCCGGCTCCGGGGTCGTCCGTGTACTGCGGCAAGTTCCGCGCGCTTCCCGCGCCTGCGGCGGAGTCTGCCGGAGCAAACATCGACGCCGCGGACATAGGAGCAGGGAAGCTCACGTTTGCCGCCGGGATCATTCCCGCTGAAAACCCACTCTGGCTAGGTGCGGGCGGGGCTCCCATCGAACCTACTGGGTAGGCTCCAGAAGGGGCGGCAAAGCTTGGGGCCGAAGCCGCCTGTTGCCACTGCCCGTCCGACACACTGTACGTGCCAGGGTAAGTCGACCACGCGGCTTGCGCTCCAACCGTCGGAACGGTCGACGCGGTCGCCAACGTGGTGCCTCCGAGCCGCGGGGCAGGCGCGGGTCCCATTGCGGGGGCCACTGGCGCCTGCGGACTCGGCAGGACTTGGGGAGGGGCTACTGGCCCAGACATCCCCGGACTTAGGGTGACCGACGGGTCAACGCTCGAATGCAGCTGATTCCGCTTGAACAGTACAAGCGCCTCGGATATCAGCCACCTCTCCCTCTCCGTCAAAGGCCCCGAGTTGCCTTGTGACAGCGGAGAAGGGGAGCGGTTCCGCCGGTCTGATCGTCCCTGATGGGGCGACCGGGCGCGGTCATAGCGCCCGAGGGGGGCCAGCTCGCCAAGTGCGTCGGTGAGCTGATCCACCACACTGCCCGGTGCGGACCGACCAGAACCCATGCCGGGGGCTCGCGAGGGAGTCCACCCGGCCGGGTGCGGCATCTGGTATGACTGGTCCGCTCGTCCAGAAGGACCCGCATGCATTGGCGCTCGATTCCGGACGCTCGAAGGCGTCTTAGGGAAGGGTGCCATTTGCCACGGATCTGTTCTGGGCACGGGCGGGCGCGGCGTAGAGCCGTTGCCAGCTCCACCCACCGCGCCTAACACGTCAAGGTCCGGCCTTGACGGCAACTCCTGCTGCGGCCCCGCGGGGCCCGACTCTACGTCCGAAGACGGAGCCAGGGACGCCGGAGTCGTCTCCGCGGACGGGGTCTTGTCCACGGAGGTTTCCGCGCGTTCCTTCCGGCCGCCGGAGTCGTCCGGAGACGTCTCACGGTGGCTGTCGCGCGACCGGGTGTGGTCCGCGACATTTCCACCCTTATCCCTCCCCTTGGATTCATCGGCCTTATCTTTGGCCTTCTCTTTCGCTTTTGTCATTCTTTGAGACGTCCTTGAGGAGCGGGCGATCCCCAGGGACTAAGGAGGCTACAACACTGTGACGGTAGGCTGCGATGGAACACTGTCGGACTGATCCTGGTCACGGCACCAATGTAAAGTTATTGACTACCGTCCGCTCTTCGGGATCCTCGAGGATAGTCCTCTCTCATCCGAGTCCTTGCGGACGCGCATCCGCTATTCCGGATCCTCGCGGCAGGGCCGCTCACCGGAGGTCGCGGCGGACACGGTAACTACTTCATCATTAACGGTAACCAGGTAACAGCCCACCCGACACTCCCAGGCCTACGGACACCGTTCAGAAACTAGTTCATCCCTACGGTGTTAACTGGCGGGGCCTGGCGAGCCGCGGTCTGCCTCGGGGACGGAACCCCGTACAGTCCGACATGCTGGCCAGAGCCTCTGTCACATGTCCCGGGACGGGAGAGAGCTGGCGATCCACAGGGCCGAAGGCCCCCGAGTCAGCAACTCGTCTCTCCCAGCCCGGGCCTCCCCACGGAAATCGTCCCCAGGGCTCTAGGAGCCCACTACTCAGACCCAGGGAACACAAAGCTCATGGCGAGCCTCGTGTGCGTCCTAGTCTCGATCTTGGACAATCTCCTCGAACGAGTCGCTTCCAGTGTATATATAATACACCAGAAACTGCAGGGCGCACGCGAGGTTAAATCGATCCATTGTTATAGTTTACTGGAGCGTAAATTACAATACGTCGCCGTGGCAACGCACGCTCGAACGGAGCATGTCAAAACAAGGCCAAGTACAGAAAGGCCACATAAATGGCTTTTATGTTTACAATCACCTGCCGCGTGCTTAGGGCAAAATCGCCACAATGATAAATGATGTATTTGATGCGTCTCAATATTGGGTAGCGGAGGGCTACGCTGCTTGTATACCGGTATTGGGAAAAGTTCTGAAAAATTCAAAAGGCTATCCGAACATGTAGGTGACCCCCGAGAATATAGAATATATGTATTGGAACTTTCACATGTTTGAATCTCTACAAAGCTTAGACCTTCCACTTCCAGATATGTTTGGGAAGTTCACTTAATTACTGTGTACAGTCCCTAAGCTTATTTTGGAATAACGCCCGTCAGAAACAATAATTTCATTGCTTGGCCTTATTCAACCAATATTAGTGACACTGTCCACTAAATCCTGCAAAGGTTGGTTATTATATTTGCACACTCAATATTGGCAATAAATTTGTCTGGCCGACCAGCAGATGTTGATTCACACAGAGTAGGATGGGGACGAGTAGAGCACATACTCTACATACTCTAGTATCAGCATGATCAGTAGGATATTGACAGATTATTGAATACAATTCTATCATGCGTTATTCATCATGAACTATGTAATTGTATAGAAGTGGCTGCTTGTACCCGTATGCAAATTTAAATGAATTTTGCACATATAATTTTGCTGTTTTTTACAACAAATATAAAGCCTTGATACAATTGCTGATTCAGATTTGTCATAGATGATCAAATGATGAAAAGTTTTATGGGGCTCTCAACTTCACATACATGTCACCGCAAAATATGATCTAGCTTACATTGTACTTACTACATATCTGCAACACTGAAGTACCATGGTTACTAGTATGCTATAATTGTATCCCCCGAACAAAGTTCGGCGGATACTATGGATTTACGATCGTCGCGCCGCCGCCGCGTCCGCGTCCGCATCCGCAGACACTTTCTTGTGAACGCGCTGCAGGTTGCAAATATGAACCGATTTTGATAATATTTTATATGGACATGTCTTATGGTGAGATCTGGACACCTATCGATTTTCCATAAATCTGGACACCTATCGATTTGCCATAGCCGATTGGCGTAACATTTTGTGCTCAAATTAGCCTGTTTAACACACATGGGTTGTGAACGCACTACGGGTGGGAGTTTTCAATGAATGAAGATGAAATTGCACAGGCTCAATGAGAAAGACCATCAGACGAAACCTATTGTTTTTCAGAATGATCGAATAAATATTAATAAGTTTGAGAGGTTAACTTATTACGACAATTAAAATACCTACTTTGACATGTGTGATCACTCCAATAACCTGTACTATGAAAGCAAATTGCACTGGATTCTTGTTCAGAATACAGAACTGATGTTTTTGGTGAAAAAAGAACAATATTACTGAATAAGTTAACATTGGTTTTACTAGTTAAGTCTATTATTGACCACAATAAAAATAGTTAAGACGAGAAACATTTATTATTGAGCTCATCAAGGTAAAGGTTTTGTCCAGTAGAGACTTCACAAGTGTAACCGAATAAGTTAACATTATTTTTACTAATTAAGTCTATTATTGGCCACAATAAAAATAGTTAAGACAAGAAACATTTATTATTGGGCTCAACAAGGTAAAGCTTCTGTGCAGTAGAGATTTCATGGCTGTAGCCGAATAAGTTAACATCATTTTTACTAGTTAAGTCTATTATTGACCTCAAGAAAAATAGTTAAGACAAGAAACATATATTATTGAACTCAACAATTTAAAAGTTTTGTCCAGTAGAGATTTCATGGGTGTAACCGGATAAGTTAACATTATTTTTACCAGTAAAGTCAATTTTTACTTCGAATTTCAACTTGGAACCAAGTTTGGCACATATTATGAATTAAAATATAATTTATGGTGAAAAGATCAATCTGGCTCCAATTTCGTCATCTTGAAATGCAGTTTTGGTAAACTTTTACTTGAATTTCAGCTTGAAACCAAGTTTGGCACATATTATGAATTAAAATTTAAATTATGGTGAAAAGTTGATCTGGCTCCAATTTCGTCATCTTGAAATGTAGTTTTGGTCAACTTTTACTTTGAATTTCAACTTGGAACATAGTATGAGTTGTTTGGCACATAGTATGAGTTGAAATATAACTTACAGTGAAAAGTTCGATCTGGCTCCAATTTAGTCATCTCGCAACTTAGTTGCGAACCAAGTTTGTCAAATATTCTGAGTTGAAATATAGCTTTAGGTGAAAACTTTTATCTGGCTGTAATTTCGTTATTTTTTTCGAACATGTCGAAATGGAAATTCGAATGCAGTGATTTTAGTGGTGATCTTGAATTCGACCTTCAATAAGCTTGAAAGGTTTCACACTCACAATGTACATCAGCGATATATTTGGGGCAACAGGGATGATAGGGCTACGGGGGATACACCCAAGCGGTCGTAGGCGACCGGAAGCGTCTAGTTCTGATACTCTGTACACACTTTTTATTTGTCCTACTTCTAAAACAGACTGTTCATTTCTGCCAGTCTGTTTTTTGGAAGATAATAAAAATAGCAATTATTGTAGTGTTAATGTGGCACTTTTTCATGTACATGTACATGTAAATGTAGGACATGCTTGAAGCAATTATAGCAATTTTCACAGGCACACTCTGAACCGTATAACCCTACAGACGTCTGTAGGGTTATACCAAGATGGCGGAAGGTTTGAAGCTTCGATTTGTTTCAGGCTATTTTGAGGGAATTTAATTACCTTTGATACAAAATGAGTTACTCCTTCCAAGAAGCACACGTTAGTGTGCCTGAGGCCGTGTCTGTTTGTTGAGAAGTGTTTTATTTCGGCAGATTTTTCGATCTCCAGATTCGTGCATGTATAACCCTATCGTTTATTGCCTATAACCCTACCGATACTACGGCCATGAACAGATATAACCCTACCAGCCGAAACATGTGACAGTTGAGAATCTGTTAAATCCTACTGTTTAATTTTAAAAAATTGAACACTTGAGTAGTACAGTAATTGTGATACCATTTATTTTGTCCATCTGACAATTTGGCAGAGATTATGAATTTTAAAAATCTGATGGTGCAAACATCAGTTTCAAGTTTGAATGTGTATAGTATACTCTGTTTTTATCTAACTCGTGTACACTGTTTTTGCTGATATTTTTGTGATGCTAAATGGTATCGTATTATGACTTGGTATACTACACCCGTGAGTCAAACGCCAATTTTCAGTTGTTTTCGATGATATCCATAGCAGCCCATTTAAAAAATTTGGGGGGGAGGGGGGGGGGGGGCATTACACCTTAGAAAATTTGAAAAACTGATGTCTCCCAGATCACTTCTGAGTTGTACCATTTTATACTTTTATATAAACTTTTATGTGTTTTGGAGGCGCCTTCATCATGTTCATGGGACAACTTTGTTAATTCATCTCATGATTTGCACCAAAGCAGGAATATACGATTTTATAGACATTTTGTATACCCCGTTTATATTAGAATGATATTTTATGAAGATATTGTCACAGACAGGTTATACTATTGAAATTGCAAGATGAGCATAGCCGGTCTGAGGGTTTGGGGGAAGGAAAATGTGTAAAATTGATGTCTCAGATCTCTTCTGGAGTGTACAATCCTGACGCATGTCAGTTATGTACAGACATGACAGTATCAGAGGCATATATTTGTTGCTTCTGTTGCTATACCTACATATAGATGTAGTTGATATTACAGTATATATTAAAGCTGCTGCCTTCGAATGTATGCAATATTTTTTTCAAAACCAATTTTCTGTTACACACATCTAATGCAATATAACAAAAGGTGTGCTCAATGATTTTGACGATTACAGTCCGTCCGAATTGTCTTTTCATCCATTTTAGAGCTCATTTTGTACCGGTTTTGTAAATAAACAAACGAAGTGTATCCATCAAACTCAAATGTAAACAAATACCCAAATCGCACTAACAAGTCCGCATCGAGTACATTTTCCAGTTCGTTTGTGCATATATAGTGATCGTGAGAAAATAATCAGTGATATACCATGATGTGTGTGGATTTGTCAGTCTATCTCGCTCTTCTATGCTTTGTTTACATCTGCCTGTGATGGATACAGTTCCTGTATTTCGATAACCGCCTGTTCAAATGAGCAAAATTTCCCTGAGAACTGGTTATTTTCATTACATATGATGTATGTTTCATTCAGTTAGTTTAGCATGTTCAGTATGAAATATAGTTTTCGAAAAATTGACTGGTTTCGAAGACAGCTGCTTTAAGTTAGTATTATGTAGTAATATTATTGTTTGGGAATATTAGTGTTCATGAATAGAATAAAATTTCTGTGAAATTTAGGTGTTGCAAAATAAATACTAGTAAATGAACAAGAGTATCACCACATCCACAGCCGACTTTTTGGTGATGAAACTTTAAACCACTAATATTATAAAGTAGATCTAAAAACATATACTCTATGACATCATTTTGTTCCACCATGTTATTATTTTGGTTGGAACCACACTCTTACGGGCTATAAAATGAGAAGATTTAACACACAAAAAAAATCATTGTGTACCTATTCTTCTTTCGAAATTCTTTATCGGTAGGGTTATACGCGCTGGTTGTTAGGGTTATAGCTCTTCCGGAGAGCTGTGTCGTTAGGGTTATAAACACGCATATTTTCTTCTGCCTATTACCCACCTCTGACAGATTTGAAACCTAACCCGGCCACGCATTATCCATCAATTGCCATCAAGGAACTGCGACACAACACTGGTTATGTGAATACTGTTTCAAGAGCGCTGAAATACACATGCGTTTTGTGGAAGCAGCGTGCCTTCCGCCATCTTGCTACAAACCAAATATTTGTAGGGTTATACGGTTCGGAGTGTGACAGGCGGACCTGTTTCTCGGACACATACTCATGAATACCAGACATCAGTCTCCCAAGAGGCATGGTTCTGTGAGGCAATTTTGGCACAATGACGAGTTGTTCCGACACATTGCAATTGTTTTCTGTTGCCAAGAGGACTGACATGAATGTTTGGAAATCGTTGTTTGTCACTTTTTACAAGTACATAAATATTAGCATGTTACAATGTGCCAAATACCATATTGGTCCTAAGAGTGGCACCTGCTCTAATAGTAGAGCACCCCCATCTTTTCACCAAAAATCTTATGGATTTTGTGTGTAACTCAACTTGTGTGTCATGTAATGTTCTGCAATCAATGTCCCGGGGAGAACTGAGCATGTAGATTTATCGAGCATAAACCACTAGTATATGAGGAACTAAAAATTTATTAGTCAGGAATATAATCTGGGTGACTACATGTTGTGTGCAGATATCCTGTTTATTATCTTCACAGAGATGCCTCATGTTTCATGTTTATTAGCTTACCGGCCCTTTGGGCCGAGAAGCTATTATCGTGGTTTTTCGTCCATCGTCCGTCCGTCGTCCGTTCGTCGTCCGTCCGGGTCTGTAACTTTTTTTTGGCATGATGAATTTCCCCATAAATGTGTCAGAACATACCTTAGGCCAATATCTAAAGACATTTTTTTAATTTTTTTGATTGAATCGTTTTTGCCGATTTGGCGACCATTTTTGACGAAAAATTGCCAGTTTTGGACTTTGGTGGCCATTTTCTCAAAAACTCTCCGATCAGTTTTAAGATTTTTGTTTCAAAACATTCCTCTCATGTACCTCTATGACATGTATAAGTTTCGTTGCCCTTGAATCGATGGTCTGCGTGTGGCGGCCATTTTGATTTTTTGACGGGTCGGCAAAAAAAATTTTTTGGTCTCAAATCAAGTCACCCAATTTTTCCTTCATAATGGGAGCTATGCAGAGTAATCTCGTAGAACACATGAAGATAGAGCCTAAGTATTGGCACATTCAAATGGGAAATCATATATACACACATGCTCTCGTTAATCCTCACTAGTGTTGCGAGCGTCCGCTGGTTAAAACTGGCTGAAGCTAGTTGACTGGAGCCGGCAACAATAAACCCGCCTCCAAATTTTACCTAACTCGTTTACGCTCGCGTAAACCCGTTTGCAATTATGTCCGTGAGTTTTCGCTAGCCAAGATTTTCAAAGCTCGTTTTCGCTAGCATGAAATCTGTCGGCGAGCGTTTGTGCGCCGAAGCCAGTTTGCAAAACCACATCTTCATGATTCAGTCTTTTGACCACCGATAAATAGGATTCTCCATTCTGTTTTAGTCGTATTAGTTTCAACTTTTTTCATTGAGAAAACTTCTTGTGACCAGTCAGTCCATGACATCAAGCAAACTCGAAACCGGAAGTGACGTTTTTCACAGCCTAATTGAAGGTCAAGGCCACTTTATATGCGCATAAAACAGACTGGTGTCTTTCGGGAAATTCAGAGCCCAAATACTTTTCTTCGAGTCAAACGCGCTTACAAATGTGTCACTTTATAAAAACGGGCTGAAGCGAGTTTTGAAATCACTGGCGAGTTTAAGCTCGCTGGCCTGTTTGTGCGCGGGTTTATGCGCGTTATGACTTCACCAAGAAATTTCTAGCGAGCGGGAGCGCGCCGACTCCATTGTCAGCCAGTTTTTGCTAGCCGACGAAAAAACGCAAAATTGATTAGCGAGCCGGCTGGTGAGGATTAACGAGAGCACGTGTGTAGCGATTCGAGTGGTGACCTTGAATTTGACCTTCAATGACCTTGAAAGGTCAAAACGACCTTTTTTGTCGAAAAAACGATGAATTTTGCCTTTGGTGGCCATTTTCTCGAAATCTATGTAGTAGAGTGGTGTGAAATTCAGGCTCGGAACAGGAATGCGTTTGAACTTTTTATTCAACATGAAACAAACCTAAAAGAAACAGTATATAAAAATAAGTATATAATTGAAAATAAGCACCGAAAGAAAAAAGTAAATAATTTCAAGATGACAATTCCAACTCATGACAATCATGAATATTCCAGAAATATTTAAAGTCTAATACTCAGCATCAAAATTACACTGAAATAAGTTCCAATAAATTAATAGATACCAGTAAACAAATGAATACCAATAAGCAATGATAATACTGAGCTTACCCCACGAGCAAAGCGGATAAATTAATTCCAACTAAATGCCACGTGATTCTCCCCGACCTATCTGTCCGTCCGTCTCCGTGGGCAGCTAGCGTTAGACTGACCACGAGTACCGGTCAATATTCGTCACGTCGGTCAGTGGTACATTGTGATTGGTCAACATTTGTTATGACACCATGGACACGAGTATTAATAGATGTTAGATAATTAAATATTTGATATTACATATCAATAACGCAATCTTGTATTAACCAACGGTAAATGACGATATTCGCACCGCAGTATTCACGCAAAAATATAAAAATGAATTATTACACGATACGATCCCAGACCGAGCAGCAGCGGACCGCTGCCATATCAGCGGTAACCGCTGCAGAAGGAGCGGTACCCGCTGATTGACCACTGATTCACTGCTGTCCCTGCAGCGGTTACTGCTTCAGTGCAGCGGTATAGATACCGCTGCATCAGCAGTGGTTACCGCTGATATACCGCTGATAGACTGCTGCTTTTGCAGCAGTGACCGCTGCATAGGCAGCAGTATACTGTACCGCTTCTAGACAGCGGTACCGCTGCAGAAACAGCGGTTACCACTGAAATACCGCTGTTCTACTACTTCCTGTGCAGCGGTGACCGCTGCTTGGAAGCGGTGTTTGCTGCTGCTACCTGTGCAGCTTGTACCACATGTACTACTGCCATGCAGTGGGCCGCTGATTCACCACTGATTCGACTTGCTCCTTCTGCACATGTAACCGCTGAAACACCGCTGCTAAACGTCTGTACAAAAATGACAGTTAAAGATACCGCTGCCAATTAAGCTGCTGCTTGCACTCTGAAAATTATATGTAGTTTATTTCACCGCTGCAGCACCGCTGAAATCACTTTCTAATTTCTATACATTCAAGACAGCTATGATACCAAAGATAATATGAACTTGGATAGTTTTAACATAGATGTGGGTGTTTGCTCCAATATTCAGTCAAGGTTAAACCAAAAACCGCCAGCCTGGCGGTCTTGACTTGGAAAAAATCTGTATCTCGCCCATGTTAACACTTCAAAGAAATCAGTCCCACAGTTCTGCATGGATCGCTTTGAAATTGTGGTGATATCATGTTCTATGTGCATACTCCAGACAAGGGACCTTCAAGTCCAGACCGCCAGGCTCACGGTTTTGGTTTAACATTAGAAGAGCCAAGTTATTCTCTTTTATATCACTTAAAAGTTCTTTTGTCCATGATCATCATATGATGAACATCAGTGTAATTTTATTAGAACAAAGAAAATTGAACAAGATAATGCAATATTTTCAATCCATAGTTTTATTACATAGAAAATATCATTATCGACTATACAGTTCTAGCTAGTACTATTTTACAGAGTATATGGCAGCAGATACATTGGCGATCTCATGATACGTGTACATGTATTGTATATGGAGTCTAATCTGGAATTTTTATTTCTGATGCATTAACCGTGTTAACCAAAGATATTAGTGGCTTACAGTAATTATAACAGAATTATTGTTCTCTGCTCAAATTTCAGTCTATGAAATAACTAGATATAGTCGGGCGCCAGAGGTCCGACTCGTGTATCTCCCCCAAATGGCCAAATCTTGAACGCTTTCATTGACGAATTAAATGCTTGTTTTTTCGGACAAAATGGCTACCGGCGACCATCTTGGATGACGGAAACCACGAAAATCTATTATTGGGGGTTTAACATGTTAAAAAAAAAAAAAAAAAAATTCGGAAAAAAAAAAAAAAATCAAAAAAAAAAATTATGTTTATATTCACAATAAATACTAACTCTCTAACTTTGATAATAAGTGAGATACAGCCCATTTATCATTGGGGGATATGATTTGTGCACGAAACGGCTGTCTAGTCGGTCAATATTGGAGATATGACCCCGATTTTCAATAGGCTCTTATTTATAGTTCAACCTATTATCCATATCTCAGAGAAATATTAGGGCGATTGGTGCTCTATTGCAAATTCTAGAGCCCGGACGTCGAAATCTCTGCGGCGGATGCGGCGGCGGAACGGTAACTAAACCAGTGTATCTCCCGAACTCGTTCGGGGAGATACAATTATGTGGTATCTTTATGTTGCCCCCTGTCTATACCATGTCTACCTACTCTTATTTTTCACCATGCAATAGGAAGATGTTAGCACACATATTTATTTATTTGGCCGAGTAAAACATTTGCCACAAGTGTCACACTTGTGTATATTTTCCCGGCAGTGAATCTTGAAATAACAATACTGACTTTCAGCAGAATAAAAACATTTGCTGCATAAAAAGTAACATACGAGTGGTTACTCTCTTTGTCCGTTGAACAATGGGTGTGATTCAAGAATGGAAGTGATTCAGAAAGAGTTCGGAAATGTGACGAATTCCATGTTGTTCGAAACAATACGCAGAGATATTCAATGTCAATTAGGGGACCCCTAATTGACATGGAATATCTCTGCATATTTGTACATGTGAGAGACAAAAATATGCGATCATGTCCTTCAAACCTACCACCCCAGGAAAGAAATTAATTAATTAATTCCATAACAACCTGGAGGTGGTATTAATACACGCATGTTATTGTCTCTTACATGTACAAATACGCAGAGATATTCAATGTCAATTAGGGGACATATATCCACCAGGTCTGTGTTTCGAACAACATGGAATTCGTCACATTTCCCAACTGGATGTGATGACAAGTCTTTCTGAATCACTTCCATTCTTTTGACAACTGCAAAGTAGAGCATTTGGTCCTCGTCGTTTCTACATCGTACAAAGTACTGTACATCTCCAAACTTTTCCTTCTGATAGCAAATGGTCTTACTGTTCCTCACAGTGCTGGTGTTTCTGTACATGGCGGAATGTATTGTATGTTGCTTGCATCGGGCTCTCAAGAACATCTGAAACTCCTTCATTCCTCGAAGATGTATCAACACTTCAGGTTTTGCATTGAATATCTTGAAGGGACCAATGGCAAACACACTATCAGCAGCTTGTTCCAGAAACCTCTCACTTATAGTACGTGACGTCATGAAGCTATTGTACAGCAAATAAACCTTTGAATTTGGTTCTAGCTCTTGAACACTTTCAGTAAGCTTTTGTTGGGCACAAACGGCAGCTGCAATCTGGCCTTGGGAATTTTGTGTGCCATGAAATAATTTCCTGAGGTCTCCATTGAGGTCTTCGTAAAAAAAGCAGGACTGACTCCATAATGGGCCCAGTTCTTTCACTTTATCTGGAAGATGCAGCAAACAATGTACATTAAATGTACATTTACGAACACTGTACAAAACATCCATCATTGCACAAAATTGGCGTAGTAACAGTGCTGATTTTTTCAAGTTTGCATCCGTCACAGACGTGGAGGTCAAAAGATACACTGCCTGAACGAGGAGAACGTAGTGTTCGAAGTAATCTTTGGGAAGGATATCCATCAAAATTGGAACAGAATAGAAGAGCAGGAAGGAACGAAACTCTGATGCTTTCCATCGTGGGAGATCTTCCAAACTTCGAGGTAATCTAGAAACAAAGTTTGGTGGCGACATTTCTGCAAGCCGTTTGGATACATTCTGTAGTTGATTTCTGATTGACCATGGTGAAGTTTTGTGCTCAGCATCAAACCACAAGGAGCATAGCATTTTCATAATGCCCAGGTACACGCAATGCATAGGATCGATTGCACAGCCTTTGATCAAGTCATATTGTGGAATATCGCTAAGTAGGGAGATGCCTTTTACACCACATTCTGGCTTACATGTTTTGCGGTCACTTTGCAAATATTCGTTTTCCACTTTTGCTGCAATATCTCTTGTTTCTGCGTCAGTCCTGATCTCTGGGTGTCCTGCAAGTTTATTATTGTCTGAAACATCATATGGGTATACGTGAGCTTGTTTTCTTGGTCCAAACTGGAAAGTTTCTCCCTCTGCATAACAGACAGGACATCCAAATTTCCCGTTGAATTGTATCATGTGATTAATCATGCACCTGGCTGGTGCATCAGCCACCGTTGATAGTAGAATGCCCCTCACTGTAGTAATATTGTCATCAATGGACATCGTGAACCCTGAAAAGACAGTAATGATAGGCGAGTTTGATTAATTTATTCAGTCAAAAGTGTTTCAAGTCTTCAAAAGCTATTCAAAGTCGATCTATTTGAATTTGCAGATCTATGCTACATGTTAGTCATCAATGTCTCGACCATTAAAACTACTAAAAGTCTACGATCAAGACTTGAGGGAGGACAGAACTTTTTTAATTTGGTGATTTTAATCTGTCTTAGGCAATGAAAACAGGGGTGGGACATTTTATTTTTAGCTGCGACTAGCAGCTCTATGAACGCCTCAGCGTCACCCTCGCTCGGTCGGTCGCTACAAGCAACCGTAGATATTGAGGATGATGGAAAATGATGATGCAATATGGCCACAGGCACGTTTGAAGTTGAAGAAAGGGTCAAAATGGCCAATTTTGACAAATCGCCAAAAATGGCTTTATGACAAATTTGAAAAAAAAAAACAACCTTAGTTGTATTACGGCCATAGTACACTTGTACCCGCTGGCAGAAAAATCCGCCCAAGGAACTCCTGAGATTCAGCTGCTATGGAATGGACGACAGACGACGGACGGACAGACGAGTGATGGAAAAACATGACAAGGTTATCGGAGCTCCCGATAAAGCTCCAGTAACCTAAAAAGTTTGAGGCAGTCTCTTCGTAGTATAGGCGGGCCAGGACAAAAAACACTATGAATTTTGAATAGCTATCTTATGAGACCTGGGCTTTATAATACATCAAAAATACCCTTTTATTAAGGCATTTTTTGATTTTAGCAGAATTTTTTTAATCAGATTTTCGTCCCCCTGGTGGCGAAAAAACGAACTAAATAGGAAGTTGAGTTTTTCTCGGTAACCGTTGGTCGTAGAGCAAAACGGAGCTCAATTTCTACCCATGGGACTAGAATTAAAAGTCTAATACCAAAATCAGATTTGTGTACCCCTGGTGGCGAACTAAAGGAAGTTGAGTTTTTCTCGGTAACCATTGGTCGTAAACGAAATGGAGCTCAATATCAATCCCAGGGAGACTAGCCTTGAAGCCTAATATCAAAATAGGATTTTTGTACCCCTGGTGGCACAAAAGCAAACTACGCAAGAATTTGTGATTATCTGTTATCGTATATCTGTAGCTCTATTAAAAAAAATGCCTCCAAGGCCTTGACGTCTAGTTACCTTCATGATACCACGTCTTCAAATCCTGCACCAACGGCTTCAGAAGGATATCTGGTAGAGGTTTCTGCTGTCCAAACCACATGGCAAGAAAGATGCGATGCTCCCTTTTGAATCTGAAAAGCAGTGAATGTAATTTCCATTTTATAATAGGTTCTTTATGATGTAGCACACTAGCACATTGCACTGTTTGAAAAAGAACAGTGGCCATTAATCTTCTTCAACCAATGGCTACCAAATGGCAAAAATAAGAAAAATTCTAGCCATTCGGTCATAGGACACTTCACGACAAATAAGCTTTGCTCTTATTTATGTATACATCGCACCTTATATTTGGCTGTATCTCGTTGATTGTTGCATAGACTGGCCAAAGACTGAACTTGGTTGAGTTGAAAAGGGCGACTCCATCCGTATTTAGTTGAATGGAGAGGTGAATTTGTTGCTTTTCTTCCTCGGAAGAATGTTGAAAGAACCCATGAGAATCAAACTTTTCCTTATAAAGTGCCCCACTGATAACATCGGTGATCGCTTCGCTGTTCATCCTGGATGATCTTGACTTCAAGGATTCTTGTACTTTTGGTTCTGAAAAATAGGAACATAGAAAAGATTAAAAAAACAACTGGTAAATTGTGGCAATACATGATAAAAACTATAGGACCAAGGGGTGCTGTAGGTTACCGGCGGAGAAATGCAGGCATTCCAGGTTAATCGCATCACCTGATAATGATTGTAACTTCATTTTTGTGGACACAAATTTATATGCATTCTGGTCTACAGGCCACCATTTCTGAGATACGGTGGTAAATGGAAAATCCAAGATGGATGCTGGCTAGGCTTGGCACGATACACCCTAGTCACGATACGTATCGTATTTTACAGTTAGGCTGACGAATCCGAAAATAACGTCCGTTTCGCTCTACGACACACCGTTTCTGAGATACGGCCAGAAACCATCAGATCCGGAACGAATCCGGACACTAACCGGAATCCGGATCTGGCTGAAAAACAATAGGGTGCCTGCCATTAGGATGTTTGAGCACTGGTAAAAATTTCACGTCAAGGCGTTCTGGGGTTATATCCGGAAACCATCTGATCCGGAACGGATCTGGATCTCAGACCAACCGGAGTCCGGATCCGGCTGCAAAACAATAGGGTTCTTGCCCTCAACATGTTTGATCACTGGTGAAAATTTCACGTCGATCCGTCAAGGCGTTCTGGAGTTATCGTCCGGAAACCACCACAAGAGGCTCTTCGGCCTAGTGAGCTCCGCTGGGGTTTGCAAACTATTGACATAATTTGAAGTTCTTTAACATTTAAAATAGGACCAAGGGACCTGTAACTGACCGGATTCTAAATTAACAAATTTTCAGAGGGAGACCTGGTTCTGAATACTGAGCATACGATAGTGTGCTCAATAGTGAGCAGCGAAGTCAAAATTTTACATGTAGAAATGGCAATGTCAAAATTTAATTTATTTTTAAAAATTGAAAAATCAAAATTTTGATAAAGCTCTCCGCTAGTTTGAAAGCACTCTCCTATAGAATATCTGTACCGATTTCTATGAAATTCTGAAGAAAACTGTGGGAGGAGATAGCGTTTGAAATTGTACATATAGATTTGAAATTGTACATAGAGAAATTGCAAAATTTTGAATAAAGCTCTCTATTAATTTGAAGGCATGGCCTTATAGAATATATGTACCAATTCTGATGGAGACTGTAGGAGGAGATAGCATTTGAAATTGTACATGTGGAAATGGCAAAGTTCAAAATTCTAAATTTTTAAAAAAATTGAAAAATCAAAATTTCGAAAAAAAGCTCTCTATAAAGTTTGAAGGCATGGCCTTGTAGAATATATGTACCAATTTGTATGCAATTCTGATGGAAACTGTAGGAGGAGATAGCATTTGAAATTGTACATGTGGAAATGGCAAAGTTCAAAATTCTAAATTTTTTAAAAAATTGAAAAATCAAAATTTTGAAAAAAGCTCTCTATTAGTTTGAAGACATTGTGCTGTAGAACATCTGTACCAAATTTTGAAAAAAGCTCTCTATTAGTTTGAAGACATTGTGCTGTAGAACATCTGTACCAAATTTCATGAAATTCTGATAAAAACTCTAGGAGGAGATAGCATTTGAAGGAAAAGTTGACGGACGCCGGACAATGACGACGACGGACAAATCGGTATCGGATAAGCTCCGCTGCCATTCGGCACAGCGGAGCTAAAAAAATAAAAAAATAAAAAATAAAAATTGACAAAACCATAAGGACATTATTTTGCAAAAAAAGCCCTAATAAGGCCCAAAAAAAAAAGTATTACTAGTAGTTTCTCAGGGACTTTTTTTTTTTAAAAAGGGGTGCGGGCGGGCGGATTTTATTATTATTGTGAAGCCCATGGAAAATGACCATTTTACTCCCTGGCAGAGATTTATTGGTCATGAATGGCCAAAATACCTTAAATTTGTTCCGGATTTTTACACTATCACAGCGCAAGTTCGGGCAAATTTGATAAGTGATGCAGAAATAATAGTAAATAATGCGTGGTTAGTCCTTTTTCATTCCGTTTGCAGTCATTATCTATACCAATCCGCAACAATAATGCTGTTTTTAGAAAAAAGAAAAAAAAAATTTAAATTGTTTTTTCTTCAATATACATGATATATATTTTTTTTATTTTAATTTTTTTTTTTCTAAAAACATAATAAAAAGCAATGCGTGTGCACGTGAAAAAAAAGCATGCGGCTTTCCCTGAGAAACTATTACTAATATCTTTTTTTTTGGCCTAAGATGCTCACTTTAGTACATTTGTATTTCGCTTGGCCTTAGGTACTTACTTGACAGTATTGACTTGAGTTGTTCGAATAAGGGCATGACAATGAAGTATTTCCAGTTGTTCGCGTCGCAAACTTGGCATGGACCATCATGTTTTGCCAAACCCACATAATTCGTGCAATTTACGCAGTAATAATGATACTGTATAGGGTTTTTTAGGTTTGAGAAGAATTCATTGAAGTAACGCAATGTTTTTCGACAAAAGTTCAAGGGAAGGCAGTGTATCTCAATCAGCTGTAGCAAGTCAATAAGGGCTGCTTTGGTGAGGTTGTGTCGAAGAAAGAAGGACAAAATGAGAATGATACTGTCTCCCAAAGATATCTGTGCCCCTTCGTAAAGAGGAATGTCTTCGTCCGAACTTTTATTTGTTTCTTCTTGATCTTCCTCCATGTCGACGTCATCTATAAAATCATTAACATTTTCAGACATTTCAGCATGGTTGCTTTCAGTGTCATCAAGGCTATTGTCAGTGTGTAATTCATCCTCGTTCTCTGTGTCATTATCACGATTTTTTCTTTTTTCAGCTCTCCATCTTGTACATCTGGACTGGCTTGAGACAGCAGAACTAGAAGTGTTGTATGGACCACGATATGTGTACCGTCCTTGATCTGTAAATTAATGACAAGTACATTATTAATACATCAGAATACATTTTTAGCATGTTTAGTGACTTTACTTAGAAAAGTGACATGTTCCGATGATCGAATTTTTTTCGAAAGTCGATTGGTTGAGTCAACAAACAGGTATGAAAGCACTTCATTAGGCCTAGCAGAAAAAGTTCCCTGTTTCCTATTTCATGCTCTAAACATTAGGATACGTAGGTAGGCAAATGTTTTTATTTTACTTTAACTTTTTATCTTGCTGAAAATATGGTAGGTAGGCATGATTAACTTTTTTGTAACTTTTTTTCAGAGATCGAAATACCCCAAATTTCTTCATTCATGGCTAGTATTCTTCAATGAAACAATATTATCTGTGTTGTTTCTTTTCAAGTATGACCTAGGCCTACTTTATATTTATTTATTTATAATGTCATTTATACAGCGCAACATAACAGAGGTTTCTATGCGCTTTACAAACATACATGGCAACAATGATGTTATTTACTATATATCTGGAAATGACTAGATGTGCGACTAGAAATTATAACACTCAATAAAAAGTCGTGTTTTAAGAGCTTTTTTAAAAGCATAAAAAAGAGTCCATATGCTTCATGTCGACAGGCAAGAGATTCCAGAGTCTGGCGGCATTAGTGGTGAAATTTCGGTCCCCATAGCTATTGTGTGATCGCTGAGTGACTAACTGAGTTTCAGATACGAAAACAGAACGAAAGTGAAGGTCCTGTCCAGCCGAAATTTCATCCGAAGAGCGACATGAGCTACCTACAAGCTATAGTACAATTTGACGACCTGCGCTAACATTGGCAGGGTTCTTGGCGAAATTTCAACGATACAGGAATAATGCAGGGAATATTGAAGTGAATCAACAGTTATTGTGTGTTTATTTATGATATATTGTGCCAATAAATAGGCGGCCCGGAGGTAAACAAACGCACATGTATGTTTTCGCGCACGCGCAGAAACTCATTCACCTCCAGCTCCAGACTTTAGGCGCCCAGCGAGCACTGCAAACTTTTGTTTGTGCTCTAGATCTACTTCTCAAATTGCGGCTCACGTGAAGTCAAGACACCGTTTGTTGCAATAATTATACGATAAGGGTTACTTTTCTAACCTTGTTCCTCCATGTTTGGCCCTTTTATGAAGTTTTATCTTCTGTGTTCGTGGGTTCTGTTGATTTTTTCAAAACTTGACACTGCGTCCGCTGCAAAAAAAATATCGAAACTGCGCATGTTTATTTCAACACACACGAGAACAAAAAATAAAAATAATTACTTCTTGACAGATACTGTACAAAACATACAAATGATTTATGAGTTGTATTTTCCAACGCACTTCTCTTGTACGTACTGTTAAACGGTTAAAACATCGATGCAAAATAATGTTCGAAAAAAATTTACCTTAAAAGTGGTAAAGCCATATTTCTTGTTGGATGCAACGTGTAACCCTATTGGTCAATAATTCGCGCTAATTTGATGCAACGTGTAGGCCTATTGGTCAAAAATTTTGCGGCAAAATGACGTCACAGATCGTCTGCAGTTCAGCGCGTCTTTCCAGGACTGCAGGAGCTCAGCCTCAGCTGCTCAGGGAACTACAACCTGACAACTCGGAAGATGTATTTTATACTAGACTGGGCTGGGGAAAATACATCTAGTGTCCGGGCAGTCAGCGCAATCATAAGCCCCAGGAGAGAGCTATACAATATTGGAGATGCGGTCGAAGCAAGATTCAACGGGAAGCAGTATCAAGCGACTATTCGCACCATGTCAGGTAACATGCACAACCTAAATCATTTGAAACTCATAAAAGATCCAAGGTTACATACTGTGAACTTGCTTTCACTTGTCAAACACATCCTAGCTCTTATTATATATTGCCTCTTAATTTATCAAAAGTTAACCCCAAATAGATCTGCTGACCTGTCAAACCAGCATGACAACAACAAACCACGTGACAGGAATCAGCCAATCACGGAACGTAAACGCTAAATTAGGTCAGGAGTAAATATGGCGGCTCATGGATGTCCGTGAAATATCAACGATTTTTGCAGCAATGTACCTACAAGCTATAGTACAATTTGACGATAGATTGTTCGTAAACTCGCACAGCGGCACGTTTAAATACATTTTATAAAGTTTACAAGGTATGAGATAGATCGCTAATGAACAGTCATGTTCGTTCTTTCGTTCGTTGGATGAATCGTCCCTCCAAGTTAATGATGGCTGCTTACACTTCAGTCAATTAGACATATTACTTGACAGCTGTCAAACCATGTGTCAAACTCAGAGTGATCTAGTAGATCAAGTTGTATGGTTTGGTCTGGATACTTGTAATTTTCCATCGAGATTATCAAGATTTCAGACCAATAAATTAGCTACAGTCGTACCAAAATGGCTATATAGTCGCGAGCGGCCTTGCATTCATTGTTTGCCCGATTGTGTGGATTGTTTAGTTCCTTTTCGCTTCTGCTGCTGACAGATTCATACTAAGCAATATAGACAGAAAACAATACATGTTTTTGTCAATTGTATTTGATATTTTATTTCTTGATCACCAACCATTCAATGACCACCAGGTTTATGACCACCTAAAAAATTCAACAGGCTGCACAACTGGGCGGGAAACACAGAGGTCTCAGCCAATCAGAAATCCGCAACAAGTAGACTAAGTATTTGTCAAAAATTGGCGGCATAAAATTTTCAGGTGAAATATTATACTGAACTTTCCAAATGTAACTGTTTTCATCCTGAATAAACATAAATGATGGGCCTACTCAACTTAGAGAATATCTGATGTCACCTAATTGTTTAAATTAGCAAGCTTATTACGTGATTGCCCGAGAAAATAACCCAGGACCGCGGTCGGCCTCGGGTGCCCACAAACTTTAAAGATGGACCCAGAAATCATTTCCACATGTATAGTAATCACTAATCACCCGAAAAATCTCGGGCAAACAAAGATAAACACATGGCTTATGTGATGAATATAATGCTATGGCCTTGTAGCAAAACAAAATTCAACGGATTCATCAAAATTCACGAGTCCAATGAACTGATAACTTCAAATAAAATGAATTTATCGGTAATTAACTCCTGATGATAGGAAAGATTCTCCCTACTTGCAGTGTTGCTACTGTCCTAACACCCCCCCCCCCTCCCTCCCCATAAGCCGTGTATGCAAATGAGCCTGTCACGGGGCCCACACCACCGTGACCACGGGGTTGTAAACTGGTAAATACAAAAAAAACTTGCCGAGCAGTGGATGGTTTTTCATCACTGAAGAAAGGATTTCGCCAGATGTGAGACATTTATTTGTTTTCATAGAAATATAAAAACACACCATCAAGTTTATTTTGGCAAACAATCTAATTTGTCTCAGAGAAACGGCGTTCTCACAGTCACAATCTCGATCTCCCGATCGAGCACCTGTTGCTGGTCTGACAATCAGACACCGGCAAGTGTCAGTTGTGCAACAGTCGCCGGCACAGCCCAAATATTGCTTTTATCCACTGGCTTTTCATCTCCCTCAGATAATTGCCCCTCTACATTATTAAAGGAACATTTGGAGATGTTAGAACAAATATCTATCACTTGTATACTCAGCTATTACCAGTGGAATCAAAGCCGGGGAAAGTGTGTGCTCGACTCTGCTGTCAGTTGAGTTTTGACAACAAGTTTATGCAAATGAGCAATGCAGGCATGCTCCATACTCCAAATATGGAAATTAACATATTCAATTGATGACGTAGGTTGTCAGCTTGGTCAGGTATACTTGTAAACTGCTTTGTGATTGGCTGATGTTAATGAAGGATTATAGATCCAAGCAAATTAGAACCATACTTACATACGTAAATATCCGTCATTGAAAATTACCCAACAAAAAAATTTTATTCCTTCATTTCAATAATGCAGATAATCGTAAGGAACTTGACGCTATCCTAGCTCACAAGCGGATAGGAACGGATGACCTTGGTAAGAATTACTAAGAAATTACTTTTTTATAGCCTAACAAATCGGAAAGATATTATTATTCTTTTTGTTTAGGCTTGCTCATGTTGCTTGCTCCAACAGTGGCACAAGATAAATTTATTATTCTCAAATGCATTTTCAGTGCCACAACAGGAGAGCAAAAGACAGAAGAAGAAGGCTGATCATGGTAAATCATTTAGTTCATTTTACCACAGGCATATGACTCAACACCTAGAAGTGTGAATAATCCTTCACACATTGGTCCATTGCCCCTTATAAAATAAGGAGAATGGACCAATGCGTGAAGGATTATTCACACTTCTAGGTGTTGAGTCATATGCCTGTGCATTTTACGGCCACTCCAATCCAAAATTACCACAATTATAAATCGTTGCTTGGTCAACTTCTGGAAGATTGTTCATGGTCATAGGTCCCCCGGGCTCACCCCAAATTGTAACATTGCTCTACTTGGAGATGGATTATTTTCTAAAGGAGTTTATACGGATGAAAACTTCTTTTCCTTTAAACAATTTTGTTTGCTCCAATGGTATTGTGACGGAATTTTTTTTTCTCTACAATGTATTTTTATTCATTTTTTTTTTCTATATTGTATTTTCAGTGTCAAACAAAGGAAAAGAAAACCATAAAAAGAAGTCAAAAAAAAAGAAGGCTGATGCTGATAACGGTAATACTACCTTTTGTCAAATCATGTAATTCATTTACCACCAATGCCAAAATAAGCACACTCAGCACATGCATAATTGATTTATTCTGGTCAACTTTTGGATTTCATTTTTCATATTCATTTAGTAAGTATTTAAGTATTATTACATTAGTATATTTGTCTTGAGTCTCGAGCAATTTTTCTGAGCCCTAAAAAAATGTTTGCTCTGATGGTATTGTGTCACTGTGAGAGAAATTAATTTTTGATTAAATGTAATTTCAGGGTCGAAACTGGGAAAAAAGAAACCGAAAAAGAATGCTGACACCACGGACACAGGCAGTCGTACAAGTGCGTTGAAGCTCACTCAATACAAAACCTGTGCGCACAGGCTATTAATATAAATTGATTTGGTCCATTTTCAAGATATTGGCAACTTACTCTAATATATAGTAGGAACTAACTGTAAACTATTGCTATATATTACAATAAAAGTTGTATCGCGATTAAACATGGTAAAGTAATACATGTACCAGTTTCCAGTACACTGGATAAAACTATCGGAATTTGGTAATGAAAGGTTATACTAAAAACTTCCTTTAATTGTATACCTTCTATGTGTTCAGTTGGATGTAAAATCTAAAGTAAAGATGTGTTTACTTTGTTCACATTTTATAGTCACAGCTGTTAAAAGTGCTTATATGATCAAGAAGGCCCGGGAGAAACTACTGTCAGAATTGACCCAAGAGTACAGGAAATGTATGCATTACAAACAATAAAATTCCACGTTTATGCAGGTTCAACTTGTAATTTCTGAGCCACTTGAACAAACTTTTTACAGTTAACATGTTAAAAGAAAAAGCTTCACTCTGCTCAAATTTCAGTATTAAATAATTACAGTATTCCTAATTATTTCAAATATTTGTAGGAATTACAAAATCGATTGGAAACAAGCACACTTTCTCGTGGATGTAGACCATGTTCACATTTTTGTTAATCATTTTTGTTCTCCCTAGGTGCCATTTTGTGTGCTTACTTATAAAGATAATTTGTTCCTTTTACTAGCATCATGTAATGGCGATAATTTGGATGACGAGGACGAACATGATGAACACGCCATGGAAACCTTGATTTATGGAAACCATGACCATGATGATGACGTTGATGTGCATTCCTTCACCAATATTGAATCCAATGAATCATTTGGTAAGTGACAAGTAGCTACATACAGCATATCACAAATATAGTAAATATCTTGTAACTTGATTTCATATCCCCAGGACTATACATTACATGCAGGTACCTAAGAAACATATTTTCATTACATGTAGTTTGATATTATTTGATCCCCTTTTTCAAAACAAACAGTGCTGTGAGGCCATGTGATAGTTAGTAGTCATTAGAAAAGTTGTTTCCAAGGAATTGCATGATGTACTTTTTTGTAACTTTGCAGGATCGCTCCATCATCTTCATGACCGACCAGCGACCAGCGACGAGATCGAGGACATCAGCGAGGACATGAGCAGCGAAATCAGCGAAATCATTTGCACAGGTACTAATTGTCAAGTGATAGGTTACACTAATGAAGGAATAATTACATTTGTTTTCATGCTTTTGTCATTGATCTAAAGTCAAACCATTTGTAGCGATGACAGATGGTGGTGTGAGTTTTTTTGTTTAAGTCAATGAAACGGACTTCAACTGATTTCAGTTAATTTCACTTGTGTGAGTGACATTAGTTGAACAAATTCATCACTATGTGACATTACTGCATGTAATTTATCAATTCTTGAAATGTCCACAGGCTCAGGGGTTCAAGATGGTCAAGTGAATTCTAAAGGCCACCCGCTGCAGGCATACAAAGTTCCACGCAAGACTCCAATCATGCCGTGCCAATCATGCCGTGTGTTGAGAAAAGGTAGGTTTTTTGCCGGTTTTTTCACAGATCTGAAACCTCGAGTCCCGTCTCGGTTTCAGATCTCTGACAGATTCTCTCTAATTTTTAGTATCGTAACAGAGACCACGCAGAATCAATGTTTATTCAGACGACATGACATCTTTTTGGTGTCTTTTTGTCTTTCATTCCGCATTTGTTCATTCAAATCAACTAAAAAATGACGCTGAAATCTTATCTTTGAACACAGAGCAGCTAAAACTCTTATTTGCTTATTTGCATAGCAGTTGGTCTGTCTGAGACCCAGAGTTTTTCACGCTGATTAGAAAAGGGGTTTTCTCTGTTGTCCAATCGAATGGCGAGGAAAACAATGTCATGTTATAATAGACAATAATTTTGTTAAAACCCTTCTACGCATG
This sequence comes from Terebella lapidaria, assembly GCA_949152475.1. NCBI lineage: Eukaryota > Metazoa > Annelida > Polychaeta > Terebellida > Terebellidae > Terebella > Terebella lapidaria. The sequence continues at coordinate 401,828 of CASCJZ010000061.1, forward strand.
TCTTATTAATACTGATGTAAATTACGTTGACAATGAAATTTTTTTGCGCTTGGTGTTTTTTAGGTTACCGGACCTATGGTCCGATAACCTATTGGCATGGCGTTGCGTCCGTCGTCTGTCGTCCGTCGTCGTCCGTCGTCGTCGTCGTCCACATTTTTAGCTTTTTTGTTTATGGGCGAATTTTTCTGAAATTGTGCACAAAAATACTTAAAAATAATTCAAGAAGGAGGTATTTTTTAGTTTTTTGATTTTCGCATTTTTTTCAAAATGGGGGCCGTTTTCGACGAAAAATGCCTGATTTTGGACTTTGGCGGCCATTTTCTCAAAATTTGTTCAGTAACTTTTTTTCTTTTTGATACATAACACTCCTCATATGTACTTCTATGATGTCTATAAATTTCGTTGCGCTTGAATCGCTCGAAGTGGGCCATTTTGGCCCAAACTCGGCCCAAATGGGACTTTCCCATGTTAAATTCTCCTATGCCTCATAATGGGACACATTTTGCCTAATATCTCACTTAATATTGAGATTAGAGACTAGGAATCAATTGTGGACATATAGGAAATGATATATCCTGAATATTCTCGTGACCTTGAATTTGACCTCTGACCTCAGTTTCAAGGTCAGAGCACAAAATGGCTTATATCTTGCTTATTATTGACTCTACAGCTTAGGAATCAATTGTGGACATATAGGAAATGATATATGCTGAATATTCTGATGACCATGAATTTGACCTTTGACCCCATTTTCAAGGTCATAGGACAAAATGGCTTATATCTCGCTTATTATCGACTCTACATCTTAGGAATCAATTGTGGACATATAGGAAATGATATATGCTGATTATTCTGATGACCTTAAATTTGACCTTTGACCCCATTTTCAAGGTCATAGGACAAAATAGCTAATATCTCGCTTGTCATCGACTTTATGGCTTACGAATCAGTTCTGAACATATAGGAAATGATATATGCAAATTATTGTCGTGACCTTGAATTTGACCTTTGACCTCATTTTCAAGGTCACAGGACAAAGTGGCTAATATCTCACTTATTATCGATTTTACAGCTTAGGGATCAATTGTGGACATATAGGAAATGATACATGCTGAATATTCTCGTGACCTTGAATTTGACCTCTGACTTCATTTTCAAGGTCCAAGTACAAACTGGCTCATATCTTGCTCCTCTATTGATTGTATGGCTTGGGAATCAATTGTGGACATATAGAAAATGATATACACTGAATATTTTGATGACCTTGAATTTGACCTTCTGCCTTCATTTTCAAGGCCACAGCACAAAATTGCTAATATCTCTCTGTTTTGAATTTACAGCTTAGCAATCAACTGTGGACATGATATATGCTTAATATTATATATGCTGAATATTCTTTTGACCTTGACTTTAACCAGTGACCTGGCTAACTTCTAAAATATTAAACATTGTCCGGTAACCTATCTTTGGCCCTTGGCCTAATTTTTTTTTATGCATTGGATCAATCGTTCGTACGATATCTAGCGTCGCCCCCACAAAAAAAAAAAACACCCATTTTCCTTGGTATTTTGGTCTTCAACATGGTCATGGTTTTGCTTATATATGTGTCAATTTCTTTTTTTCAGAACTTGCCGAGAAAAATGTTAGGATAGAGGAATTAAAGGATCAACGTGAGTACACTGCAATATACTGGGCGGATCGGGGGGAAACCCTTGTTTGGAACCCCTTCCCCCCACCCCCTTCTTCAAAATCCTGGAACCGCCGTTTTACTTTAGTATTAGTGAAACCGTTCAACTGTGATGTACATGTATTAAACCATTTGTAGCTTATCCCTGTACACATTCTTGTACATGATCATGGTGTCTGCTGATTCTGGTTTCAGTTCTGGTGACTGGTGTAATAATACTTCATCATAACTTACGTTCGTTTTCAAGAAAAGATTCACTGTTTATACCAATTTGTTAGCTATATATGTCATTGCATAGTGATATTCTTTTGAAATGTTACAGTTGACCAGCTGCAAACCAACCACCCCCACGCACGGCCCAAACAAGGCCCACAGCCATTTGACGTGGCACAAAAATTCAAAGCAAGTATATGTATAGATTTATGACTAGCCATTCAATTTAAGCTGCAGTGCTTTGGGAGGGGGGGGGGGGGGGGGGGCAAGTCCAGGGTCAGAGGAGAGGGAATTAAAAAAAAAAACCTTTTTAACTGCACAAATGTAGCGTATTATATTATGTATATCAAAAAATGCCCCACAGTTGGTAATCATTATTTTCTATCATGTTGTAAAAAATACATGTATAATACACCAAATTGTGAATAAATCTATCTGTCAAAACTTGTGCAACTTAGGTAAAAATTGATTTACAAAAGTAATAATTTGTTTGCAGAAATTTACCTTCGCGTTTTACTTTTACAATGGCTACTCTGTATTTTTCAGATGGTGGAGTTAATGCCCACGACTGGGATATATGTTTATTCGGCGGACATCACCAGGGCACTCAACACGGCTAGAACCGCGAGAGAGTCTACAAAAAGAAAAAAAAATCTTCCCGACGGGGTCAACGGGGGTTCTTTGACCCGATGCCTGCTGAGGACCTTCTTTACAAGCGAACAGATGAGGACGTGTACCATATCGAAATTGAGCCCCAAGCCGAAACTGCCGAGCAACGTCGTGGAGGCGATCATTGGTAAAGTACTCCAAATAATCAGTTACAGACAATTAAACGCGTTCGGAGCGTTCATTTTCTATCCGGCCGGGCGGGCGGGCGGGCGATATCATAACGTATCGATACTTGCAAAACAGCATCGATTCAAATATCACGAAATTAAATATCACGATGCATCGGTGATATCGCCCAGAACTACCAACTATAGCAAATATATTGCATTGTTCATGTCATGTTTACAAACAAATTATTCACTTTTTCAGGATTTGTCCAATCCAGCAGCAACTGGGGTCGGGCGAAGATTCGGGATGCCATTTTCTCGGCTCTGTCTTCTGCAGCTACAAAAGGAAAAATCCACTATGAATCAGTGCAGCCATTATCAGGTCGTTCAGAGGTTTGAAAACGTCGCCTCACAGAGTGGACAGACCTCACAGAAGGTCGTCGTTGTCGATTGCGGGCGGTGTTAAGAAATGATCAACTTGAATGCACAATATGATACTGATATTGATTGTCAATTGTAACATTGTGTAAACTTGTGGTTCTACAATCAAATTAAATTATTAAACGAAAAAAAAAAAAAATTGTCAGGATTTTTATGTGTATGAACATGATAAGTAAATTTCAAAATGTTCATGATGTTAAGCGGTTAGCTTTTATCGTGATGTTGTATCATGTATTTGAAAAGGGTTCTCACTGTTAGCTAAAAAAGAAGCTGGACAAATTTGTCAAGATTTTTGTCCTGTGTGTTTATATAGTGAATAAACATGATTATAAAGTCAATTTCAACATGTTCATTTCTTAAATATGATTGTGATAGGCTAGCTGATAGCCATAGGTCTTTTTATCTGATTTGTGTCACAATGTGTGTAAATTGCATGAGCTGATGTCTTGGTTCGTCTCAAACATATAATTCATCGGCTTAGCACAACACCCAGCTAACTGACATTTTTTAAAACAAAATTTAAATAACATTTTTGTTATTTTAATTGACACTACCATGCAGCTTCAAAAGTCATTTTCTGACAATTGAATTTCGAAAAATGTCGGTTAGCTGGGTGTTGCGGCGAGCCGACGATCTGATACGTAGCACCGCTGAATGTGCAGTAGTAAATCTGCAGTCCATATTTACCACTGATTTACCGCTGCTGAACAGCGGTAAAGCAGCGGTATATCAGTGGTAACCACTGCCAAATCAGCGGTGTTACAGCGGTATATCAGCGTTTCAATTATGCTAATGAGCACCACTGATTCCCTACTGTATAACCGCTGAATGGGCAGCGGACCGCTGCCATGATATTAACTACCGCTGCCAAGCAGCGGTATATCAGTAGGAAATCAGCGGTCCTAATTTCAGTGCCTGAATCAGTGTACCGCTGATTTACCGCTGCTCAGTACCGCTGATTCACCGCTGCTGAGCAGCGGTAAATCAGCAGTACAAATTGCAGTCCATATTCACTACTGATTTACCGCTGCCAAACAGCGGTAAAGCAGCGGTATATCAGCGTTATGTAATACCGCTGCCAAATCAGCGGTATTGCAGCGGTGTTTCAGCGTTTCAATTATGGTAATTAGCACCGCTGATACACAACTGTATACCCGCTGAATGCGGAGCGGTTAACTGCTGAATAGGCAGCGGACCACTGCCGGCTATACTGCCTATAGTAATACCGCTGATGTTCAGCGGTGCATCTCTGATATTCGACAGTGTACCGCTGACTGAGGAGCGGTATACCGCTGCCAAAGAAGCGGTTACCGCTGCTGCGTACTACTGTATACCTACTGAAAAATACTGCTGAAACACCGCTGCTTTTCGTCCTGGGATATGTGTCGCTTACGTTTAGCCATTATAATCATAATGTAACCACGATAATTTCGGAACATCATAATGTAATCATAATGTAATAGTACTTTGTCATATGTGGTGGCAGCGGTGAACAACATGTCCTCATGTTCCCACGCCCTATATTAACATATATATAATATATTTCCATATATAAGAAGAAAAAAACAACGACAACTCAGGAAAATGAAAGCGTTTACAACTTTATTCACAATATTTACAGCGATCAGTCTTCAGTCCTTACCTTCAAATGAACGCTTCAATACATCACCCAAGTTCTTACTAATACTTTCTGAAATAGATGCTCCTAACTCTGAGATAGCATTAGAGAACCTATCAAAACTCACCTGGCTATTCGATAACACGGACTTCGGCAATCGATGTGGATTAGAGTGAGTACCAATATTAGACCTACTACTGCGCCTCAATTTAGGTGGACTCATATGGACATCTGGAGTAGTTTGCACACTATCAGGACTTGCGTGTATGACATAGTCACCATCTGACTCATCATCCGACGTACTAGACACAGCAGGCTCAGGCTCGGAAACCAAACTATCATCCTGACCATTGTGATTCCATTTGAGTAGATCTTTCCGATTCACGATCTTCGTAGCACCAAACCCATTCGGATCAGTAACTTTGTATGCGCTATGATCACCGTCATACAGCTTCTCAACGACTACAAAAGGAGTGGGGCTCCAATAATCCTGGATTTTGTTACGACCCTTTACTCTATTACGAAGTAAGACCATGGAACCAACAGGCAAATCATCATCTTTGACACCTTGATCATTCCTAGCCTTCCGTTCCTGAGCTTTCTGGCTCAGCCGCCTATTCGCGAATGATATCATATCCAACAATCTATGACTACGTTCTCGAACATACACATTCACATCGACCCCATTATCAGTTGGGTTCATAAGACCTAACAAACTATCCAACGGAATCTTTGGAGAATGACCAAAATACAAGCAATAAGGGGCAAACCCAGTCGAGACATGAGGGGTACAATTATAACTATAGGTTAGCTCCGGCAAATAAGTGGGCCAATTCAGTTTCTTTTCAGATTCCAGAACTCTCAACAAATCATGCATCGAACGATTAAAACGTTCACACTGTGAATTGCCTTCAGGATGATAACCTGATGTTCTAGACTTCCTAATATTATAATATTTACAAATTTCCAAGATCACCTCATTTTCGAATGACCTACCCTTATCACTGTGCAAACGATCAGGAATCCCAAGCTTATAGAACCATTCCTTCATGAGGACATTAGCAACAGTCTTAGCCTTCTGGTCACGACACGGAATAGCCAAAGTATACTTAGAGAATACATCTGTCAAAACTAAGACGTTTTCCAAGCCGGAATTTGACTTCTCCAACATAGTGAAATCCATTGCCACACAAGATAACGGTCGAGTAGCTATCAAATGACACATTTTAGTCCGTATTTTAGGAAACGGGGCTTTCGCTACTTTGCACCTTTGACAATCAGCACAATACTGTTTTACATCACGAAAGTATCCAGGCCAATAACACCTTTGTCTTACCAAAGCCATAGTTCTATCTACTCCTTGATGACCAGTTCGATCATGAGCATAATTCAGAACTAATGGATGCAAGGCTTTAGGGAGAACGATCTGCCTAACCCGAATACCATTATCAACGATAACTCAATACAAAATACCATCCGAAATTTCCAACTGGTTCTTCTTCGCCAATATTTTCCTCACGACCAGGGATTCACCTTTAACAGACTTTCTCGACTTTTCATCAGGCATCAGTTTCAGTACTCTGGCCACATCAGGATCGCTCCTTTGCTGACCCTCAATGTCTACGGCGACATCTCCTGGGAACAAAGAAAGAGAAGTAGAGCACGTTGTAACATCAAATATCTCACGCTTTGAAATAGCAGTCACAATGGTTTCGTCTAGCCGTGTAACTGAGCATGTCAATGAGCTAATATCTTCTCCATCAGCATCTCCGACTGGATTTCGACTCAGTGCATCCGCGTTTACGTTGGATTTGCCAGATTTATATTTTATATCAAAATCAAACTCTGCCAATTCCGCTAACCAGCTCATTTCAGCTGCTGATTTTTTTGACGTGAGAACTTTACTCAGAGGATAACTGTCGGTAAATACTGTAAATTTGCTACCATACAGATAATCTCGGTATTTTTTTGTTATAGCCCATGTCATAGCCATCAGTTCTAATTTGAATGAGCTATATTTCTTCATAACTTGCTCTTTTTGTTTTAGCGTTCTACTGGCATAAGCGATCACGACTTTTCGGCCTTCTTGTTTCTGGGAAAGTACAGCACCAAAACCTTTTAGTGATGCGTCAACCTCCAAAATGAAAGGCAAATTAAAATCTGGAAATCCAAGAATAGGAGAATTTGTTAACTTGTCCTTCAAAAGGTCAAACACACTCTGATGAGTAGATGTCCAATTTTTGACAAATTGACTCCTATTTAACCTTCCGGACTTATCCTTAGTGAACAGTTCATACAACGGGGCACATATCTGAGAGAAATTCCTAATAAATCGTCGATAGAAGCTACACAAGCCGACAAAAGATCGCAATTCCTTTTCTGACGATGGTCGTGGAAAATCTCGAACTGCACGGATAATTTCTGTATTAGTCTCTATGCCACTGGCGGAGATAATATGTCCAAGATAGGAAACTCGCTGTTTGAACAAATGGCATTTACGAGGCTTCAATTTCAATCCATGTGCTCTCAATCTTCGAAATACCATCTCCAACCTATCCAGCATGCCTTTGACGTCAGACGAGTAAGCCAAAATATCATCCAGATATATCACCAAGCCTCCATTTATACACAAATCACCGAAACAGATAGTCATCAACCGTTGAAATGTCTGAGGACTATTACATAAGCCAAACGGTAACCTCTCAAATTCATAAAGGGCACCTAAGGCACGAAATGCGGTCTTCGATTTGGCATCCTCATCAAGAGCGACTTGGAGATAACCCTGAGTTAGGTCTAATGACGAGAAGTATTTGGCTCCTCTCAATCTATCAATAAGCTCATCCATTCTGGGCAAGGGGAAAGCATCTTTAACTGTTTTTTGATTCAGGGCCCGGTAATCTACGCATATTCTAAGGCTAGAATCCTTTTTTCGCACAATTACCATTTGTGATGCAAACGGACTATCGCTTGGTCTAATAATTCCACCTTTTAACCATTCTTTCAAAATTCTCTGCACTTCAGGTACCAGTTTTGGTGGGATACGTCGATCACTTTGTTTGATGGGAATATCATCCGTTGTCTTAATAGAATGCTTGACAGTATCACACCGGCCAAGATCATCATCATTCATACTGAATACATCACGATACGAATCCAACAATAGATCTAACTGGGCCTTATCCGACCTGGAGAGCTCTGTGCCAATATCAATTGGTATGGGACTGCATTTAGACTGTTCATTCACTTCCATATTTGTGACACCTTCTCCGCTATCTACACTAGGCTCCTGTACCAACTCCAAATCAGGCAACAGTTCCTCGCATGAGAACACTGTCGCAATCCGATGACGATTAGTGAACAAGATATCACGAGTAGAAGTATTAGCGACCAGCACGTTAACGAGTCCTTGCTCTATTTTAGTCAACGTGGGTATCACCATCAAACTGGGAAAGCAATTAACATGGCCTGATTCCACCATACACTGATTGCTAGAACAAACTTTGGTCGTACATGGTATAGACACAGCAGAATTAGCCGGTATCAGAATATTTCTTTGACAAGTTTTAGCCATACCGATAACACCGTTTTGTGACTTACTAACCCTTTCCTCCAAGCTATCCACACAAGACACTTTCTGTTTCCACAGCTTCCACACGGACGACATAGCGGTAATATTTTCGACATCGCTAACGTCGAGCAATCGAAACAAATTACACCCTAGGACACCTGGAGTCTCGGTTTTACGCATCAACGTATCCTGATCTTGTGGATCCTCAACAATAAGTACCCAAACATGCTCAAAGCACAAATCTCCCATGGACACATCGAGCTCAATCATACCATAACAGGGTAGTATCGAACCATTGGCAGCTCGTAGTCTCAACATATTGCTGGCATTGATTTTATCTACATGCGACATATGCTGACGGTAGAAACTTTCGGTAATTGTTGTTACCTCGGACCCAGTATCCAACAGACATTTTACTGGTATTCCAGCCAATTTCACTTCTATCACAGGACATTTACCAGCTATTTTACTGACCGATGGCTTTTTTTCAAATGAGCCAGTTTCGTTCACTGACAGACCCGGCGCTTGGCTCCCAGCGTCGGGTACATTCAGTTTAAATCAGACTCATCTCTAGCGCTGGAAGCTTTTTGCTGTCTTTCCTTTATTAGATCGGCTTTACGTTGCAAGCAGTTACGGGCATAATGGTTAGGGCCATTACAGTAGAAACACGTGTTCGACTGATCAGATTCTGACTTACCATCATTTCCCGAGGGTGACTGGTGTCGGCTGCTTGAGTGATATTCACGCCGTCCTCTACCGCGCCTGCGGCCACGTGCTCGGTCATAACTGCGTCCGCGGCTACCGGAAAACTTCACCTGTTCCTGGAAACAGCGCTTCAATTCATTAATACTTTCTTCCTGCTTAGCAAGAGCGCTAGTTATTTCGGCGGCACATTCGGGTTTCGCGGTATTTTGTTTCGCGCTTTCTACGCTCTCTTGTATCACATCTTCACTGATATTCCATCTTCGCGCATTTTCTCGCAATTCCCAAAATTTTAATTCGGGCCGCTCGATATTTAGACGCCGTAGTTCGCGCTTTAGACTACGATCAAACACACCCTCCGCAAATTTCTCTTTCAGGACCTTTTCTGTATCTGCGAAGTAATTTTTGTTCAGTTTCTCTAATCGCAGCGCTAAATTGATCAGAGCGTAAGCATAGTCATCGAGTGACTCGGATATTTCTTGATTCCGCCCAAAAAATTTCTGTTGCAACTGCACGGGCGAATCTTTAGCACCGAATATCTGTTTAAGTTCACCAGTTATATCACTGAATGACACTTTTCTTAAGTCAACACGCAATTTGAGTTCGACTTTCGCTTCACGCCCAACATGATCAAGCACGAAATCGCGTTTATCTTGGTCTTTCGTGTAACGTTGTGTCACAAAGTGCATAACACCTTCTAACCACTCATCGATATCATCCTTATCGGAAAATTGTTTTATCTGTTTATCTTTACTGATAAACATCGGCGCACGATTTGCTTCAGAGTTTTCGGCTCTCGATATCTCCAGTTCGCGTTCCAATTTGGTTATTTTTTCACGCATATTTCGTTCCAACGAGCTATCACGCCCCGCCCCTTTATCACTTTGTGTCGACATCTTAACTAAGTGCTAACCACGTTAGGACTACACGTACACAGGACACACACACACAACGGGTTCTGTTCAAATTTGTCAAACTTCGCAGTCCAAGTCCAGTAAGTCAGTCAGTCTATAGGCCTACACCCGAAGCTCCCAAAATCCTCGCCTATGAAATACCCAAACTGTCAGAAATGAATTAATTTTCCTACCTATGTAATAGCTAAGATATGATTAAAAAATACATATGTTCAGCTGGTTTGTATGCCTATATATGCTGATCTGATATATATGCTGATCTGACATTCTAACAAAAACAAAAGCAAGCAAAATTCAGAAAATTCACCAAAAAAAAAAAAATCAATATTTACGATTTATTATTATTATCATATATATATATATTTTTTTTATTTTTTTTTTTTAATGTGTGCACGTAATACCAATTATAGGCCTAGTTGGCGCGCTTCGATGGCGATCCGGCGAAGATTCCTTCCGATGGGCGACGTAATCTTGCGGCGACAGAGACGACTCCCTCGACGCGCGTTGTCGTACACGTGGTGTCGTAATCGATGCGGTGTCGTACCGTGAAGACAAGCTGACGACTCGAATCTTACTCGACGCACAGGGTGACGCACATGCAAGTGCCCTCGAAAACAGACTTGACGCGGTTTCGTCCGTCAGAATGTAGAGCTCAGGAGAACTGCTCACATCTCAGCAGTACACGTTAACATTCGTACGATAGGACACGATGAGACGTTGACATAAGTACAAGTATACGAACACAGAAGACGTGGAAGTGCAGTTGGACGGGTGCGTGATTCCCAACCTGACTGGGCCACACGGAGATCCGGACGTTGGCTCGGGGATTCGTAGCGGCGTACCGTGGGGTTGTGTTCAATTAACGGGTTGAAATGCTTCCTGATGCTCGCAGCGCCACATGTAGTAGAGTGGTGTGAAATTCAGGCTCGGAACAGGAATGCGTTTGAACTTTTTATTCAACATGAAACAAACCTAAAAGAAACAGTATATAAAAATAAGTATATAATTGAAAATAAGCACCGAAAGAAAAAAGTAAATAATTTCAAGATGACAATTCCAACTCATGACAATCATGAATATTCCAGAAATATTTAAAGTCTAATACTCAGCATCAAAATTACACTGAAATAAGTTCCAATAAATTAATAGATACCAGTAAACAAATGAATACCAATAAGCAATGATAATACTGAGCTTACCCCACGAGCAAAGCGGATAAATTAATTCCAACTAAATGCCACGTGATTCTCCCCGACCTATCTGTCCGTCCGTCTCCGTGGGCAGCTAGCGTTAGACTGACCACGAGTACCGGTCAATATTCGTCACGTCGGTCAGTGGTACATTGTGATTGGTCAACATTTGTTATGACACCATGGACACGAGTATTAATAGATGTTAGATAATTAAATATTTGATATTACATATCAATAACGCAATCTTGTATTAACCAACGGTAAATGACGATATTCGCACCGCAGTATTCACGCAAAAATATAAAAATGAATTATTACACGATACGATATGTGTCGCTTACGTTTAGCCATTATAATCATAATGTAACCACGATAATTTCGGAACATCATAATGTAATCATAATGTAATAGTACTTTGTCATATCTATTCAGACAGTTTTCCTCAAAATCATGTATAAGATTCTTCTTATGTACCTTTGTGATGTTTGTAGGTTTGTTGCCTTTGAAATGACGGTCTACGTGGGACGGCCATTTTGATTCTTTGACGGGTCGGCAAAAAAATTTTTTTTTGTCCCAAATCAAGTCACTATTCGTTTTGAGCCATTTCCAGCAAAAAAAAAAAATTTTATTTTGGCCATTGAAAAATTTTTTGGACTTGGAAAATTTCACCCAATTTTCCTTCATAATGGGAGCTATGCAGAGTAATCTCATAGAACACTTGAAGATAGAGCCTAAGTATTGGCACATTCAAATGGGAAATCATATATAGCGATTTGAGTGGTGACCTTGAATTCGATCATCAATGACTTCGAAAGGTCAAAACGACGTTTTTTGTCGAAAAAAAGATGAATTTTGCCTTTGTTGGCCATTTTCTCGAAATTTATTCAGACAGTTTTCCTCAAAATCATGTATAAGATTCTCCTTATGTACCTTTGTGATGTGTATAAGTTTTGTTGCCTTTGAATCAAATGTCTGTGAAAATTTGTCATTAACGAAAAAAAAATTTCAAGATGTAACTTGATTTGTATTATAGTCCATGCAGAAAATGTGTTTCTATCAACATTTACGAACATGTTTTAACATATAGATTTTAACATCAGTGTAACAATTTATATGTATTCAGTATTCTACGCAACATGATTGCCGGTAAGCTACAGCACCCTTGGTGCTATGTTTTTTTCATGTTTATTGCTATTTCTATGTCTTAATTAGGTCGTTTTCATTATGTTGAACTCCAGTTATCACAATGTCGTGTGATTCGGGTTAATTGATATCATGTTTGGGGGGACATATTTAGACTGACAGTTGATAACTGATGCCAATCCTTCCAAGTTTGTGGTACTGCACTGTGTATGGGGGGGGGGGGGGTGTTCCATATTATCCTTCATAGTCCGAAGTGGTTCTGGGCTGGATTCAGCTTATATTGTGCACAAAAGTGGCCTAAAATACCATTCGTTCATGGAGGTTATCATGGTCATTGTCAACCTTTATCATGTCTAAATGTGAAAGACATGATAAAATCCAGATTCATGCACTTCCAATATTGGCTGCTATACATGTACACATGATACACAGTTTTCACAAAGTACTATACAGGTCTACTCGTACTGTTTTCAGTGTACATGGTGGTTAATGAACATGATCCTAAATAACCATGATCAATAGAGGAAAATAGCCGGTTTTTAGGTTACCGGACCTTTGGTCCGATAACCTATTGGCATGGCGTTGCGTCCGTCCGTCCGTCCGGCGTTAACATTTTTATCTTTAAAGTTCACGATCGAATCTTTCTGAAATTTTGCACAAAAATGCCTAAAAATATTTTGAGAAGGAGATATTTTTTTGTTTTTTGATTTTCGCATTTTTTTTCAAAATGGCGGCCATTTTAGTCGAAAAACGCTCAATTTTGGACTTTGACGGCCATTTTCTCAAAAACTGTCTGATCAGTTTTGAGTTTTTGGTTTCAAAAGATTCTCCATATGTACCTCTTTATAAGTTTTGTTGCCCTAGATTGGCCAATCTCCGTGTGGCGGCCATTTTGAATTTTTGACGAGTCGGCGAAAAATTCGCCCCAAATCACATTACCATCCATTTTGGGCCATTTCTAGGCAAAAAAAATTTTCACCCTTTGAGAAAAATTTTGGACTTGGAAAATATTGGGCACTTTTTTCCTTCATAATGGGAGCTGTCAGGACTGTACTCAGAGAACGCTTGAAGATAGAGCTTAGAAATTGGCACTTTCAAATGGGAAGTCATATATGGCGACTTGTGTGGTGACCTTGAATTTGACCTTAGATGACCTTGAAAGGTCAAAACAGCCATTTCTGTGTCAAAAAATGTCCAGATTTGCCTCTATAGATGAAATGCTTGCAGATAGAGCTCATTATTGCATTATGAACATATTGGAAGACATATATGGCACAACTAATGATGACCTTGAACTTGACGTCAGATGACCATGAGTGCCAAATGTCTGACTCGGAATGTGTAAATTGACCTGAGCGCCCTAAGCGATTCCACCCAGATATATCTTTGTATTATGAACATATAGAATATCAAATGTCGCACACATACATGTAATGGTGACATCGAAGTTCACATGGATGACCTTGATTGGTAAATCTCAAGGTCATATGTTCACACTGCGAACCTTGATTGGTAAATCTCAAGGTCTGTTACCTGCCAATGCTGCCGTGGCCAAACCAAATTGTCCGGTAACCTATCTTAGCCTTTGGGCTAATTTTTACTGTTTAGTCATGCCAATTGCATGTATGCTGGCAGCAAATAAACCATTGAGTTACATATCATATTATATACCTGGTGGCTGTAGCCCCGTATTATGTACATTATATCAAAACCAACATTAGAATTAATTGCAGTTTCGTGTACATCATGTGCCTCAATGTTAGTCACCATTTGCCCTGGTTGTTCACTAGTCATGCTTAAATAATGAATAATTGTAGTAATTGAATAATAAATAATTGTTTATTGAGGCAAACATACCAGTATATCAAATATATGTAGGATCAAGGAAAATTGCTCCAATGCAACAAATTTTTCATATTTATATTATTAAACCAGATGTAAATGATGGTAGTTATTGATTGATGAGTATTCAGACGAGATCATTATTAGAATTTAATTGGAATTTTGTGCATCGATGAGTCATGCTGCATAAACAGATTTCTCAGAAATTATGATACTTTTTCTATCATACGTGTAGCTCATGTACTTATTCATTATTAGTCCTGAACTTGAAAAATTGATGACATTCTATAATTTTTATCTCTTATCTGTTTGGTTTCCCATTCATCATGTCTATATACGTTCAGTTAAGACCAGTTTTATAATTTTTTTTTAACTGATAACTTTGAGACGCTCATCAATTCAGTTGAAATACTCGATAAGTAGTGCACCAGATGGCTAAATTCTTTTTGGGCGAGATTATTTTTTTCCTTGCACATTTTATCAATTGAACACATTTTAGAGCCTCCAATATTATTAGGGCATTTCGGCACAAAATGCCCTTATGGTTTTGTCTGGTTTTTAGGTTACCGGACCTATGGTCCGATAACCTATTGGCATGGCGTTGCGTCCGTCGTCCGTCGGCGTCCGCCGTCGTCCGTCGTCGTCGTCCACATTTTTATCTTTTTTAGGTTACCGGACCTTTGGTCCGATAACCTATTGCCGTGGCGTTGCGTCCGGCGTCCGTCGTCCGTCGTCCGTTCACATTTTTATCTTTAAAGTATATGATCGAATCTTTCTGAAATTTTGCACAAAAATACCTAAAAATATTTCAAGGAAAGGTTTTTTTTAGTTTTTCGATTTTCGCATTTTTTTCAAAATGGCGGCCGTTTTCGACGAAAAATGCCTGATTTTGGACTTTGGCGGCCATTTTCTCAAAAACTGTTCAATAACTTTTTTTCTTTTTGATACACAACACTCCTCATATGTACTCCTGTGATGTGTATAAGTTTCGTTGCGCTTGAATCGCTGGAAGTGGGCCTTTTTGGCCCAAACTGGGCCCAAATGAGACTTTTCCATGTTAAACTCTCCTATGCTTTATAATGGGACACATTATGCCTTATATCTCACTTAATATTGAGATTAGAGACTAGGAATCAATTGTGGACATATAGGAAATGATATATGCTGAATGTTCTTGTGACCTTGAATTTTACCTCTGACCTCAGTTTCAAGGTCAAAGAACAAAATGGCTAATATCTCGCTTATTATCGACTTTACAGCTTAGAAATCAATTGTGGACATATAGGAAATGATATATACCGAATATCCTGATGACCTTGAATTTGACCTTTGACCTCATTTTCAAGGTCTCAGGACAAAATGGCTAATATCTCACTTTTTATCGACTTCACAGCTTAGGAATCAATTATGACCATATAGGAAATGATATATGCAGATTATTGTCATGACCTTGAATTTGACCTTTGACCTCATTTTCGAGGTCACGGGACAAAATGGCTAATTTCTCACTTATTATTGATTTTACAGCTTAGGGATCAATTGTGGACATGTAGGAAATGATATATGCTGAATATGCACGTGACCTTGAATTTGACCTTTGACCTCATTTTCAAGGTCACGGGACAAAATGGCTAATATCTCGCTTATTATCGACTTTACAGCTTAGGAATCAAATGTGGACATATAGGAAAGGATATACACTGAATATTCTGATGACCTTAAATTTGACCTTTGACCTTATTTTCAAGGTCAAAGCACAAAATGGCTAATATCTCGCTATTATCGAATTTACAGGTTAATAATCAATCGTGGACATATAGGGAATGATATATCCATAATATTTTTGTGACTTTGAATTTGACTTTTGGCCTCATTTTCAAGTTTCTTTTTAATACATAACACTCCTCATATGTACTCCTGTGATGTGTATAAGTTTCGTTGCGCTTGAATCGCTGGAAGTGGGCCTTTTTGGCCCAAACTGGGCCCAAATGAGACTTTTCCATGTTAAACTCTCCTTTGCTTTATAATGGGACACATTATGTCTAATATCTCACTCAATATTGAGATTAGACACTAGAGATCAATGTGGACATATAGGAAATGATATATGCTGAACATTCTCGTGACCTTGAATTTGACCTCTGACCTCAGTTTCAAGGTCAGACCACAAAATAGCTAATATCTCGCTTATTATCGACTTTACAGATTAGAAATCAATTGTGGACATATAGGAAATAATATATGCCGAATATTCTGATGACTTTGAATTTGACCTTGTTCTCCATCTTCAAGGTCATAGGAAAAAATGGCTAAAATCTCACTTATCATCGACTTAACAGCTTACAAATCAATTGGGGTCATGTAGGAAGTGATATATGCTGAAGATTGTCATGACCTTGATCTTGATCTTTGATCTCATTTTCAAGGTCAGAGCATTAAATGGCTAGTATCTCGCTTATTATCGACTTTGCAGCTTAGAATCAATTGTGCACATGTGGGAAATGATATACTGAATCTTGTCATGACCTTGAACTTGACCTTCGACCTCATTTTCAAGGTCAGAGCATAAAATGGCTAATATCTCGCTTATTATCATTTTTACAGTTAAGGAAGCAATTGTGAACAAATAGTAAACGATAAATGCTGAATATTGTCATGACCTTGAATTTGACATTTGACCTCATTTTCAAGGTCAAAGCACAAAATGGTTAATATCTTGTTTATTATCGAACTTACAGCTTTGCAATCAATTGAGCACATATAAGAAATGATATATGCTGAATATTCTCATGACCTTGAATTTGATCTCATCTCCAAGGTCAGAACACAAAATGGTTAATATCTTGCTCATTGTCGATTTTGCAGCTTAGGAATCAATTGTGGACATGAAATGATATATGCTGAATATTCTTGTGACCTTGAATTTGACCTTGTTGTCAAGGTCTCGGGACAAAATGGCTAATATATAGAATGTAAAACATTGTCCGGTAGCCTTTCTTAGCCCTTGGGCTAATTTTTGTTTACAGGCGAATATTTCTGAAATTTTGCACAAAAATACTTAAAAATAATTCAAGAAGGAGGGATTTTTTAGTTTTTTGATTTTCGCATTTTTTTCAAAATGGCGGCCGTTTTCGACGAAAAATGCCTGATTTTGGACTTTGGCGGCCATTTTCTCAAAATCTGTTCAGTAACTTTTTTTCTTTTTGATAAATAACACTCCTCATATGTACTCCTATGATGTCTATAAATTTCGTTGCGCTTGAATCGCTCGAAGTGGGCCATTTTGGCCCAAACTCGGCTCAAATGGGACTTTCCCATGTTAAATTCTCCTATGCTTTATAATGGGACACATTATGCCTAATATCTCACTTGATATTGAGATTAGAGACTAGGAGTCAATTGTGGACCTATAGGAAATGATATATGCTGAATATTCTCGTGACCTTGAATTTGACCTCTGACCTCACTTTCAAGGTCAGAGCACAAAATGGCTTATATCTCGCTTATTATCGACTCTACAGCTTAGGAATCAATTGTGGACATATAGGAAATGATATATTCTGAATATTCTCGTGACATTGAATTTGACCTCTGCCCTCAGTTTCAAGGTCAGAGCACAAAATGGCTTATATCTCGCTTATTATCGACTCTACAGCTTAGGAATCAATTGTGGACATATAGGAAATGATATATGCTGAATATTCTGATGACCTTGAATTTGACCTTCGACCTCATTTTCAAGGTCACAGGACAAAATGGCTAATATCTTGCTTGTTATCGACTTTACAGCTTAGCAATCAATTATGAACATATAGGAAATGATATATGCAGATTATTGTCATGACCTTGAATTTGACCTTTGACCTCATTTTCAAGGTCACAGGACAAAATGGCTAATATCTCACTTATTATCGATTTTACAGCTTAGGAATCAATTGTGGACATATAGGAAATGATATATGCTGAATATTCTCGTGACCTTGAATTTGACCTCTGACCTCATTTCTAAGGTCCAAGGACAAACTGGCTCATATCTTGCTCCTCTATTGACTGTATGGCTTGGGAATCAATTGTGGACATGATATACATGATATAGAAAATGATATACACTAATTTTTTTTTTTTTTTTCTTCTTTTTTTTTCACTTTCCGCCGTTTGGTTTCCGATCAATAACTCGGGAACGCCTGAACGGATCTTGTCAAAATTTACACCACTGGTCAGAAATATTACATGGAAGACCCCTATTGTTTTGGAGGCGGCTCCGGGGTCCGTGAGGTCCGTGAGGATGAAATCAAGGTTGATTTTGAGACTTGGTTTCCGAGCGATAACTCAAAAAGTATTCATGCAATGGCAAGTATTCTTTGCGTGGGAGTTCAGATACCACCAAGGAAGAACCCTATTGATTTTGGGATCAATCCGGCGAACGACCTTTGACCTAGAGCTCGGAAGAATTTTTGCTGATTCATCCTTGAGGGTTTCATGCATATCTCGGAAACGATGCGTCGTAGAGCGAAACGGAGCTCAATTTCGGCCTCGTGGCACAAGACAAACTAGTCTAGGGGGTATCTTGGGTCAAAACGACCCCTGGTCGGCCTCCTGGCACCAGACAAACTAGTCTAGGGGGTATCTTGGGTCAAAACAACCCCTGGTGTCGATTTTTTTTTTGCCGACTCGGCACTTCCTGTTTGGCCGTATCTCGGAAACGGTGCGTCGTAGAGCGAAACGGAGCTCAATTCCGGCCTGCTGGCACTAGACAAACTAGTCTAGTGGGTATCTTGGGTCGAGACGACCCCTGGTGTCGAATTTTTTTTCGCCGACTCGGCACTTCCTGTTTGGCCGTATCTCGGAAACGGTGCGTCGTACAGCGAAACGGAGCTCAATTCCGGCCTGCTGGCACTAGACAAACTAGTCTAGTGGGTATCTTGGGTCGAGACGACCCCTGGTGTCGAATTTATTTTCGCCGACTTTGCACTTCCTGTTTGGCCGTATCTCGGAAACGGTGCGTCGTAGAGCGAAACGGAGCTCAATTCCGGCCTTCTGGTACTAGACAAACTAGTCTAGTGGGTATTTTGGGTCAAAACGACCCCTGGTGTCGATTTTTTTTTGCCGACTCGGCACTTCCTGTTTGGCCGTATCTCGGAAACGGTGAGTCGTAGAGCGAAACTGAGCTCAATTCCGGCCTCCTGGCACTAGACAAACTAGTCTAGTAGGTATTTTGGGTCGAGACGACCCCTGGTGTCGAATTTATTTTCGCCGACTCGGCACTTCCTGTTTGGCCGTATCTCGGAAACGGTGCGTCGTAGAGCGAAACGGAGCTCAATTCCGGCCTCCTGGCACTAGACAAACTAGTCTAGTGGGTATCTTGGGTCGAGACGACTCTGGTGTCGAATTTTTTTTCGCCGACTCGGCACTTCCTGTTTGGCCGTATCTCGGAAACGGTGCGTCGTAGAGCGAAACGGAGCTCAATTCCGGCCTACTGGCACTAGACAAACTAGTCTAGTGGGTATTTTTGGTCGAGACGACCCCTGGTGTCGAATTTTTTTTTCACCGAATTGGCATTTCCTGTTCGGCCGTATCTCGGAAACGGTGCATCATACAGGGAAACGGAGCTCAATTCCGGCCTTCTGGCACTAGACAAACTAGTCTAGTGGGTATCCTGGGTCAAATCGACCCCTGGTGGCGAATTTTTTTTCACGACTCGGCACTTCCTGTTTGGCCGTATCTCGGAAACGGTGAGTCGTAGAGCGAAACGGAGCTCAATTCCGGCCTTCTGGTACTAGACAAACTAGTCTAGGGGGTATCTTGGGCCGAGACGTCTTCTGGTGTGAAATTTTTTTTTTCACCGACTGCACTTCCTGTTTGGCTGTATCTTGGAAACGGTGCTTCGTACAGCGAAACGGAGCTTAATTTCGGCCTCCGTGCACTAGACTAACTAGTCTAGAGGGTATCTTGGGTCGAGACGACTTCTGGTGTCAATTTTTTTTTCGCCGATTCAGCACTTCCTGTTTGCCGTATCTCAGAAACGGTCCGTCGTAGAGCGAAACGCAAAGATGCCTAAGGGCGGGGTATGTCACTTAAACTTTGACCACGGACAGTTCAGAGTCATCATGGTTCTAGACGCGGTCTCTTAGGTATATGTTAGGTAGGAATAGAACTCACACGAAATGCCCCAAGGCATCTTCAGGCCTTGACGTCTAGTTTCTATGGCTGATTATTCTGCTAGACTTGGTCATCACTTGATTAAATAAGTATTTGATAGCAAAATCGCATAAATATTATGACATGGTATGAACATTACACGAATTATTCTTCTAATGGAATTTTTTCTTTAAAATTGTTGCCGATGTTTTCCCATCAGTGCTGAAGATAGAGCTGACATTTGTAAGGACGACTTTGCCCTCTGTACTCGTGGAATATGTCGCTGTATCGACAACTACTTCCCCCGCGATCAACAGTGTGGTCAGTACTGACTCGAACTTCACACGAATATTTGGAAAAAATTCTTATTTGAATTTGAGTAGCAACATGATTGATTGAAACAAGAAAGTTAATATAGCTTATTATGTGTTATAGCTTATTACGTGCCAGCCCAGAGTATGATATAAAAAATTGCTGATATCAAAATGAATCTAAATGCTATACAAATTTGCTATTTGTCTATATATTGTCTTGCAGTGGGCCGAATTCCACTGGGTCAGCGGTGCGGACAGACGGACAGATGTGAAGACCAGAAGGCAGAGTGTTCCAATGGCGTCTGTGCTTGTATTTCTACACATTATGAGAAAAATAGGCAGTGCTGTAAGTTTCTGCAAACATGATTCCAGAACTACAAATTATAAATAGAATATGGACAAAATTTGTGTCATTTATTGTCAAAGTTTAGGCTTTCTTTAACTAGCGTGAATGAACAACTTTTCAGATGTTTTTGTGGTCATAATATTATTGATCTAATTAAGGCATTTCGGCAGAAATGCCTTTATGGTTTTAGCAGAATTTTTTTTTTTTCTTTTTTTTCTTCTTCCGCCACTTTTGGTTTCCGGACGATAACTTTAGATTGCCTTGACGGATCCTTGTCAAATTTTCACCACAAGTCAGAAATGATATGTGGAAGAACCCTATTCTTTTTGAGCCGGATCCGAGGTCCGTGAGGTCCGTGAGGATGAAATCAAGGCTAATTTTGAGACTTGGTTTCCGGACGATAACTGGAAAAATATTTATGCAATAGTTGCAGAACTCTGCAGGTTCATATGCCACCAGGGAAGAACCCTATTGATTTTGGGATCGATCCGTCAAACGACCTTTGACCTAGAGGTCAAAATAATTTTTTGCTGATTCATCCTTGAGGCTTCCTGCATATCTCGGAAACCGTGCGTCGTAGAGCGAAACGGACGTTATTTTCGGACTCGTCGCCCTAGACAAACATCTCTAAGGGGAATTTTTTTTTTGATCCGGCTCCGAGGTCCGTGAGGTCCGTGAGGATGAAATTGAGGCTGATCTTGAAACTTGGTTTCCGGACAATAACTCGAAAAATATACAGGCAATAGTTGCAGAATTTCGCACGGAGGTTTATATATCACCAGGGAAGAACCCTATTGATTTGGGGATCGATACCTCAAACGACCTTTGACCTAGAGGTCGAAATAATTTTTTGCTGAGTCATCCTTGAGGCATCCTGCATATCTCGGAAACGGTGCGTCGTAGAGCGAAACGGACGTTATTTTCGTACTCGTCGCCCTAGACAAACATGTCTAAGGGGTATTATGGATGAACTTTGACCTTGACCTTGAATTTTTAGGTTACCGGACCTATGGTCCGATAACCTATTGGCATGGCGTTGCGTCCGTCGTCCGTCCGTCCGTCCGTCGTCCGTCCGTTCACATTTTTATCTTTAAAGTATATGATCGAATCTTTCTGAAATTTTGCACAAAAATACCTAAAAATATTTCAAGGAAAGGTTTTTTTTTGTTTTTCGATTTTCGCATTTTTTTCAAAATGGCGGCCGTTTTCGACGAAAAATGCCTGATTTTGGACTTTGGCGGCCATTTTCTCAAAAACTGTTCAGTAACTTTTTTTTCTTTTTGATACACAACACTCCTCATATGTACTCCTGTAATGTGTATAAGTTTCGTTGCGCTTGAATCGCTCGAAGTGGGCCATTTTGGGCCAAACTTGGCCCAAATGGGACTTTCCCATGTTAAATTTTCCTATGCTTTATAATGGGACACATTATGCCTTATATCTCACTTAATATTGAGATTAGAGACTAGGAATCAATTGTGGACATATAGGAAATGATATATGCTGAATATTCTCGTGACCTTGAGTTTGACCTCTGACCTCAGTTTCAAGGTCAAAGAACAAAATGGCTAATATCTCGCTTATTATCGACTTTACAGCTTAGAAATCAATTGTGGACATATAAGAAATGATATATACCGAATATTCTGATGACCTTGAATTTGACCTTTGACCTCATTTTCAAGGTCACAGGACAAAATGGCTAATATCTCACTTCTTATCGACTTTACAGCTTAGGAATCAATTATGAACATATAGGAAATGATATATGCAGATTATTGTCATGACCTTGAATTTGACCTCTGACCTCGGTTTCAAGGTCACAGGACAAAATGGCTAATATCTCGCTTATTATCGACTTTACAGCTTAGGAATCAATTGTGAACATATAGGAAATGATATATGCCGAATATTCTCATGACCTTTAATTCGACCTTTGACCTCATTTCCAAGGTCACAGGACAAAATTGCTAATATCTCGCTTATTATCGGCTTTACAGCTTAGGAATCAATTGTGAACATATAGGAAATGATATATGCTGAATATTCTCATGACCTTGAATTTGACCTTTGACCTCATTTTCAAGGTCACAGGACAAAATGGCCAATATCTTGCTTATTAGCGCCTTTACAGCTTAGAAATCAATTTTGAACATATAGGAAATGATATAAGCTGAATATTCTCGTGACCTTGAATCTGACCTTTGACCTCATTTTCAAGGTCGCAGGACAAAATGGCTAATATCTCGCTTATTATCGACTTTACAGCTTAGAAATCAATTGTAATCATATAGGAAATGATATATCCTGAATATTCTCAAGACCTTGAATTTGACCTTTGACCTCATTTTTAAGGTCACATGACAAAATGGCTAATATCTCGCTTATTATCGACTTTACAGCTTAGGAATCTATTGTGAACATATAGGAAATGATATATGCTGAATATTCTCGTGACCTTGAATTTGACCTTTGGCCTCATCTTCAAGGTCACAGGACAAAATGGCCAATATCTTGCTTATTAGCGACTTTGCAGCTTAGGAATCAATTGTGAACATATAGGAAATGATATATGCTGAATATTCTAGTGACCTTGAATTTGACCCTTGACCTAAATTTCAAGGTTAGTCATTTTATTTTCAAGGTCAGAATACAAAATGGCTTAGATCTCGCTTATTATCAAATTTACAGCTTAGGGGTCCATAGTGAACATATAGGAAATGATGTATGCTGAATATTTTGGTGATCTAGAATTTGACCTTTGATCTCATTTTCAAGGTCAGAGAACAAAATGGCTAATATATCGCTTATTATCATCTTTACATCTGCCCCTGATGACGCCAGTGTGTTTTTGGATAAACTATTTGGTCGGGCTTTGTTTCTATTACAAAATGTTGTATTTTACGTTTCTTATTGGCATCATCAAAATTTGATTGTATTGGTGGTAATAGATTGATACTTACATTTATACCACTGAGTCGGTGTCACTGCTGGCGGACGTTAAATCTGTCCTCGAGGATACCATCAACTCAGTAGCCTTCGGGCTTGTGATTGGGTACTTTTGTACTTGTCATGTATCTATTCCATGGGGTTAGATTCGGATTTCTAAATTATTTTCATAGGTTGTTGGGCAGTTGTATACTAATTCCATCTGGTGTACAGTAGAAACAACTACATTTAACACATTGTCTGCCCCTGAAGACGCCAGTGTGTCTTTGGATAAACTATTTGGTCGGGCTTTGTTTGTTTCTATTGCAAAATGTAGTATTTTACGTTTCTTATTGGCATCATCAAAATCTGATTGTACTGGTGGTAATAGATTGATACTTACATTTACAGCATAGGAATCAATTGCGAATATAGAGGAATGATATATACTGAATATTTTCATAACCTTGAACTTGAACTTTGACCTCATTTTCAAGGTCACATCACAGAATGGCTAATGTCTCACTTATTATCGACTTTACAGCTTAGGAATTTATTGTGGACATACTAGAAGTGATATATTTGTTGAAAATTTCATGACCTTGAATTTATCAGTGACTTTATTTTCAAGGTCACTGGACAAAAGGCTAATATCTAAAATGTATATTGTCCGGTAACCTTTCTTAGCCCTTGGGCTAATTTTTTGCCGAGTCGGCATTTTTCGTTTTCGTCGATATCTCGGAAACGGTGAGTCGTAGAGCGAAACGGACGTTATTTTCGGACTCGTCGCCCTAGACAAAAATGTCTAAGGGGTATTATGAATGAACTTTGACCTTGACCTTAAATTTTTTTGCCGAGTCGGCATATTTCGGTTTCGTCGATTTCTCGGAAACGGTGCCTCGTAGAGCGAAACGGACGTTGTTTTCGGACTCGTGGCTCTAGACAAACATGTCTAAGGGGTATTACAGATGAACTTTGACCTTGACCTGAAATGTTTTTTTGCTGAGTCGACATTTTTCATTTTCGTCCATATCTAGGAAACGATGTGTCGTAGAGCCCATGGCAAACATGTTTTAAATATTACAAATTAGTCCTAACACCGAAATGCCTCCAAGGCATCTTTAGGCCTTGACGTCTAGTTAATGAGCTGTTTGATAAGCAATTATGAAGAGCAGGAACAAAGGGGTCCCAATGATTCTATCTAGATGAGTTCATCACCAACCATGTCCATGTGGTTTACAGTACCGATTTCGCAAAATATCACTAGCCATGCGAATGCAACATGCTAATTGCTTAGCCGTAGATTTACCATGAATACGTGCGACTTGATGCTCGCACTAACATGTACAGTGCAAACAGTGTGCGCGATGCTAGCGCACCAGGCAGCCACCTTGGTTGAACAGGCGTGCATTGTTTCGATGCGCACATCCTTAGTTACGGAATTCAGACGCAACTACAGATTCTGATATGAACTGAACTTAAACGCTGCATTTGCGCATGCGATGTACAC
The DNA here is from genome assembly GCA_949152475.1 of Terebella lapidaria. Taxonomy (NCBI): domain Eukaryota; kingdom Metazoa; phylum Annelida; class Polychaeta; order Terebellida; family Terebellidae; genus Terebella; species Terebella lapidaria. The sequence goes on from CASCJZ010000061.1 coordinate 427,161, forward strand.
AATACAGACTGTCTATAAACCACTGGACCATGTGCTTGCGAGCATATGCCTTCACCGAAAATCCATCTAAAACCATGATAAAACATAAGAAACCATGACCTCGTGGTTTAACATGAAAACATGCAGGATATTACTGTGAATGCCCTGAGTGTACATGTTGAAATAAATCATTTAATCAAGAAAGAGTCACTGAAGCACCGTCAATTGCTCTAGTATATTATCATCTTCATATATTATCATTATCATGATTATTATTGGCCTTCAAACTGGTAGAATTCCAGAAAAAAAGATATATTTAGAATGTCCCCAAACTTAGCAGGGTCCAGGCTGCACAAAAATTAAATGTCAGGGTTTTATGTGTTACAACTGACTGTCCATATTTGACCTTTTGTTACAGATCATGATAGAAAAATTAATTCAGCAGTTAATATTTCTCAAAGTCATACCGTTCTCTTGGCGTGTGGCTTACACATCAAGTATGTGAATGTCTTTCCTTGTGGTTTTCATTGTTTTTTGTGTGAAATATTCAAAATTTGTAATAGAGTTGTACCTTTATTCTGTGACAATAACTACGGGAAGCAGGTGGTTGAGTAAAAACGTGCCATTTTTCTTCCACCATTGGCGCATTTTATCATTCATAAACACATTTTCATGACAGCGGAAGGGCAACGTTCAAGAGCAACCAACTCTGGTTGAAGAGCAACCAGGTGTCACCTTCATGTTAGCGAAAACTTACATAATACCTCTGCCTATTATAGTAGTTACCTGACAGATGTTCACTTTGTTTGTATTGTAAATATGATGAATGCCCTCCGGCCTACAATCATGTACTAGTATCTGGCCATGTGTGCACAGCGGTTAACATGGTTAAAGTGACTGACTGAGGATATATAAAATTTTTATCGAAACTATAATTTTCGGCTTTAAACATATTGTCAATTGAAGTAATTTACCAGTTTGTCACCATAAGCATGATAAGTGGTATGGGACTAAATGCAGTTTCTGCAGTATCTCATCCATATGAATGAAGGAATCTTGCCAGTTGTGTATACCGTATATGCCCTAATAGACGCACCGGTCCTAATAAACGCACACCCCTCTTTTTCTGACCAAATTAAACAATAAACAAAGACAATATTTGACCACAACGATCGAAAGTCGATCGTTGCAAAGGCTTCGAGTTGGCAAATATATCATAATGCACACAAATGTCGATCGTTACAAAGGCTTCGAGTCTGCACATATATACGGTATCATCCCTGCACCATTGTTGTACACACCGCCTATCCAACTTAGTACTCTTTTGCGGTTTTTGCTATGCATTTTTGCATACCGTATATGCCCTAATAGACGCATCGGTCCTAATAAACGCGCCCCCTCTTTTTCTGACAAAAATAAACAATAAACAAAGGCAATATTTGACCACAACGATCGAAAGTCGATCGTTGCAAAGGCTTCGAGTCGGCAAATATATCATAATGCACACAAATGTTGATCGTTGCAAAGGCTTCGAGTCTGCACATATATACGGTATCATCCCTACACCATTCTTGTACACGTCGCCTATCCAATTTGAACTCTTTTGCTGTTTTTGCTATGCGTTTTTGCATCGTTAACCACTATTAGTTTGAAAGAAAAATCATAAGATATTTGGGGTTTCTCCATGATCAGGAGAATGAGGTGATTTCCGGCACATGCAAGCGCACTGCGCAGCGCTAAATATATCTACTGGCATCATAATGTACCAGTGCATCGCCTGGCAGAACCCCAACGGAAGCGATTTTGCAGTGCATGTTTGCACTATGATGTCAGTAGATGATTATGGTCACAAGGCCGACGTATGAATTTCAGGTATATCGTAACATAATAGACGCACCCCCTTTGCTTTTGCAACGCGCCCGGCGCGTAGGGCATATACGGTAGTTAACCACTTTGGGTTTCTCCATGATGGCACTGTAACCAAATCACGTGATTTCCGGCACGCGCATGCGCACTGCTAAATATATCTACTGGCACCATAATGTACCAGTGCATCGCCTGACAGAACCCTGACGGGAAGCGATTTTGCAGTGCATGTTTGCACTATGATGTCAATAGATGATTATGGGCACAAGGCTGACGTATGAATTTCAGGTATATCGTAACCATGGTAACATAATAGACGCATATAATAGACGCATATACGGTATATACAAACACAAGGTATCCATCAAATGTAAACAAAGATCATTCTTTGCCGTCAAAGCTTAAACTAGATAAATTCACAACAATTTTGTTTTATCATGTTCAGATGCAGGTGATGACAACAAATTGTCCGACATTTAGCATTTACTATAGAAAAAGAAATTAACACTTGGAGGCACATTTTCAAGGTTTGTTTATATCGAAGTTCGATGGATATATTTCCTATATTTACGGTCAGGTCTCCATATTAACAGCATGTTCATACGTGTAAATATATGAAATTAACTATTGTGTGTCCTTGCTACTGTAAACATGATAAATGAGAACATGTTCATTTATCATGATAAAGCTTGAGTACATTTTCAGGAAATACGCCACATTTTCTCGGTTAGTTGCTCTAAAATTACATGTCCATACAGCATAATGCAGTACTCCTGTGTAGTGTCTAGATTGGGAGTTTGCTGTGAAATGACATTGTTGTATATTTCCCGCCAATTTCTAGGGCTGAGACGAGTAGGACGAATACTCGAGTACGATTAGATTATTGATACTTTAATACTTGAATACAAATTTTTTTACTCATCCCATCCCTACCAATTTCTATATATGTTTCATCCCTGTATTCCATTGTGATAGAAGTTTCCTGCTTGAGAATGTTTGACAATGTACTTCAATGCAGGATATGATTTCTGTCAAAATGCTGATAGTGTAGTACATGTATAATTTTACACTGTATGTTTGATATTAACCATCGAAACCAGTTACAACAAGATGAAAGTATGCGAGTGGTTTTTCAACTGTTTCCAGTGTGGTTTTAGTGAATTTATTCATACGAGTCAAAATCAAAATTATGATTTTTTTTCTATATTACGCTGACCATCAACAATCGTTCTCCACGAGATATAATTCGATCCACCAGATATTTGTATTTAGCTGATAGACCACAATACAAATGTATATCTGATAAAGGTTTCTAGAGTCATAAGAATGCTTTTAGTGCACTATTTTAGAACTTGACCTTATATCACATTTAGTGTTCAAACACATAGATGCTCTTAATAGCACTTGCAACTACTGCACAGAATAGGATCTGCCTTGATTTTTAGCTTACCGGCCCTTTGGGCCGATAAGCTATTGTCGTGGTATTTCGTCTGTCGTCCGTCCGTCGTCCGTCCGTCGTCCGTCCGGGTCTGTAACTTTTTTTTGACGTGATGAATTTCCCCATAAATTTGTCAGAACATACCTTGGGCCAGTATCTAAAGACGTTTTTTAAATTTTTTTGATTGAATCGTTTTTGCCGATTTGGCGGCCATTTTTGACGAAAAATTGCCAATTTTGGACTTTGGAGGCCATTTTCTCAAAAACTGTCTGATCAGTTTTGAGATTTTTGTTTCAAAACATTCCTCTTATGTACCATCAAGATGTGTATAAGTTTCGTTGCCCTTGAATCGCCGGTCTGCGCGTGGCGGCCATTTTGATTTTTTGACGGGTCGGCGAAAAAAAATTTTTTTGTCCCAAATCAAGTCACTATACGTTTTGAGCCATTTCCAGCAAAAGAAAAAAAAATTTTTTTGCCCATTGAAAAATTTTTTGGACTTAGAAAATTTCACCCAATTTTCCTTCATAATGGGAGCTGTGCAGAGTAAACTCATAGAACACTTGAAGATAGAGCCTAAGTAATGGCACATTCAAATGGGAAACCATATATTGCGGTTTGAGTGATGACCTTGAATTTGACCTTTAATGACCTTGGAAGGTCAAAACGACCTTTTTTTGTCGAAAAATGACCAATTTTGAACTTGATGGCCATTTTCTCAAAAACTGTCTGATTAGTTTTGAGATTTTTGTTTTAAAACATTCCCATCATGTACCTCTATGATGTGTATAAGTTTCGTTGCCCTTGAATTGCCGGTCTGCGTGTGGCGGCCATTTTGATTTTTTGACGGGTCGGCGAAAAAATTTTTTTTTGTCCCAAATCAAGTCACTATTCGTTTTGAGTCATTTCCAGCAGAAAAAAAAATTTTTTTTTTGGCCATTGAAAAAATTTTTGGACTTGGAAAATTTCACCCAATTTTTCCTTCATAATGGGAGCTGTGCGGAGTAAACTCATAGAAGACTTCAAAATAGAGCCTAAGTATTGGCACATTCAAATGGGAAATCATATAATGCGGTTTGAGTGATGACCTTGAATTTGACCTTCAATGACCTTGGAAGGTCAAAAACGATGAAATTTGTCTTTGGTGGCCATTTTGTCTAAATCTATTCAGACAGTTTTTCTCAAAATCATGTATAAGATTCTCTTTATGTACCTTTGTGATGTGTAATTTGATTTCGTACTATAGTCCATACAGAAAATGTGTTTCCAGCAACATTTACGAACATTTTTTAGGTTACCGGACCTTTGGTCCGATAACCTATTGGCATGGCGTTGCGTCCGTCGTCCGTCCGTCCGTCCGTCCGTCCGTCCGGCGTTAACATTTTTATCTTTAAAGTTAACAATCGAATCTTTCTGAAATTTTGCACAAAAATGCCTAAAAATATTTTGAGAAGGAGGTATTTTTTTGTTTTTTGATTTTCGCATTTTTTTCAAAATGGCGGCCGTTTTTGTCGAAAAACACTCAATTTTGGACTTTGACGGCCATTTTCTCAAAAACTGTCTGATCAGTTTTGAGTTTTTGGTTTCAAAAGATTCCCCTCATATACCTCTGTGATATGTATAAGTTTGGTTGCCCTAAATTCGCCGGTTTCCGTGTGGCGGCCATTTTGAATTTTTGGCGGGTCGGCGAAAAAAATTTTTTTCGCCCCAAATCGCATTACTATCCATTTTGGGCCATTTCTAGGGCAAAAAAAATTTTTCATCCTTTGAAAAAAATTTTGGACTTAGAAAATTTTCAGCACTTTTTTCCTTCATAATGGGAGCTGTCCCGACTGTACTCATAGAACGCTTGAAGATAGAGCTTAGAAATTGGCACTTTCAAATGGGAAGTCATATATGGCGACTTGTGTGGTGACCTTGAATTTGACCTTCGATGACCTTGAAAGGTCAAAACAGCCATTTTGGGGTCAAAAAATGCCCAGATTTGCACCTGGTCTGTATTTTCTCAAAAACTGTCTGATCAGTTTTGAGATTTTTGCTTAAAAAGATTCCTCTTATATACCTCTGTGACGTGTATAAGTTTTGTTGCCCTTGAATCGCCGATCTCAGTGTGGCGGCCATTTTGAATTTTTGACGAGTCGGCGAAAAAAAATTTCTTTGCCCCAAATCGCATTACTATCCATTTTGGGCCATTTCTAGGCAAAAAAAATTTTCACCCTTTGAAAAAACTTTTGGACTTAGAAAATTTTCGGCACTTTTTTCCTTCATAATGGGAGCTGTCCGGACTGTACTCATAGAACGCTTGAAGATAGAGCTTAGAAATTGGCACTTTCAAATGGGAAGTCATATATGGCGACTTGTGTGGTGACCTTGAATTTGACCTTGGATGACCTTGAAAGGTCAAAACAGCCATTTTTGGGTCGAAAAATGCCCAGATTTGCCTCTATAGATGAAATGCTTGCAGATAGAGCTCATGTTTGCATTATGAACATATAGGAAGACATATATGGCACAACTAATGATGACCTTGAACTTGACGTCAGATGACCTTGAGTGCCAAATGTCTGACTTGGAATGTGTAAATTGACCTGAGCGGCCTAAATGATTCCACCCAACATATAGAATATCAAATGTAATGGTAACATCGAAGTTCATATGGATGACTTTGATTGGTAAATCCCAAGGTCATATGTTTACACTGCGAACCTTGATTGGTAAAAGGTCTGTTACCTGCCAATGCTGCCATGGCCAAACCAAAATTGTCCGGTAACCTATCTTAGCCTTTGGGCTAATTTTTTTTTTTTGGACTTAGAATTTTTACACTCGCCTGCACCCATGCAGATGTAATACTGTAACTGAGCCATGCTACTGTATTCACTGACTGCAGCCTGCATGTCCAGCATGAGGCTAGGCTCTGCCCTCTCAGCCAGTGCAGTATATGAGAGCCCTGCTCAGTAATGCCTTACAAGATCAGCCACTCTGTCCAGCACAGCAATAGGCTCTGCCCTCTCAGCCAGCCCTGCTCAGTCATGCCTGACAAGTGATACAGCTAGCATGTCCAACTTGACCCCAGGCTCATATCCATGCATAATCCCTCACTCCCCCCTCCAAAGCCTGGTTTACTAGTGTGTGTACATGGTAAAAGAATGAAGTTCCACCTCACAGAATACAATGGTTGGTTAATAAGCCAACCCACATGACACAACATGCTTGGGGGATGATTTGCCATGTCTGCATTTATATTATACAAACATGTATTGTTTGAATATTTTGTTATTCAACTCTATTTCACATGCAATGACCAAATCATCATTGATTTAGTTAGCTGGGAAATGTTTGGCTTTGTTTATAATGTGAATGCGAAAATTCCGCTGTATTGTACAAGTTTTGAAATCACAAAATTGGCCAAGATGACACAGCATTCTTTTAGTCACGTATCATTTTACATTTGACAGGAGCACCTGAAAAATATCACGAACATCCTGATTAAATATACTAGTACTCTGAATATTGGCTGGGTAGTACTCTGAATATTGGCTGGGTAATTGTCCATTCATTTTGGGTGGCAAATGTCTGGTGGGCCAAGTTGTCAAGATGATAGAAAGCAGTTCTGGTAAGAAACTGTCTGATGAGCTCTCACTCTTACCCACATACAATGGCCTATGTATCCTTTTTTCTCAGTCCAGTATGACCATTTGAAATGATAAGAACAAATTGGGGGATGCCACAAAGCCTATAGGCTTTTATGTCTAGTTAGGTGTTAATTTTGGCGGGAAATAATTTGAATAAATCATCATAACTTTAGAACGAATAGAGATATCAACATGCTGTAAAAGCCACATTAATTCAAACGATTCACTCTATTCTTATGTGCCAAGACTAATAAATCTCCTACTAGGACCAGACTCTATCTTTAAATTCTCCTATGCTTTATAATGGGACACATTATGCCTAATATCTCACTTAATATTGAGATTAGAGACAAGGAATCAATTGTGGACACATAGGAAATGATATATGCTGATTATTGTCATGACCTTGAATTTGACTTTTGACCTCATTTTCAAGGTCACAGGACAAAATGACTAATATCTCGCCTCTTATCGACTTTACAGCTTAGGAATCAATTATGAACATATAGGAAATGATATATGCAGATTATTGTCATGACCTTGAATTCGACCTTTGACCTCATTTTCAAGGTCACAGGACAAAATGGCTAATATCTCACTTATTATCGATTTTACAGCTTAGGAATCAATTGTGGACATATAGGAAATGATGTATGCCCAATATTCCCGTGACCTTGAATTTGACCTCTGACCTCATTTTCAAGGTCAAGAGCACAAAATGGCTAATATCTCGCTTATTATCGACTTCACAGGTTAGGAATCAGCTGTGGACGTATAGGAAATGATATACGCCAAATACTCTGATGACTTTGAATTTGACCTTTGACTCTATTTTCACGGTCACAGGAAAAAATGGCTAAAATCTCGATTAATACCGACTTTACAGCTTACAAATCAATTTGGGGCCATATAGGAAATGATATATACTTAATCTTGTCATGACCTTGAACTTGACCTTCGACCTCATTTTCAAGGTCAGAGCATAAAATGGCTAATATCTTGCTTATTATCATTTTTACAGTTAAGGAATCAATTGTGAGATATGTGCTGAATATTGTCATGACCTTGAATTTAACATTTGACCTCATTTTCAAGGTCAAAGTGCAAAGTGGTTAATATCTCGTTTATTATCGAACTTACAGCTTTGCAATCAATTGAGCACATATAGGAAATGATATATGCTGAATATTCTCATGTCCTTGAATTTGATCTCATCTCCAAGGTCAGATCACAAAATGGTTAATATCTTGCTCATTGTCGATTTTGCAGCTTAGGAATCAATTGTGGACATGAAATGATATATGCTGAATATTCTTGTGACCTTGGATTTGACGTTGTTGTCAAGGTCACGGGAAAAAATGGCTAATATCTAAGATGTAAAACATTGTCCGGTAACCTTTCTTAGCCCTTGGGCTAATTTTTTCCTTCATAATTGGAGCTGTCAGGACTGTACTGATAAAACGCTTGAAAATGGAGCTTAGAAATTAGCACTTTAAAATAGGAAGTCATATATGGCGACTTGTGTGGTGACCTTGAATTTGACCTTGGATTACCTTGAAAGGTCAAAACAGCCATTTTTGGGTAAAAAAAATGCTCAAATTTGCACCTGGTCTGTATTTTCTCAAAAAGTGTCTGATCAGTTTTGAGATTTCTGTTTAAAAAGATTCCTCTTATATACCTCTGTGACGTGTATAATTTTTGTTGCCGTTGAAACGCCGAGCTCCGTGTGGCAGCCATTTTGAATTTTGGACGAGTCGGCAAAAAAAAATTTTCTCGCCCCAAATCGCATTACCAATACTATCCATTTTGGGCCATTTCTAGGCAAAAAAATTGTTTCACCATTTGAAAAAAAATGTGGACTTTGAAAAAAATGTGCCACTTTTTACCTTCATAATGGGAGCTGTTAGGACTCTACGTAAAACACTTGAAGATAGAGCTTAGAAATTGTCATTCTGAAATGGGAAGTCATATATGGTGATTTGTGTGGTGACCTTGAATTTGACCTTCAATGACCTTGAAATGTCAACTAGCGAATACACGAGTATATATGCATATTATATGGTATTTGAAATGTTGTTGAAATTGTTTTGGTGTCCAAACAAGTTCCATTGGAAAATGTTTTGTTCGCTTTGATACTTTATACTTGGGTATTGGTTCCATGTTTATTTGCTAGAGTTTTACTGAACACAATAGAAATAGTTGAGGTCTGAAGCATTCATTACTGACATTGATGAAAGGCTCAGGCTTGGCAGTAATGATACTCTGCCAGTATTACCATCATGGCCATACTTTTAGCGATAGGAATGGGCATCAGGAGAATACACCCACACGGTCGACAAGGTAAGCAAGGTCTAGACCGTCTAGTTGGGAAAAAATGGCTTGTGTACCTGTTGATTCCCAACATATTTTGAAAAACCAAAGATCATACATACTAGTCAATAAAATTATCGTCCCATGGCTGAGATGTCAGAGTGTGCAACAGTGTCATTCAAATTATGTTATGTTACAGTTCCATCGGATACACCGACTCCTGATGTGAGCGCTGCATCAACAGCCGTGGACGAGGAGCTATACACCAGGAGAAGTGATGAAATGATTGGTCTGGTGGTTGGTGTTTGTCTGGGAGTGATTGTGATTGCAGCTATCGTGGTCTTAGTACTGTATCTGAGAAGAAAGAGACAGGCAAAGCAAGGAAGTCCGGTATGTACAGAAATTCATTGGAGTACAAGGGATCTGTGATACCTTCCAAGTCCACTTGGTTCCCATATTCTTGTACGCGCATAAATAGTGTTGCGATCATGACACTAATCAGTTCTGCCAGGAGTGACCAAACTGGCGGACTGTCAACATATCTTTTGCTGAAATAAGCTTATCATGCTTATTGAAGATTATGGCGTGTGATATTCCATAGATTTCAATTTTGTGATAATGCACATACTTAATTGTACAATTTCTGCAAGACAACATACAGAACCTGCTGACATTCTAAGATTGAATGGGTGGCATATTATGTCAGTAACGTAAAAACAGTAAAATAATGAATATTTTTTCAGGAGATTTCTAGAGTGAATTTTCATAATAGCGTTTAAACAAATTTTGAAATGCTCGTTCAGTTATACTTTTGAAAAACATTTTAACTAACATTCATTCAATATTTAATTATTGATTAAAGACATTGAATGGCGATTTTACTGAATGGGAGTGTTGTCGATCACCTGTCATAACCTATATTTTTCTGGTATTTTGTCCAGCCTACTTTCTCGCTACAAACCCTTGAAGTTGGGTTAAAAGACTACAGTGATCTGACCGATGTCACTGCAGCGGACCTCAATAAATACGCAATCAAGGATGGCCTTCCAGCGGCTGAATACATGTTCAAGTTCAGCTATGATGATATCAATTCCTCAGCCAGGACGAAGAACGAGTTTGTGGCTTGTCTCACAGCCTTGATGAACACCAGCGGTGGAGTGATTAAAGTTACCAGTCAGAGAGGCATTGATGTGAACGCTCTCAAATCCATCCCGTCACCAACCATACCAAGACAGCAGCTAAAAGATATCAGAGTCGCTTCCATGGAGCCCGATCTTGCTTATGTGATGGTCACTAAATCAAGATACCCGGTGACCTTTGACTGCGCAACATTTACAACTCTTCATGGCAGAGTGGAGCCTGTTAGAGACTATCAGACTGTCAAACAAATTGTATCACATCGAGGACATATTAATATTTCTGCCATCAGCACATTTTCAGACAGTGATGATGATATCCAGTTCAGTGTTTCTGATGGAATTTGCATGAGATGTGATGATCCGAAGCCACAACGTTTTGTCACCATGATGATAGCACTGGCAAACACACCTGGGGGTGGATGCATAGCATCAACGGGGGAAATTGGAAATATTCCAAACCTGGAAAGCGTCATCAGTCATGTTCAGGACACTTTTAAGTTGGGTTGTAGTAACGATTCTTCCACTAAACTGATGTGGGGCTCAACCAGAGGTATTCCAAAATACAACGAACACTGGACTGTACTAAAAAATCTACGTGCACTTATTGTTAGAAAGAAATCCCCTGGTGAATCTATTGCCGTGGAGACGGAGGATACCTCTTGGTTGATAAGAGTGGAGGAGTGTCCAGGTGGGGCCTTCTTGAGGTGTCCTGATTGTTTTGTCATTGGTGATGATGGAGACGTTCACAAGCTCGATTTCGAAACTTGGAAAAGGTTTTTGACAAGTTCTACCGATGAGGGAGTCATTGAGTCGAATATTGGAGATGAACTGGCAGAAGACGAACCAGACTGTGTCATCCATGTGCATGAACAATTGCCTCTTCTGACAGAAGATATTGAAGATTCTTTGAGTCTATCGGCATCAGATCAGGATGGACAACAGACCTACTCTTGGTCAGACTCTGATGTGTGGAGAAGGGCGATGCATACACAAAAAGAACCATGTAGTGCCAATTGGAAGTCAGGCATCAATTTTGAGATGTTTCAACTGAGCAGCCCAATGACATGCACTCCGAGAGAAGAAGTCATCTGTGACATAGTCAAGAGAAAAAGTCCTGACTGGGCCGAAATCTTCAGTGGGATTTTCCAGAAATATGATTATGCATGGGTGATTGCATTTTCCAGTGTAACAAAGGCTTTCAAACATGGGAGTGAGGTTAGTGTTCCAAGCACATTAGTGATGGATCTGTTGATGGCATCTGAAAAAGAAGGTCTACAGCTGTGTTCTGTGTACACACATAGTTTAGATGCCGAGTGCAAGCAGTATAGTCTGAAGGCCGCCATTCTCTTGAAGAAATATGCAACCAGACAAATGTTCACAGCAGAGAAGACCCGACATAACGTGAAGCAGCAGATACATGTCAAAGTTGTTGCGATATGTGACATGGGTTTTTTAGAACTGGAAGACCCAAACCTGTCGTATCATCTACAGCAGCAGTTCACATGGCGGGCTGGGAAGGACACGAGCCTCAGTCAAGCCTTTGCACATATGTTCTTGACTGGTGACACGTATGTGAGGAATTTGCTTTTGGGAGACTTGATGCTGTACAGGATGACAGAAAATCAAGAAAGGGTTCTGTCTGAACTCAGTCGTATGACTCACGTTTTCGTTCAAGGCCCACCTGGAACTGGCAAGACTTGGATCGCTCGGAACTTCTGTGCAGCAATGTCTCAGAAGTCAGACAAAAAAAGTGTTGTCTATGTCTGTTCATCACAAGCTGCCTGTGAGCGAATGCGATCTGAAGATACTTGTGAAATCCACTGGGCTAAAGACTTCAAGACACTTACACTTCTAGCAGATAAGTCCAAGGCTTGGGAGTGTGTTGTACTGGATGATGCTCACACAATCTCAAACTATTCACTCTCTCAGTGGGGGGATTTCTTGAAGAGGATCAAAACGAAGCAACTGGTCATATTCTTCGACAACGTCCTGGAACATGCTAAGAGTTCCACAAACGTCCTCACTGCATTCGTTGACTACTGTGCGAACAGTCGTTTCACATTCAAGATCATAAACATGGAAGAGTCTCACCGGACCTGCAGGAAAGTAGCTTCTTTCCTGAAGCACATCTGGAATGACCATAGGCACGCTAGCTTGCTGCAGGAAGAAGAGAGTTGGATGAGAATCGATGGTGATGATGTAGTTCTGCACATCCTTCCTACGACATTCGAAAGATGTAGAAGTAATGCGATCGAGCTGGCAAACTATGTTGTTGACTTGGCAGACAGGATCATTGTGGAAAGTCAGTCACTTGATGGTCCCTACATACACGGCCCTGAAGATGTTGCCATAGTTATTGACACAACTAAAATTGGTGAATTATTCGGCTCGAATGATGTTCAGCGATTGATTGATGAATTTGAGAGCAAACATCCCGAGTACAGGGTGCAGAAGGCTGATATTTCGCCAGTGCAGGGAATAATTGTAGACACTCTGAAGAATTTCACTGGACTGGAGACCAAAGTTCTCATCTATGTCATCCACCGTGGCATGAGTCACGATACACTGGACTATCTGTCAGACAAGCGGCATCTGACCCATGTGGTATCTAGAGCCCTCTGTCGTGTGGATTTCGTCTACCAGGGACCATATGGCCGTGAAGCTGTAGAAAAGCTTGGATTTAGCAGGTATGAAGTCAAGTCCGTATTCAAGCCAAAAGAATGTTCACATGAATTACTTGTGTAAATGTGAATAGCAATGAGTATACAAGAAAATGACCAAGCATATATTTATGTCCACACTTTGACCTCTATAATAAACACTTTGGGTAATCTTACTTGGCCAAGTAAGATTACCCAAAGTGTTTATTATAGAGGTAAGTGTGTAATAAATACTGGTTTTAATAACTTAAAACTTCCTATTTCTTTTAACATGTACATGCACCTCACCAAATAAAATATGTTCTTATTTTGACAACAGATCACCCCCTGTTTCAACTGAAGACAACCCAGATGGATACCGTGAGGATAATGTCCCATCTTCTGCTCTTGAGGTGCACCAGGAGGACTCTGCTGTGACGTCACCCTTACTGGCCACGTGAGTTTGTTTATGCTGTTATTGACGATAGTTTATTTCAAGTGAGGACTGTTGCTGTGTATAAATGGTCCATATCTGTGGGCAAGATGCAAACTCAGAAACATATTAGATACATATTTTCCTTCATTTTACAGACCTGACGTCGATGGATCGTCCCCTGCTTACATAAAGTTAGACACGCTTCCCCGCCCGGAGGTGTACCCGTCAGGACGTCCTCGTACAACAAACTATGACAACGTGGTCGCCAAACGCAAAACCTCACACCTTTGATGCGTATCACACTATGAGTGCGGGCATGTGGATCAGCCCAATCATCAATGTGTAGTAGTAGAATAGATGTTCGGATTGTCTGTACAGTGCTTTCTCCAACAAATATTCGCACATTTTGGTGCTGATTTTGATTGATAATTACACATTCGTTAGTTAGCTGCATGTTAGACTATGAGTGACCATGTGTTTTATTTGGATGTTTGGGATGGGTATGACCAATGATACTGGTAACCATATTTAGGTGATTTATGTCAGTGAATATTGACTGTTTCACGCTTGTAAATTATGGTGCTTTCGGCAGTCAATGTACAGAAATATTCATCTTGTTTTCTTGAATGACTCCCAAGTTTTGAGTGATTGTTTACTTGTCACCTGTGATGAGGATGGACAGCAATCTTACTCGCTTGTCGTCATTTCCTTGTTTGTCTGGGCAGCATGTCTATATATATTTATCACATAGTCCGCGTTCGTGTATCTGTATTTTATGGATCTGGATTAGTGTATCAGTCTTCTGACAATCACTCAAGCAATATCCATGGTAGTCCTACCCAACATGTTCGTACATGTACGTAGAAATTCAGTATATGATGTTGTCTTGTGTTTTGGTATGACAGGAATCCTGGTGAAATCAGTCATGTATAGAAGCTATATGGCCTAGTCCTACTGTTCCATACCTCACCTGTGTATACCCTACAAGCATGTGTTCGTATATAGTCTGTTCATTTGAATGATCTGGTAATGAGCACATTATACGTGGTCATTTATTTGTTGACAACATTTGAAATATCAATCTACTTGCCATGTGTAAGTTCACTGTGGTCCAGTTATTGTTTCATGTGGGACTAAATTATAATTTTGTAAAACACGTGGCAAGTCTGGATTTTATCCAGAGATTGGTTGATTCCAAACGCCACGATCAGGAGAATGGTGCACAGATTCATGTTTATGATCTTTTTCTTGCTTTATTCCAATTAAACTTCTGATTTTTAGTGGTCAGTCCGCAGTCCACATGTCACACTTCATCTATATTTTCCCACTTGTGTTCGCTCTGGTCGTTTAGTAACATACTCTATATAGCCAATGTTCGTGCGTATGTATTTCAACGGTATGAATCCGCTTGGACAACGTTCTGGACAAGCTTTTCATTCAATGAATGATCCTATGTAATGTGAATCTTGTGTATAATGCTGTTTATGGTCTTGATTTGTCAGTTATTCTCGGTGGAGTGAATGTTGCACATGCAGCTGGAAATGTATCTCTTGGTCCTACTATTCCATGAAATCAGAAGTCTCTCTCGTTCATGTGACTGTCGATGCAGCGTTAACAACAAACGTGTGTAGGTTCATGTCAGGGCCATGTATGATTGGAATAGCTGAAAGTTTTGCATAGTGGGAAATTGTACTTCAAGTTTTGTGTATAGTATAGAATATGTGTTACCAGCTATATATATGCACTGTGGATTTTTTTTGTGTGCAAATTCAATACATGTGTGTATATCGATGCCATGTATGATTGGAATAGCCATATGCCATGTATGATTCGAATAGCTGAATGTTTTGAATAGTGCGAAATTGTATTAGAATTTAAGTTGTGTATATAGTATAAAATATGTGTTGCCAGCTATATAATTATATGCACTGTTGTTTTTCACGTTATTGGACCTATGGTCTGATAACTTATTGCCGTAGCGTTGCGTCCGTCGTCTGTCCATTTATCGTCGGCTTCGTCATCGTCAGCGTCTGTTTATAATTAAAGTTTGCGGTCCAATCTTTCTGAAAATTTGACAAAAGATACCTTGAGTTAGTTTGAGGAGGAGGTATTTTTTAGTTTTTTGATTTTCTATTTTTTCAAAATGGCGGCCGTTCTCGTCGAAACACAGTCAATTTTGAACTTCGGCGGCCATTTTCTCAAAAACTGTCAGATCAGATTTGAGATTTTTGTTTCAAAAGTTTAAGATTCTCGTTATGTACCTCTGTGATGTGTATAAGTTTGGTTGCTCTTGAATCGCCGGTCTGTGTATGGCGTCCATTTTGAATTTTCGACGGGTCAATGAAAAAAAAAAATTTCGGCCCGAATCGCATTATTACCCATTTTGGGGCTTTTTTTAGACAAAAAATTTTTTTTCACCTTTTGAAAAAAATTTTGGACGGAAAAAAGGAAACTTTTTTCCTTCATGATGGGAGCTGCCAGGACTGTACTCATAGAACGCTTGAAGATAGAGCTTAGAAAATGGCACTTTCAAATGGGAAGTCATATATGGCGACTTGTGTGGTGATTTGAATTTGACCTTGGATGACCTTGAAAGGTCAAAACAGCCATTTTGGGGTAAAAAAAATGTCCAGATTTGCCTCTACAGATGAAATGCTTGTAGATAGAGCTTAAGTTTGCATTATGAGCATATAGGAAGTCATATGGGGAACAACTGATGACGACCTTGGCCCTGACCTCAGATGACCATGAGTGCTATATGTCCGATGTGAAATGTGTAAATTAGCCACCGAGGCTTAATCATTTGCGCATACAGGTTAGGATTGTGTATAAGCTTACAAGAAGTCATGTATTTATGGCACATCTCTTGGTGACCTTGAATTTGACCTTATATATGACCTTGAAATCCAAATTTCACAACTTTGCCTGACCTGACATGTGTAAATTGGCCTCTACAGACAAAATACTTGTTGATAGAGCTTATATGTTTGTATTATGAACATATTTGAAGTCATATGCAGCATACCTAATGGTGATATTGCAGTTCACAAAGATGACCTTGATTGGTAAATCTCAAAGTCAAATGTCACTTGCAATTCTTAAAGCCAAAATTGTCTGGTAACCTATCCTAGCCCTTGGACTAATTTTTGTGTGCGAATTCAATAATTGTGTGTATATCGATGCCATGTATGATTGGAATAGCTGAATGTTTTGCATAGTGAGAAATTGTATTAGAACTTCAAGTTTTGTTTAAAGTATAAAATATGTGTTGCCAGCTATATATATGCACTGTGGATTTTTCTGTGTGCAAATTCAATACATGTGTGTATATCGATGCCATGGATGATTGGAATAGCTGAATGTTTTGCATAGTGAGAAATTGTATTAGAACTTCAAGTTTTGTA
>CASCJZ010000064.1:0-18124 GCA_949152475.1 Terebella lapidaria
TGCGATCAATATAAAACAGCTGTAATTTTATCACAATAATTTTTATTAGCCAATGTGGAACTTCAAATCAAGTAACAAAGTGATTTCTGATGAAATTTGGTTCAAGGTATACAATCATTTAAGGCAGTCTTATGACAATCACCGAGAAAAACTTAAAAAGATGAAATCTATGGTCAAAATCAAGCACCCCTGCCAACCATGGTTTGTCTATGCTAAACCCAAGCAGGAAAAAATGAGGAAAGGTACTCATCAATATTACCTAGAAAGGGAAAAATAAATAGACAACCATAATCAAATACTTGTACACAAACTCCAACAAGTGAAGCAAGAAGCATATAATACCAATAAATTAAGACCAGAGGCTCAACAACTCACCACACTCAACAAATATATCATGAATGAAACTAATACTCATGTCAACAAAGAAAATAAAGTAACTTATCCCTGAGAATATAGAGAATTTGTTAAAAATTGCTAAGAACATCATCACATTATCAAACATTGGGCATTCTTGACCACACTGATCTCCTCAGCCAAATGAGGTGCAATATTTCTCAAAATGCAAGGAGAATTAAATCAGCTAAACCCTCAATAAGACCTAAAAGCAGTAAAACAACTGGAACTAACTATCTCAAAAAGACTGATCGTCAATCAAATACAGGATAAAAATTTAATCGTTTCAATTCTGAACATTAACGTGGGAATCTCATAAAGAAATACTCCAGTTCACTGGACATGAGACCTGAAAGTGCACCTTCTTTTAAAAGATTAAAGAAAGTATTGGCTCATCAGAATCATCCAAATTAGGAATGAAAGCTTCTATGATTGTTTATTGCATACAATTTTATGAGGATGGCCATGAACAATTATAATCAATTGGCAATTAATTTAGAATAAGTAATATTGAATAGGCGGTATAGAACATGTGTAATCCAAGAGTTAACTATTTTTATTCCAAGGAAAGGTTTCTTAGTTCTAGATTAAATTTTTAACTCAGATCATATAATAGTTCTAAGTCCATATTATTTTATTCCAAATATGTCTGAAAGACCCTCTCGTGGGAGTGCTCGCCATGGCTAAACTATTGCTTCTTTCCTCCTCAAAACCTCCTAGATTCTCAATGTAAACATGATCTTACCTAGAATATTGAATTCCAACATGTTGTTTGCTGGGATAGGGATGGTATTGGATTTCAAATTAAAGATCCCCTTGCCTTTAGTCGCTAAGTGCTACCTAAATACTTTAGACACTCAAATTTACCTTCATTTGTCAGGCAAGTAATACTAATATTAGCTTTAGTTAAATATGTATGATTTTCATAAGATCAAACAAGATGGAGATCCTTCTAGCCTTATTTTTAAGAATCCCAAATTTAAAAGGGGTGAAGAAATTGAACTGAGTTCTATTCGAAGAAAGGCCTCCAAAAAGCCCAGCTCAGGCCAGCGTCAAATATTCAATAGATAGAAAAGTAATGGCTAAACATAAAAATATATCAATGTAAGCATTGAAAATATTTAAGTCACTAAAATCAATGAAAAAATCATTAGAAAATGAAATAAGTCAATCTTGTACTTACTTTGAGAGATCCTTGCAAATTCTTGAAGACAATAATGCATCCAAGTAACTATTGTATAATGTAGTACTTTAAAGTTACAATACCTTTGGTAAATTGATGAGCATCCAGAAAAAAAACTAGACAATCTATTCTGTTTAAAAGAAGAATGCTTTAAGTACTTCACTCAGGTGAGTTGTTGGCTGACGGATACTGTTGATATCAACCATAGAAAAATCAAAGGCCTTGGTAGTTTTATAGGTCAAATTGATAAAAAGGAAGAGAGTCCTTCACTTAAGAAACAGAAAACTGAAATTATGGCAATGGAGGAAGAATGAGGCAACAATGATTCATATTCATACAGTTCGTTTATTCAACTCACACTAACAGTTTTAAGCTCTATGATGTAGTGAAACATTGGTTTTGGGATCTTGATGGATGAGTGATCATAATATTAAATCATTAATGCAAAAGAAGGCAATTAAAATAAAAAAAGAGTTATTCATCCATGAATCTAAGACTAAAAACATCAAAGAAGACTATCTGTATATTCGAGAACTAGGATCAGGAGGATACGGGGTTGTGTTTTTAGCCCAAAACAAACACTCCAGTAATTATTCACCTCATATAGATGAAAGACGAGCTATTAAAAGTATATCCAAGGACAATGTCCGGGATAAGGAAATGTTTGCCACTTAGGTACAAATCCTTAAAAAACTGGATCATCCTAATATTTTGAGGCTATATGAAGTGTATGAAACTGAGAAAACTATTTATTTGGTGACTGAGGTATGTGAAGGAGGTTAATTGTTTTATTTTATAACTGAGAAGAAATTCCTTACTGAAGTTTAGACATCAATAATCATGAGACAAGTTTTTTCAGCTATTGCCTATTTACATGAGCATAACATCTGCCATCGAGATTTGAAGCCTTAAAATATCCTCCTAAAAGAAAAACAAAACATTAAAAGTATCAAGCTAATTGATTTTGGCATTGCTAAAATTTTCAAAGAGAAAGAATTTGCTAACCAACCCAAAGGAACTACCATGTATTTAGCACCAGAAATCATCAATGGCAAATATGGTAAAGAAGTGGACAATTGGTATGCATGATATTAATACAGGGCTGCAGGTGTAATCTTATACATTCTGCTATGTGGAAGACCACCTTTTTACGGGAAGGATATTCCTGCCATTCTGCAGAGCATTAAGAAGGGTATTTATACCTTTGATCGCTAACCCTTTTACAAATGTAGTAATGAAGCTAAAGATTTAATATCTAAATTACTGGTGAAAGATCCAGCTAAAAGATATACAGCTTTAAAGTCCTATGAACATATTTGGATTAAGAGTACTGTGAATAAAACCACATCTGAGGTGAATTTTTCAGAAGAAGTTTTCACTGGCCTAAGAAAATTAGTCGCAATGAAAGAGTAACTCCCATAATATTTAGTTTGAAAAGAACCATGCTTATGTACTTTGCAGTCCAAGTCCCCTAAAAAGATATATAAAATCTCAGGCAAATTTTTATTAAACTTGATAATAATGGCAATGGAATGATAGATAAAGAAGAAATGATGGTAGCATTAGACTACTTAAGGAAAGAGGTTAATGTTAACCTCACTGAGAAGGATCTTAGTGATATATTCACGGCTATGGATTTTGATAACAGTGGGCAAGTTGATTATACTTAGTTTATAGCTAGTTTTCTTGATTGTCATGTGATCAAAAATGAGAAATTTTTACGAGAACAGTTTGAAAAGCTAGATTCTGACCATGATGGGAAACTGAATAAAGAAGATATTGCCCAGATAGTTCATAGTGATACTCACTCTTTTGGCAAAGTAGACATTCAGAATATGATTGATGAGGCAGATCTAGATGGAGATGGCACTATTGATTATCACTAGTTCTTGGTGTTGCTCAGGTAGAAGACTAGGACCTTCTTGGCTTGATCTCCTGTCTCGAAAGTGCTTGCAAATATATATATTAATAAACTATTTATTAAATAACGAATATAAAGATAAAAATTTGAACCAGGAATGATTCAAGAGTTAAATGAGTAAATCTAGCCTTAATCTTAGGGGAGAAAATCAACTAATTTTTTCAAGAAAGCTCCAGCAGATAATAATCAATCTTGAAAAAATAAGATATCAGTCTTAATTATACAGTAACGAGTCGGTAAAGTCGACAGCCAAAATCGAAGTACAATTCATCATCCCACACCAAGTATGGCAAAAACAACAGTTAAAATAACATCAGTTTATTATTGCGAGGACTCAATAAAGTAGAATTACTGTTAAGATAGTTTAATGAATGGAATCATGAACTCAACCATAAAAGTTAAAAATTAATCAGTCTACTTTAAAAGGTACCACTGGGAGATAATCCTAATAAGCAATGCTCTTTACCCTTTTCAGACTTCCAACTATTAAAAAAATAGCTGATGGATAAAAAAGCAGGAAATTATCGATCTATTAATCAAGCATGTCAATAATGCAGTAAAAAGGAGGAAATCATTGGTGTAATTGAATTATAATGTGAAAAAAGACTAAAGTGGAATGAAGAGAATTGTTTATCTCAGATTTAGTCTATTTCTGAAAAGTACAGGCAGGAAATTTGCTAGAGTGTACAAAAATAGCTGCTCTTAGGGGTTGAACTTACTTTAACCGTGGAAGAGAACTAGCAATTAAGGAACAGAATCAAAGAACTCACAATGGAAATAGAAAAATGGAATTCACAGGCAAAACTCAACACTGAAATGGAAAGTCTGTTCTTTAAAACAAAAAATTAAGAACTTAGAACCAAGGGTTGGTCATCAGGAACTAAAAAATCAGTTTTTGGAGCAGATAGTATCAATAAATCTGATTCTTTAATATTTGATCCTATTGAGGCTGATTGTGATGATTGGATCTATCTATTTTCGCAGCACTTGGAAACCCAAAGGAGTAAACTCAAACAAGAGATGACTTCGCTACTACAAAAATCAGGTGGGGACCAGTTTGAACCAGAAGATAGGTAAAAGTTGGTAAATTGTCCCAATAATTTAATATATAAAAAGTATCAATAAATTTTGAAGGAACTCAATGAAATCAAGTAAATTAAAAACAAGTTTGGTCTCTAAATCTCTAAAAGCTCTATCAGAGATGGAAAAAATAACAGCCTAGTCGTGAAAGAAAATATTCATAGGGAGGAACTGTTTCATAAGAAAATGTATAGAATGCAAAGGGAAATTCAATCTCTTGAAAACTAAAAGAGGAATCTAGAAGAAATTATTAAAGAGTCACAAGAAGAGCTCCTAATGGCTGAGCAGAAAATTATACAAATGGAAAATAAGTTCATAGATCAAAGGGAAAGGGACACATAAATTGCTTCCAAAACTGCTTAATTGAATAAAAAAATTAATGTTCAAAACAAGCAAATCAAGCTACTAGAAAAGCAACTTCAAGTCAGGGACACTGAAAGAAACATTTCTGATCATTATGAAAAAATGGAAATTAAAAGAATTAAACCTTAATTAGGAAAGAAATAAACACCAATTGTAAAAATTCTATGCAAAATTAGGCCAAAGACCAGAAGCTAAGAAAGTGCGAAGGTCATCATCAGAGGACAAAATAATGCAGTAATTGTTGATAAAAACACTGTTTATCACTATGATGAGGTATTTGATGAAAAATCCTCACCTTAAGAACTGTTTTAGTCACTAAAACCTATGGTTAAGAACCTATTTGAGGGAACTAATGTGAACATTTTTGGCTATGGACAAAAAGGTGGAGGGAAAACATTTACACTACATGGTAGTAGATCAAAAAATACCATAGGTATTTCTTCCCGAATGATATCAGAGATCTTTAAGATGATAGATCACTAGAAAAAAAATTACCAAACTGGTATTGAAATTGGGATGTTTGAAATTACTAGCAATAGCATGAAAAATCTTCTTTCATCTGATTCCAACTGTAAAATAACATTTAAAGAAGTCAAAGGTAAACCAATTATTGAGAACTGTTATCGAGTCAAAATGCACAGCTTTCAAGACATAATCAAAGAATACAACCAAATCACTGCTGAAAGGGAAAGTAGTAATGCCTATGATAATTCAAAGACCCACTTTATATTCATTATCAGAGTGGAAATTGAAGACAGAAAGACTAAATAAAAAAAGGCAGCTACCCTTTCAATTGTAGACTTAGCAGGTTCTTAAAAGATGATGAGTCCTCATATGCATCAGCAGAAAGATATGAAATGGGTTCATGATTCCCTGAATTAATTGAGCATAGTAATAAAGGCTGTTAGAAAGAAGGAAAAAGTGATACCCTATTAAAGGAATCGATTGACCTATTTACTAAAGGATGTACTCACTATTTATGTAAGTTATAAGATCTATATAGTCAAAAATTATATTGATAGTCAATATTATACCAACTGAAACTAATAGGACTGAGACTGTTTTGTCCTTAGACTACGGATCCTGGCTCAAATATAACTATAAAGAGCCTTAGACTGGGGAAAAATATATTTCTGTAGAGCCGGCTGAGAAGAGTCGTCGATCGATGTCATGCGTAAACGACTTATGATTTTTTATAGGATTAACAATAGACTATTTTTGCTTAATCAATAACTATAATAATTTTAAAGGGATAAAATGTAACTAGGCTCAACTGAAAATTAGCTAATTCAATTATAGTTACCAAGAGAAGAAACATTCGGAGAATCCTCAATAAAACAGTCAATCACCTAATCAAGAAAAAGTGATAGCAGAAATCCTGAGGAAATAATTAAATACTTTGAAAACTATTAACCAAAAAACAAAATATTTAATATAGCAAACTTACATTCATCATCTGATCTCAAGCTAAAAAAGTATAGATAATCCATTTATTATGGAGAATTCCTAAATGGAAAAAGACATGGTAGAGGAATCATGCTCTATGAGAATCAAAGAGTCTATGAAGGAATATGGGATAGTGATTATAAAGCAGGACAAGGCTATGAGTAGTTTCCCAATGGATGTACTTATGAAGGATCTTACTAGTAAGGAAGACCTCATGGAGTTGGGCGTTATGTCTGGAAAAATGGATAGATTTATGATGGATAGTGGAGAAATGGTGTAAAACATGGATCAGGGATGTGGAAGGGCATTAATGGTGATTCTTATATTGGAGAGTGGAAAAATGGGAAAGCTGAAGGATATGGTGTTCATACTTGGACTAATGGTGATAGGTATGAAGGATAGTTTCATGAATGCTTAAAGCATGGTTAAGGAATTTAAAAGTTTGCTAATGGAGATATTTATAAAGGACTATATGCTCAAGGAAAGCCATGTGGATTTGGTGAATACTACTGGGAAAATGGAAGTTACTTTAAGGGAAATTTCAAAAATGGATTGAGAGATGGCCATGGGATTTGGAAGAAGGGATCGGGAAATAGTGATAAGTATGAAGGTTAATATATGAATGACAACAAACATGGATATGGTATATTTTCTTGGGCGAGTGGGAACATTTACAAAGGAAACTATGAATATGATAATAGGCATGGGTATGGGTAAATGTATTGGAATGATGGGACTTCCTATAAAGGACATTGGGAAAAGGGTATTCAACATGGAAAAGGTATGTAATATTCTAAGTTAGGTGAGTTATATGTCCCTTAAGAGGGATATAAACGAGGATATTTTGAGAATAATATCTTAGTGGCACTTTCTGAAAACAAGACTCATGATAATGAAGAACACTCAAGAATTCTTAAAAAAGAAGCTCTTGCCCCTCTTCCACCTCATGATATTTCTAAGTTTAGAACAAGAAAGACATCCAAAATGATTAAAAATGCTACCAATGACATCACTATGATTCCCTAATAAAATGAAGCTCAACAGAAGATTGACAACAAATATAAGAGTTTCTACAGAAAATTTGAGAGAAATTATAAAGGAAAAAATAATTCCAAAGAGTTTCGAACTGTCGAAGATGAAAAAAGTAAATAAAGAATTCTACATTCTGCCTTTTATCTGCATAAGCTTCATAGTAATAAGTTTTCCCAGAAATAGGCTCTGAATGAGACCATGAAAAATCCAATAAAAAAGAAATAAATCACGGAAGAAATTAAAAAGTACACTCGCAACAAGATTAAGAGTGTGCATGGCTCAAGAATTTACTATCATTGATTTTCTAATAGACACAGTGATGATATTAAAGATTCTTTATTGTTATCATTATTCAGTTAAAGTTTGAATAAAAATGGCATAAGAAACCATAACACCAAGTAATACCAACATCCTTAGACTAAATGGATGTTCTTTTTCATCATCTAATCCTGGTCTGTCCTAGTCAGAACCAAAGGGTAAATTGATCGAATTTTAGTAATATCAGCAATTTCAATAAGTATCTAATAACCTTCAGTTCAAGAATAATAGTCTAGGGTATCAACAAGGAAATCATAAAAATCTAACTATACAAATTGATGAGACACAATATTAGGCACCTGTGGCAAAACAAATTCACAGCAACTTCAATAAGCCTAAATTAACTGTGGAAATAGATGACTAAACATTGGAAGAAGGAAGAGTTGAAAAGATTAATCCTACTTGTCAATAATTCAATCAAAAACAAGTGAAAATTCTGTAGTGTGGGAGAGAATAGGAAAGTTAATATGATAAAATGGAAGATAGTCGCTTGGAGGAGTTATCAGAAAGAGTAACTCATTTGGAATAAAAGCTATCTCATTATGAAGGATACAACAGGAGACTCCAACAATAAAAGGATGAACAATAGAGAAACATTGAAGAAAGTAACCAATAAATCAAGACACTTAATTTAATGTTTAAAAAGAAGGATGAATTGGTAGACTCTTATAAGGAAAAAATCGAAGTTTTGATGTTCAAGCTAACTGAAATGGAAAGAGAAAAATAAGCAGGAATTGACACCAAAGTTTAAAGCAAAAATAAGGAGAGAGATCAAATCAAGTAACTTACCAAAAAGAATGAAAAATTGACTAACATTAATAAAATTTTCCAAAAGGAACTTAGGTAAAGTGAAAAAAAAGTGATGGAACTGGAAAAGTAAATGCATAAGAATACCTGTCATACACTGTATTAGAATGTCACCAGACTGAAGGAATCCTCAACCAAACTTAAGGAAAATAGCACCAACAAAGAAAATCATACCCTTAATAACCCGAATGGGAGGAAGTCGCTTGAAATCAAGAAAAATACTCTAAATGGGAAGATTAATCGTACTAGTTCATCCAATATGAACCTGTTAGCAAGGAAACTTGGTCAGGTACATAAGTGATTTTAATAGATAAGTTTTATTGCTATTATTTAACTAGACTATATCTAATGCAACAATTCAATACCCCAATTACAACTAAACCCAACTATTAAGAAGTTTAATCAAGGATGGTGTTCATGTCTCCAAAAGGAAAAGTAACTCCGATCGAAAGAATGACACGTCCATCCTCAGCCCATGAAAGAGGGTAGTCAAACAAACACCATCATCATTATTAGCATTATTAGTGTCCATTTTGTAGGCAATTGAGAGTTGTATGTCCTTATTAGACAAAAGAGTTCAAAAGAACACCTAGTCATAAACTAAAATTTGAAACCCCAAAGAAATAATCCTAAAAATAGCCATAAAGTAAAAAAAAACGCTAAAAACGTAAATTTTTAAGCTTGTCCAAGGATATTTAAAAAAATTCTAATAGATTCGAAAATATATTCTATAAATATATTTAAAGACCAGCAACTAGGAAAACACAAAGAATCTTTAACAGACAAAATTCCAGAAGAGTTTGGCTGCACCCATCATAAATTTAGAAGGTTACTTTAGCCATTAAGAAAATGATACAATTCACAAAGAATTAATTTAATTGATTGACTTATAAGTCTGTTTTAAATTAACTCATTTTAAGAAGAAACGAATTTAGTGAAATATATTTGATCATACAATCAAAACAGTTGGAGCTCATTGAGGATAAATTAAGCCTGGTTGGGACGAATACCAAAATGAACGGATAGATCATCCATAAATTCTCGAAATGTAATAATAGTTGGACTCTGTATTGGTTTTTCAATCTGAAAAAGAGTTCTATTTTAATAATTATGTACTTTTTCCTTTTAGAGGGATTATATTATTTTCTGGTTGGGACCGCTTCGATAGTTTAGAAGGTTTTTTTGCAGACTGGACATCTATTTTAACACTGCAATTACAATAATATGTACAGTTGACCATTTCTTGATACAGTCAAAGCAGAACTTATGCTAACAGACTCCAATGTTGCCTTTCATTGAGATTCGGTCAAAACAAATGTGGCACTGGGGCTGGGAATGACTTAGGCGAGTTTGCATTGGAAACAAATTATATAAAATATGTATAGTATCAATATAACTAATTCAAGCTATGAATGTTACTTGAATTATGATTGATCACTATATCACCAGACACCTATATATTATTAAATATATGTATGTCTATTAATTAAATCATAATGAAAACTTTGTTTGGATTTACTATTTCACTATGGCTCTTTTCCCACTACTCAGCAGCTCATCCATATCACCCTGGCCAATATAGATTTAATTCCTACGTGGTGTTAAAGAATAATATTGTTTGTCCTTTGTGGAAAGCTATCAGCTTCCAGATTGAACCAAAATAATGCAAGGAGTAAGTATTTCAGGGGTTAAAGTTATATGGCCCCGCCTGGAAACAGGATTTCTATAACCAAAGGAGTGCGAGTGCATTCAAGAAGGAAGGCATTGCTAATAGTTGATTGTGTGAAATATTTGCATAACAGTCAATCACTTGGTGAATATTTATAAGAGTTATATATGGTAATAGACCTCCTATCTTGAAATATTATCATGTTGATAAATACTTTGAGTATTATAAAATTTTTTGTCCTAGCCAATTATTTCATCGCAATAATACAACTGTTGATAAAATGGGTTTCATTTTCTAAAATATATATTTTTCCAAATCTATGACCAGCAAGTTTAAAGTTCCTCGACTTACTTAAAATAACCTCAATAAACTCTCACTAAAGGACTTAGTTAATTTAAGTGCTTCCATTGAGAATGAAAAGTATACAGCATCCTAACTTAATAAAGAAATAGTACTATAGAGTTGATTGTAGAAAATATAACAACAGTCAGGCACCAAGATCATCAATAATGTAGTCAACTCTATGGAAAAAATATAACTACAAGCACTTCAATATTCCAACTAACTCTAAGAACAAAAAAACAAACATGTAAGTTAATACTCTATCTCAGTATCAGCTCCAAAAACTCATCTAATATCATCAAGAGCAGAATCTACTCCAGAAAAAGCAACAAAGAAAAGGCATGGAACAAACTTCTATTAACTAGTTTCAATAGCTTATCCAAGGACTCAAGATCTTAGAGAGTGAACTAGAGACAGTTCAAATTCGACATAATTCATCCTCATGTTAAATTAAGGACAAAATCCAAGAATTAAGAGCCTTAAGGAGTGAGAGATTTATATTTTCAGGTGTTTTTGACCAACTAGAACAAGAAATCTTCGAGTTAGAACTTCATTATAAAGTAGTTGCCATATTAATCTAGCAATTAGTGATCGAAAAGTATAAATTAGAGAAAATTTACCAACAACGAACACATTGGTTGGAAATTCTGCATCACAAAATCCAAAAACTCATGGAAAAAAAGGAACTCCAATCTACCTATGTTAGAGAATAATCATTTGACTAATCCCAGGCATTGAATGGCATTAGTGGAAGAACACAACTTATAACATATCGTGGCACGAGGAAGGCATTAAGAGATCTATATCTTGAAGCAGTACGAAAGGAAAAATAATAATCACAGTTGATCAAACAACTTATGTTTAAAAAGAAATATAGGCAATTAACTTACTAAATGGGAATCAGTGAAGGTGAGCAAGTCAATGTCAACACACTAGAAAGTGATATTGAAGAATATTATCAAAAGTAAAATGAATACCAAGAATAAATTGATTACTTAAAAGAGATCCTCAATAAGGAACCAAAGAAGTTCAAACAAAAGTTAACCTACAATCCAACTATATAGTAAATGAGATGTCGAAGGAATTAGTAACTGAAGCAATAGTGTGAGCAATAAAATGGAAGGATTGAATCATTTAGAAAATAGTTGGCTACTATCCTCCAACATTTCAACATCGAAGTTGAACCTGAGGAAAATTTAGTTTTGGAAATGGAAACTTTAAATGGAAAAATTATCGAGAAAATATCTCCACCAAAAATAGAACTAAAATCAAATAATACAACCAACTAACTATCAAGGATTTTAAACTCTCAAAGTAGAGGTGACCAAGCAATGAGAATATACTCCAGAGCAGAATTTCTGGAAATAGGGAATAAATATCTGGTTGAGAAGGAAAAGGATGATAATTTTCTCAAAAAAAGGTATCTTACAGAAAATAGCTAAAAAGATGAGCCTATAAAAACAAATATTAAAAAAATCAACAATGCAACAAAGTTGTTAGTCACCAATACAGCCAAATTCAAGTGATATACATTATTTTTCCTATTAATTAATTGCTAACACTAATTCTAATTATTCATTCAAATCATCACAGAGTCTTCTACCCCAATCCTGAATCCTTGCAGAGGTCATCGTAGGAACTGTTGTAGAATTTAGCTTGAAAACCATGATTGTTCAAAATGGAATGGGCAATTCGAGCACGATACCCACTCCTACAGTGCACAAAATATGTTTTTGCTTTGTCTAATTCATTGATCTAGGTATTACATATATATTTACTCTTTTTTCTAGCTCACCAAGTTCTATTGGTACTCGATTAGGTGCATTTAAACATCCATTCTCCCATTCTTTAGGCTTTCTCACATCCAAAACAGTCCAATTGCTTTCTAAATCTTTGGAACCTTTGATATCTGGCAAATAAAATGGTAGGTTTCTATTTTTCCATTCAGAAATAGGAAATTTACAGAATCCTTTAATATTGAGATATCCAATTCTAAGGAGTCTTTTTAGAGTGTCTTCAACTTCTTCTGCTGTAGAACCATAGACAATATAGTTATTTTTGGGATTTAATAAAGTTCCAACCCAACTTGCAAATGGTCCATTAAAGGCAAAACAAATACTACCTAAAATGATTCCTTCCTTTAAAAGATCGTCTGCTCTGACATCAATAATAGTGGCTTTTTGTTCCTGAGTCAATACATAAGCCTGTTATGGCGTCAATTCCTTATTGGCTTAACTGTAGATTTAGTCAAAAGAAAATGGGTTATGTTTATTAATATTGGCATCATACCCAAAATATTGAGGTGCTTGAGGCATCTCATTCAGAATTTTTTTAGTAAAAGATTCAATATTGTTCGCCAGAAGAGCATAATTATTTTGTTTTTGGGTTCCCAGAGTACAGAAATCGCCAGATCCAATATTTTTACCACAAGATGATCCAGCCCCATGCCCAGGATAAATTCGGATGTTATCATCTAATTTCTTTAATTTCTGAATTGAATTAAATAACATTTAGGCCAACTGTTCTGCTGATAAATCACTCTTGACTGCTAAGTCAGGTCGACCCACTTCTCCTAAAAATAGTGTATCTCCAGTGAATATACTCTTAGGATTTCCTTTAGCATCGTACATGAGGAGGCAGCTACTCTCTTCAGTATGCCCAGGGGTATGAATTAATTCTAGTTTTATCTTTCCGAGGGTTATTGTTTATCTATCCTTTAAGACTGTAAGTTCCTTAGATGGAACTGAATGAGGTCCCATATAAATCTTGCAACCATACTTTTTTTGAAGCTAGTGGTTTCCTGCAATATAGTCAGCATGATAGTGACTTAAAAATACCCCCTTAAGTTTTTTGTTCCTTGTTTATAACAAATCCACATATTTAGTGATGTCATTTTGAGGGTCAATGATGAGGACTTCATCATCTGATTCAATATAATAAGAGTAGAGAGCAAGACATCCTGTTAATAACTGTTCGACATAAAAACCTTATTCTTCATAGGAGGACTGTGAAATGTTCTGATGATTAGCCATACTATAGTTGTAACTAATGCCCTTATTGTTTAATAGTTTGGCTGTTGAAAACATTGCTAGTCTTGAAAATCCAGCAGGTGGTACAAATTTGGGAGCTGCTTTAAAGCTTTTAAAGAGGTTTTTTCCCATCGGGCAAAGAGATTTCATGGATAATAATATTACATGACTAAGTTCAATGGTTAACTAGTAATTATTATAGTACATTCAAAAATCACCTATCTATACCCTTTCTGTTTCCCAATCATTTATAAACAAATACACTGCTTTCTACCAATGCTGGCTTCCTTTCAATTATGGTTGCATTGAGCTCTTTTGTCTTATTTACATTTTATTTTTGGCTTCGGAGAGACTGGGGCCTGAAATACTTTTTAATAATTTGTGGTGTTTATTTTTTCTTAACTACAGCATGATGAAGGTTAATTTTTTCTTCCTTTAGTTTAAATGATGGTTGATATTCTATGTCCGATAGGGTATTTAAATGCACAAAGGTGTTCAAATCTTTATATTTCTTAAGTTTCTTGATATTATGCCTATATCTATCAAGCAGGGATATTTTTTTAGAAGAATGGAAGTCCTTATTCACTAGGAACTCCTTAAAATCTTCACTTTCAATTTTTCCTTTCACGTAAAATTATTCACTATCTAGTCCTTTGACTTCTTCCTTTAATTTTTGAAAATTCGACTTTGATATCATTTATTGATGATCTGTTGTTGAAAATTTCTCTTTCTGGTAGAGTTTTGCTTTCTTGGTGGTGATAAATCCTAGTTAAGTGCTAATCCATTGGAGTTCATTCTTGGGATGTTCAGTTTTGATTTTACGCGAATGAGATATTGAAAATCCTGTATCTGTTTGTATAAAGGAACTTTCCTTAGCAATGAGATTCCTTAGAGATCGATTATGATAGGTTTTATATGGTTTCATAATAAAATTTGTGTGTTCAAACTTAAAAGTAATAAAGAATCTTAATATCAACACAATCATTCTGTCATAAGTGGTACTTAAAGTACTCACGAACAGTTTCAATGAAGACATCTTCTCTTAGGCTATCTTCAAGAATCTACATAATCTATCCTTGGGTTTTAGCCTCCAGAATAGCAGTTTGTTCCTTAAAAAATAGACTAACACAATAAAGAGGCAAAATCTACAGTGATTTAGTTCCCATGATTCTATCCAAAATCAAGAAGAATTGCTCAACCTCAACATAGCCAATAAAACAATAAAATATCCAAGGGAATACAATGTTCAAAGGTTTTATGCAAAGTTCTTCCAATCTTTATACAATTTTTCTTTCAGTTGTCCACATCAACTCCTCAAACAGAATACAAAGGCTTAAAATTGAATCTGGTAAGGATGATATTGTATTCAATAGGACAAAGTAATTAGCATAGATTTGTCTAAACACCTAGTATATTTATTCAATTGATAAAGAACTATAGCAAAAAGGGGCTACATATCTGGAAAATGATTTAGATGGAATTATGTGATGGATTGGAGCAAACTTGTCAAGAGTAGTTTCAGTATTATCTAACTGTTTAATTTTGACCATTTGGCTCAACTGTCGGTCACAAACAAAAATTTCAAAGGTTTTCCGGATTTCTTCCTTAAAAACAAAATAATTTTCATCATTAAGGATATCTCTAGAATCAGCTCTAATTAAAGGCTTCCATACTTTTTGAATATCTTCAAACTTGATTCTATTAGAATTGTATTAATAAAAGCACTCGAAATATCTCTTATAAACTGCAATTCTTTCTCCATTGACACATCCAAAGCATAGAAAGTGTTCAACTTCACTGGATATACATTCTCCATCAGCTATTTTTTTAGCTTTCTTTTCCCTCTCTTTGGTGTCTTGATCCAGACTATCTCCATAATATTATCTTGAAACAATAAGAAGCTATATTTGGAGCGAATTTGAAGGTATTTAGAAACTCTCAGTAAGTCTTCCTGGAAAAAGAAGGCTTGAGAATTCCGGACATTAATGGCTGCCCTGACTTTGATTGAGGATAGAAACTCTAGCAAAGACATAGGATCATAAATGTACTTAACCTAAAGATAACCATGATGTTACTGATTCATCTTCCTCATCATACTATTATTTCCTTTGAATTTTGCCCACAATATGATTAAACTCCTTGACTACAAGCTCTGACCATTTTTTTCGATAAAGTGCAATTTATGAGTGAGGATCTTGTTCAATGGGAATCCTTTTGGTATTCTTCTGCAGGCAGTTAATAATTAGCCCAGAGATTTTTTCTTGCCTAGTGCCTAACAGTGATGTAATTTCCTCACAGTTAGGTTTAACTTTGAGATTATTCAAAAATTCCTTCCTTGCCTGCCAGTAGATTCTACTTTACTTCATGAGACTCAATATTTATTGTTATTCGGGAGATATATCAGTTTTTTTCATTCAAATCAACTATTATAATTATAACTTCATTAGAACAGCGAAACACTAGATATTCTTGGATCTAATTAATGTAATTTATCAATAGAGAAAGTTTAATTTGATCCTTTATTAAAGTTTATGTAGAATCACCAAGCAAGGAATGGATCCAGAGTAGGCTTAATTTATTGGGCCTGAGACCCTGAATCAGGATATTCATCAAAATTGGAGACATCACCCAAATTCTTCACAATTGGAATATAGTTGGGTTTGATTTTTTTTCTAATCAAGTCTTCCCAACTTAAATTGTTGAATAATCGATGCTTTTTAATGTCATTAACACCTATGTTTTAAAATAGTTACCATCTTTGAGATTCCCATATCTTTTAGATAGATCTGCTACGAGCAAGTGCTTCACTAATGATCTAGCATCTTTATCAAAAGAACTAGGGAAACAAATTTTACCTTTCAAAATCTTCTTATAAATTCCCATAGGATCATCATCATTGAACGGATCAATCCCAGCATACATTTCATAGATGAGAACTCCAAGAGTCCACCAATCAACAGCCTTACCATGTCCTTGATTAAGGATTACTTCTGGGGCTATGTACTCTGGTGTTCCACAAATGGTAAAAGTTCTACCTTCATTGAGGACCTTAGCAAATCCAAAATCAGTTAACTTTAAATAACCATCATTGCCAATTAATAAATTCTAAGGTTTCAAATCACGAAAAATGATATTTTTAGAATGTAGATATTCAAAGCATGAAGCAACAATGGCAGCATAGAAACGAGCTTGATCACCAGGAAATTGCTCAACTGACCTTAAGTAAGTGAATAACTCTCCACCATTTATCAACTCCAAAACCAAGTACAGATATTTAGAATCCTGAGCCAAACCCTCAAAGTTCACAATGAATGGGTGGGATAGTTGCGAATGCACTGAATTTTCATTAAAAACATGATCGATTTGCTGGGCCTTGATAATTTATCCCTTGTTGAGAAGCTTCAGAGCTGCATATTTCCCAGTTTTTCTATTTTTGGCTACTTTTACCTTTCCAAAGCCACCTGCTATTTTAGATACAAATACCTTTTCCTAAGATTCTGCCAATTTCATAATCTTCCATTCTGAGTTTTTTGATGGTTTTTCCTTCTGGTTTTTTCATAGAATTTTTTAAATAGATGAAAGAAATTATAGAATTCAACTTAAGAAAATAAATAAATGTTCTCCAAGAAAGCAGAATTTAACCTCATAGATTTTAACAACTATATTTAGAGAAACAGGAATCTTTTTCAATTGGAAATTTAATGATTTCAGTTGATTTAGAATTCTATATTTAAAAAATTCAACTCCTATCAAATGTCTTCCTAAAAAGATAACCTATTTTTTTTCATTGACTTTAAACCTAACACGCTTGTTTTAAACATTTCTGGTTTTTTTTTATGATCTCCTCCAATTTGAATGAGTTTTGGAGTTTCTGTATCCCTTGGTCTATTGTCTTAATTTCTTTAGATTTCCTTTTATTTTTCAAATTTATCTATTATTTGTTCTTTCCTAAGGTCCTGATAATAGTGACCTGCGAGTTCAACAATCCATTCAGGTTCTATTTTACTACCATTATAAATATAATAGCCAAAGCTTTTCACTATTTCATAATAGACTATCCACTCTGGGTAGGTAGTACTTAGGATAGAAGTCGGGTGTATTTGCAATTTTTCCTTGGACCTAATGTTCAAGTAGGTACCATCTCCTTGTAGTTGAGCTATGTTAGCAAAGAAGCCCATGAAGATAGCCCTTAAAACAGGTTCATAGTCGTCAATTGATGATTGTATTGAGAACATTTTCTTTTGTTTGACTCCATATTTATCTTCCATTTATTCCTGTGTACTCTTATACTTATTGAATTGTTTGATCTGCTGAGTTAGTTGAGTGTAGATTCTTATTGCTTTTTCCATTACTTGGTGATTGAGTCGATATTATGAGCAAACTTTTTTCTTTTCATGAGTTGGGACATGTTGATATCTGATGAATATATTGATTAATGTTAAAAAGTCTCCTTCCTTAGCTCCAATTTTTTTTTATTTTTGAGTATGGTCAATGCTTGTCCAGCAAACAAATCTCGCTCTACTTCAAGCATACTGATTAAC